>CM021107.1:78263449-78543321 GCA_007115665.2 Sequoiadendron giganteum | reverse complement strand
ATGTGGAAGTTGAAAGTGGAAGATCTCCTTGAGGAGAGATATCAGTGGTTACCAGTTTTAGTTGATAAGAAGCCATCTACTTCATCCATGTCGGATGAAGATTGGAAGAAGTTAGACAAGAAGGATCAAGGGACCATTCGGTTGTGTCTCACTGACTCTGTCCTCCTGAATGTATCTTCAAAAGACACGATTTGCAAGTTTTGGAGGATGATAGGTAAAATCTACCAAACTAATATTTTGTCTAACAAATTGTATCTCAAAAGATGTTTATATTCATTAAAGATGAAGGATGGTGATTCTATTGCTGAACATTTGAATGCTTTTAATTTGATTATAAGTCAACTTGCATCTATTGATGTTAAAATAGAAGATGAGGATAAATGCATTTTATTGATTTTCTCTTTGCCGGAATCTTGGGAAAATTTAATTGTTGCTATAACGAGTGGTGGTGTAGAACCTAATATGGATAATATTATTCCTATACTTATTTTAGAGGAGATGAAGAGAAAGACCATGCATAGTGGCTCCCAAGATGCCTTGTATGTGTGAGGTAGGTCCAAGGAGAAAGGGCCTAAAGGGGATAAGAAGAAGGATAAGTCTAAAGGATGATCTAAGACCCCTGGAAAGAGTAGAGTGAAGTGTTGGAACTGTGGTAAATAGGGACATGTGAAAAAGGAATGTAGAAACAAGAAAAATAATGTAGATTCCTCCATAGAAAAGTCCTTTGATAACAATGATTTTGATGCTTTGATTATTTCAGCTAAAACAGTTTGTAATGATGCTTGGCTTATTGATTCAGGTGCTTCCTTCCATATGACTCCTCATAAGGAGTGGTTTTCTACATACAAAGAATATGATGGAGGAGAGGTCTTCATGGGTGATGAAAGCTCACAAAATATTATTGGTAAAGAAAAGGTAAAGTTGTGTTTCAGTGATGGGAGGGTTATAATCCTTGATGATGTTTTACATATTCCAGGAATTACAAAAAGTTTAATTTCAGTTTCCAAGTTGAACGATATTGGAATGCATGTGACATTTGAAAAGTCTAGTTGTAGGATGGTAAGAGGAAATTTGGTGGTTGCTAAAGGATCTCAGACAGGGAATTTTTTTATGCTACATGTCTCTACTTTTTGTAATTCCTCTTTTGTAACTAGAATTGAAAATGCATGTATGTTATGGCACCATAGATTGGGTCACGTTGGTGAAAAAGTTCTTAGGACCATACTTGATAAGAAAATAGAAGATGGTATTTCTAATTATTTTGTTGGTAAAAATGATTTCTATGAGGATTTTTTGTTTGGTAAACAAAAAAGGTCATCATTTCCTAAAGGAACTAATAAAGCTAATGGATTGTTAGAACTAATTCATTCGTATGTATGTGGTCCAGTGGATACATATTTTTTGGGTAGATCTCATTATTATGTTTCCTTCATTGATGATTACTCAAGATATACTTGGATTTATTTTATGCATACAAAATATGAAGTTTTCACCAAATTTAAGGAATATAAGGAATTTGTTGAAAAGCAAACATATTATAAGATAAAAGTATTGAGATCTGACAATGGGGGTGAATATTGTTCTAAGGAATTTGATGATTTTTGCAAACATGCAGGAATTGTTAGAAAAAATACTATACCTTATACACCCCAACAAAATGGGGTACCAAAAAGAATGAACATACATTAATGGAAAGAGCTAGGAGCATGATAAGTAGTGCTAAGTTAGATAAATGATTTTGGGCACAAGTTATTGGTATTGTTTGGTATTTAATTAATAGATCTCCTTGTAAAGCTCTTGTTGATAAAACACCTTATGAAATGTGGTTGGGTAAAAATCCTTTAGTTTCACATTTAAGGGTCTTTGGTTGTGAGGATTTTATTCATGTACCTAAAGAGAAGTAGTCTAAATTGGATCCCAAATATCAGAAATACATCTTTGTGGGTTATGGTGAAAATGTTAAAGGTTATAAACTTTGGAATCCACTAGCACAAAAGATGATATTTTCTAGAGATGTTATTTTTCAGGGAATTTAGAGCTAACTCTAAAGATGAGAAACCAAAGGAAAAGTAAAAAATAGTGTATTTTGAAACTAAGCAAGAAGATGCACATGTGGAAGAATAGAGATTTGGACAAGAAGATGGAGAAGAAGAAGAGAGTTCTAAAGAATCTACTATAATAGAAGAAGTTGAAAACAGTGATGATGAACATGAGGAGGAACCTCTTACTCCACCTTTGAGAAGGTCCACAAGACAATGAGATCCAGGTGACAGGTAAAGCCCACCTTATTTTCATTGTAAAATTTATTTGTTATGTATTGATGATGAACCTATATCTTTCATGGAGGCTCTCTCTTTAGAAGAATGTGAGTCTTGGATGCAGACCATGTAGGATGAGATGATGTCTTTGAAAAACTGTGACACTTGGGATCTTGTTAGTTTTCCCAAAGGAAGAAAGGCCATTGGTTGTAAGTGGGTATATGAAAAGAAGTTTGGTGCAAATGGTAACTTGGAACAGTAAAAGGCCAGATTAGTGGCCAAGGGATACTCTTAGAGAGAGGGAGATGATTTTGGTGAAATATTCTTCTAGTTGCTAAGTTAACTTCTATTAGATTCCTTTTATCCATTGTTGCTTCTTATGATTTAGAAATAGAACAAATGGATGTTAAAATTGCTTTCTTGCATGGGGATCTTGAGGAAGAAATTTATATACAACAACCCGACGGTTTTGTTGTGAAAGGAAAAGAACACTTCGTTTGTAGGTTAAAATAGTATCTATATGGTTTAAAATAGTCACCTAGGATGTGGTACCAGAAGTTTGATGCCTTTGCATTAAAGTTGGGTTTTGTTAGAAGTGAAGATGATCACTGTCTTTATTTTAAAGTTATTGATGATTAGATTTTGATTATTGTCTTATATGTAGATGATATGTTGTTCATTGGTAACAATAAGGCAATGATTAAGGAGCTTAAAACTCAGCTTTCTGGTACATTTGATATGAAATATTTAGGGGCTGAATATATTCTTGGGATGGAAATCATTAGGTATCGGGTTCATAGAAATATTTGGTTAAGTCAGAGTAAGTATGCTAACACTATTTTGCAGAGGTTTAATATGCAGGACTGTAAACCAGTAAATATTCCATTTCCTGTTGGTACTAGGTTAAGTTTAGACATGTGTCCTGAATCGGATGATGATATTGATGAAATGTCTAATGTTCCTTATGCTAGTATTTTCGGTAGTTTAATGTATGCAACGTTTTGTACTAGACCATATATAGCCCAAGCAGTGGGAGTTCTAAGCAGGTTTATGTTTAACCTTGGTAAAGAACATTGGAATTTTGTTAAAAGGGTATTTAGATATTTGTGAGGCACTTCTTATTACTGTTTGGTTTATCATGGTACTAAAAATGTTGATAATTCATTAGACATATAGGGTTTTGTTGATGTAGATTGAGCAGGTGACTTGGACAGTCGAAGGTCCACTAGTCACTATGTGTTTACATTGTTTGGAGGTGGAGTGAGTTGGATGAGTAAAACACAACCTCAAGTTGTTTTTTCTACCATTGAAGCAAAGTATATGGCTGCTACACATGCCTCTAAGGAGGTGGTTTGGTTACGTAGACTTAGTAATGGTATTGGTTTTGATTGCAGGATAGTGAGGATCAGATGTGATAGTCAGAGTGCCATATGTTTGGCTAAAAATCTTATGTATCATGCTCGTACTAAGCATGTTGTTGTTCAGTATCACTTTGTGCAAGAAATGGTTGAGAATGGACAAGTCTTGATTGAAAAAGTTGACACTTTGGATAATGTTGCAGATTCTCTTACGAAGCCAATCACCACAAATAAGTTCTCTTGGTGCAAGAAGGCCATGGGCCTTGATCACTACACTTGATTCTATGTAATTGTATCTCTATGGGTGTAATTTACAATGTATGATATCAAGTGGGAGAATGCTAGGATTTAGGTGCCGTCAACCTTGTAAATACTTTAATTAGTTATTCTCCTAAAGTGTTTTGTACATTTACCCATAAGAGGTGAAACCGTTTGACCAACAGTGGTGAAAGAGGCAATGTAAATGTAATGTTACCGTTACCGTTTATCCTTTTGGAAAATGACAAAATAGCTAGGCATCATCCCACTTTGGAGTCTTCTAGAATGAGGTTGTTGGGTCAAAATAGGGTGTTGTAAGAGCATCTATGACATGTATGATAGTTTTCATAAGATTCTATGATAGTATGATAGATTCCCTATGACAATATGTTATTTTTTGACCCCAGGTGCCCATGCAAGAGAGATGCCTTATGACAGCTGTAAGAGCATCTGTAAGAGGCTATTTTTAGTATTTTTTGACCATTTCAAGGAGGGAGGCATGGATTTCTCTAGGTGGTATTTCTGCCTATTGTTTGGTGAAACCATGGTGGTTTTCATCCTCACAAATCTCTTTAAATTGGGGCCTTTAGCTAGAGTTATTCAATTTAGTTTTGCAAGTTTGTAGGGTAATAGGGTGTTGTCGAATTTTACAGAGATTGATAAGAAAAGTATATTGTTGTATGTAATATCTCAGATTATTAGTAATATACTTTCCTCTTTCGGTGGTGGAATTTTTTCCCTTCGGGGTTTCTCCACGTAAATTTGTTCTTGCATGTGTTATTTTTCTTCTATCTCTCTCTCTCACATTCTTTCTTCACACTAAGGATAAAGGTTAATCTACATATTTCACATTTTTATACAAATTTAAGTTCATATTGCAAGCTTTCTTTACCTTGATAATCAACATGAATGAGAATGGTGGTGTTGTTATTATTGTTGGCATTGATGTCAACACAGTACACGTTGTTGCAGTGAAATGAATCAAGTGATTGTAGGTGGTGCATGTATAGCTGAGATACTATAGAGATTTTGTGAGTACATGGATCTATCTTTATGGTGTTTGTGCTGATATGATGAGTTATCAAGTGCTTTTGATAAAATTAATAAATAGTGAAGACAAAATTATGTTTGTTCAGAATGTGCTCTGGTAATGTGCTCTGCATTTTGTCAATGCTGATTTTATGCTTGTACGAATCTATAGTGTTGTTTATGGGCATCCTTGGGTGATATATCTTGGATTATATCTTCTGGTTTGATGAAGAGTGGAATTTGTGTTCACCGATTTGTGAACTAGTCTGACAGAGTTGTTTGTCTATGGACTAGGAGAAATGTTTTTGCTTTGCACTCCTTTGTTGGCTTGTTTCAGATCTTGCAGATCTAGAGGAAGGATTTTAATGGTGTTATCTATGTCCTGGAATTTTTTTTTGTAGTTTGGTACTCCGGAAGACTAGTTCCAGAGTTACTATGTGTGTTTGTATAGTCCAGGTGGACTAGTGGAAAGTGCTCTTTGTATGAAAGTTGTTGCAGATGAATCTGAAGACTTCTAAGAGGTTTTCTAGTGTATGTTGAAGTGTGTTATTTGATACACATGTTATTCTCTTGTTGCAAACACTCGTACTTCAAATTTCATTGGTGTTTTCATTAGGTTTGGGTGACGTGGTGTTTACACATTATACGAAGGATATTTATCAATTAAGGAAACATGTGATTGATCCAATATTTTATTTTGGGTCCTGGTTAAGTATTAATTTGGTCCACTCTTATTCTTATCCATCGCAAGAATTTTGAGTCGTCGACCTAATTTGAATTTTTAAAATAAAGAGTGTGCAGCCGACCTTGGAGAAAGTTTCTAAGATCGAAGGTGGTATAAATACAAGGCAATATGTTAAGTTTTGTAAGCCACAAGTGTGATAATTGAAGTAGATGTGAAAGATTGTGCGAAATTGATTTGAGGCAGTGAGAACTTCAATGTGTTAGACTCCTAAAGGTAGTGAGCTGATGGTTTCTACAATTCTTTGATCAAGGCTCCAAATGTGTGTGAGCTGTAGTGGTGGATTTTCTATTGCATTGAGATAATTTTCTCTGTGTAACATTCTTCTTTACATGTTTATGTATCTGTAGGCAGTGATCCTCCCATTTGGTTAGTGAGTCTTATTTGGATAGTGAGTCCTATCTGGGCAACAAGCCCTTTGGTAGTGAGCCTTTGTAACTGGTTTTGCAATTACTCTTATATTGTGAATTAACTCTCACCATGGTTTTTCCCTCATTGGATTTTCCACATAAATTTGGTGTTTCTTGTTTTTGTTTTTTCTTATCTACACTTCATTCTTATGCTTAATAACATATTAAAGTGAATGTGGAATTGGTTAATATTGGAAGTGAATGTGATTAGATACAATTGATTCACCCCTGCTCTCAGTTGTCTTGTGCAATTCAACAATTACAATGTCTTATATCATGTGTCTTTCAGAATGATAATCGATTTACACTAACAGTCATAATCTATTTTATCAACCTCATTAAACATACTCTATATTGACTATTAATAACCTTTATAAATCAGATTCTAACAAATAAGAGATAGTAAAAATATAATTACATATATAATATGTTAAATATATATTATTATTGTATATATAATATATTATATACATATATATGTTTATTTATATAAATACATGAAATACTATCATATATTTATATATATATATATATATATGTGTGTGTGTGTGTGTGTGTATATAACCATTAATATATATTTACATATATATATATCGTAAGCAAATAATGTAAACATACATTCAATATACATATATATAAGAGTATAGGCATGATAGTATATAATAAACAAATTATACTGAATGTATGCATATATATATGTATAAATGTATATGCCTCTATGTACATGCATGTGTAGGTATATCTATGTTGATGCATCCCTATGAGTGTTTCCATTCATCAATGTATGTGTGTATCTATATACATATACATATGGATACGTGTATACAGTATACATATATATATGTTCACATTTGATTCACATAAAACCATTCACGATTACCATCATATTGATAAGTTTTTACGTGTGGTATATCTATATATGTGAAAATACATGTCGTTAGATCCTATTGACATGTATGTGCATATATATACACATACTTTCTTGTACATCCCACTTGTCCATATAATCGTAATGGTACAAGAAAGATCTCAAAAGCTCAAATAGATAAATATCACCCAATAATGCATGTAGTAGTAAACAAGACTCTCAAATGCATACATATCAGTTAAGGATAACTTACCAACTTCCCACAAACTGACTCAACTCAATAATTCTAATTTGGTGTTTGTATATGTTCAAATAGTTTACTTTTATCGATTACCTGACCAAGATCTTCTCTCGAGTGATACTTCCCCTTTGCTTAGAGGAATGCAACACATACCTGCATCCACTAACACATGCACATGATAGTCAATTGTTCATAACATATGAAATTTACATAACCATCTCCAAAGTTATAATAATAATTCAATAACCATCTATTCACCTATATGTTTCATTTCTCCATTACATAACAGCAATTGAGATAACATTCATATTGATAACAAGCATACAAGCATAATTTATTCATCTCCAGAATTCACATTACATTCATATTTACCCTATGTAGTAATAGTAAATAATAACCACAATTGGGGTGTAACATACTCCCCCCCTTATGAATTATCATCCCCAGTGACCTTGGGTATTATTAAAACATAAAAACTAACAACATATTGTTCAAACATTTTCAAAAGAATTAAGAATATGAGGAAATTTCTACGGAATTTCCATATAGTCCTCCCAAGAAGTTGAGTCTTCTGTGTACTGGTCCCACTGGACTTTGCACTACAATAATTCTCTATTACGCAAGTGTAGCTTATGTTTTCCTAACACCTTGATGGGCTCGATAGTTACTACTCCAGGGTTATGTTAGATGTTGTGGTTGTGTTTCTGATATGTGGTTGTGATTGATTTCAACACTATTAGCATTGGTTATTCTAAAGGTTGTATATGCCGAGGATATTGAGAAAATTATAATAAATATATTGTAGGCAGTTTGTGAAGATGAGAAGGTCAGAATGATGGCAAGATCTATACGATGATGGTCAAAAGGCATGCATTAAAGGGTTTGTTGTTGATCCTATCTAGTATGTTGTTTGAAAGTTTCAGTGGTACACATCAAGATTGGAGAATTTATAAGCTTCTAAGTTCCTACAATTATTTTGTTACTGTAGTAGGTGTTTTTAAAAGAAGAAAATGAGATTATGGTAAATTGAGTTATTGTGTATGCTACTATGATGTTTAGTGATGTTTCTAGATCATGCTCTATCATTGTGGTACATCCACATTGATCGGTGTGTTCGTGATCAAATATTTTCCTTTTTGTGCTCGAAGTTTTTATGTTCTTGGATGACATGATGGTGGTAGCGTGTTGTGGATCCTTATGGATAAATATTTTATTGTTTGGCATTTTCGAGGATTTTGATTTAAGTCTTCATTATTTTGTGACCGACCTAAGTTGGTGTGCATTGATATTTGTTCATGAATTGGGCTGACAATTGTAATTTATTCTTTATTTGTGGCTAACAGAGTTGTTGATTTAAATTCATGTAGCAAATATATAAGAATGATTGTTTCTTCATTTTGGAGAGTGTGTGTAAGTGCGAGTGTGTGGTGTGTATGTGAAATGTGTGAATAAAGATCAAATCATTTGATTTTAGAGTAGAGTGTGAAGAAGATTGAGTGAAGTGTGAAGAAGTGTTTATGTGCTTAACTAGAACTATCATCGGGCTCTTATAGAAGCTAATTTCTCAGTTCAACCTCATTAAATGGATTTAATATGATTTGTTTATGTAAGGTAGTGAGCCTTCCCTTTGAACAGTGAGCTCTAGGCAGTGTGCTTGAATGCATGTGTATTCCCCATTCATTTCTTTCATTATACTTCTAACAGGGTATAATCTTGTGGACTAACATCCACTGTGGTTTTTCCCCTAACATATTTTTCACATATAAAATCTTGGTGTTCATGTGTCTCTGATGTGTTGTTGATATATGCTTTCACTATTCATTATCAGATTTGAATTAACGGTTGATTAAGGTTGAATAGGTTTAAATTTTGTAACAACTGATTCACCCCCCTCTCAGTTGTCTATCCTTGTTTTTCCAACAGGTTAGCTACTTGTAAAGCGGTCCAATTAATTACATGATTATACCCAGGTATATAATTTTTAAGGTAGGACACATGGAAAACGTTATGCATTTTGGAAAGATCTAGTGGCAATGTGATTCGATAGGCTACTGGATTCACTTCCTCCAGTATCTCAAAAGGTCCAATGTAACGTGAGGCTAACTTAGAAGACTTTCCAAATTTAATGAAGGTCTTGTGAGGTTTCACTCTCAATAATACTTTGTCACCTAAGTAAAAATTATGAGGTACTCTCTTAGCATCAACATAGCTATTATGTATATTGTTAGCTTTGGCTAACCTTTGCTTAACAATCTTAACTTGTTCATCCATTTCAGCCAACATTTATGGGCCAAGACTCACTCGATCCTCAAGTTTATCCCAACTTATAGGAGTTTAAAACTTTTTTCCATACAAAGATTTGAAAGGAGCCATCTTTATCACAGAATGATAAGAGTTATTGTAAGAAAACTCAACTAAGGGTAACTAATCTTCCCACTTGTACTATTGATCCATGCAATACATCCTTAGTATTTCTTCCAATAAATTATTTACCCTTTCAGTTTTCCCATCTATTTTTGGATGATATGTTGAGCTAATATTCAATTGAGTCCCTAGTGCAGTAAACAAGGTTTTCCAAAACTTAGAAGTGACTCATGCATCCCTATCTGAAATAATATTTTTAGGAATCCCATGCAATATAAATACTTCTTGCACAAATTTTCTTGCTATGACAGGTGCTCCATCAGTTAGGTTCTCGGGTATAAAATGTGCTACTTTGGTAAGCTTATCTACAACCACAAGATTGGTATTGTGCTTATTCTTTGACATAGGCAATCCTTGCACAAATTCCATACTTATGACTTGTCACTTCCTCTCTCGTCTATCATGTGGGTATAACAAGCCTGCAAGATGATGATTCTCAACTTTAACCCTTTGACACTCAAGAAACCTAGCCACAAAAATATTAGTATCTCCTTTCATTCCCTTCGAGAAGTATAATGGTTTTACATCAGCCATCATTTTTGTCACTCCAAGATTTCTAGAGTACGGTGCTTTGTGTATTTCCTTCTATACCAGATTTCTTAATTCCTTTATGTTAGGTACATACATTCTACCCTTATATCTAAGTAATCCATTAGGTTCAAATTGAAAACCTTCATACCTATAATCTTGTGGATTATTAGTGAGTGCTAGCTTAACTTGCAAGTAATACTCATCTTCCTTGCACTTTTGGAGTACTTGCCCCTTAAAATCGGTTTGGATTGTTACTATAGAAGCAATGTGTCATATTCAACTTAATGCATCAACAACCCAATTTTCTTTCCCCTTAATATAACTGATATTAAGATAATAGTCATCTATTAACTCTAACCATCTTCTCTATTTATCATTCAGATTAGGTCAAGTAAAAAGGTACTTTAACCCATTATGGCCTATTTTCATCTCAAAGGGTTTTCCTAGAAAATAGTGCCTCCACATTTGCAATGTGCGAACCACCATTACTAATTATAAATCATGCGATGCATAATTAATCTCATAAGGTTTCAACTTACTTGATTCATAAGTAATTACTTTCCCATCTTGCATCAGTACACCTCCTAAACCTTCTCATGCATCCATGATAACCATAAAGTTACCTTAAGGATTTGGTACTTTTAAGATCGGTGTGGTGGTTAGTTTCTCTTTGAGTAGGTCAAAAGCCTCTTGACACTTATCAATCCATTCAAATATATTCCCTTTCTTCTATAAAAAAGTAATTGGGAAAGCGGTCTTAGGAAAGTTTGCAACAAGCTTCCTATAATACCGTGCCAAACACATGAAACTTCTTACCTCCGACACATTCTTAGGTATAGGCCACTCAATTACTAGTAAAAATTTGTCAAGGTAATCCCTAAATACACTATTGATCAAGTTAATGAATTTTGCAAGTTCATTTGTTAAAACAAAAGGTAAAAGAGTGAACTCATAGTGTCCATATTTAGTTCTGAATGCAGTTTTAAAGATATCTTCATCCTTAACCCTCAATCGATGATATCCAAATCTCAGATCTATTTTAGAGAATACAGTAGCTCCCCTAATTTGATCAAAAAGGTCACCAATGCATGGCAACATATACTTGTTCTTAACTATAGCTTTGTTAAGCATACAATAGTTGATGCACAAATGCAAGGTACCATCCTTATTTTTAACAAAGATGATTGATGCTCCCCCAGGTGATACACTTGGTCTTGTCAGTCCTTTCGACAACAATTCATCCAATTATGTCTTAAGTTCCATAAGTTTAGTGGTTTTCATCCTATAAGGTACCTTGGAAATAGGTTTTGACCTTGGAACTATATCTATAGAGAAGTCAAATATTCTTTTTGGAGGAAACCCTGGTAATTCCTCTAGAAACAGATCTGAAAAATTTCCTCAATATTGGATACTTCTCCATATCCAATTTTCCAGTTTCATCTATTTCACCATCTTCTAGTTCTTATAAATTCTAGAACTCTGAATCATCATTATCCTTCCTAAGTTCTTCAATCTTAACAATGAAGATTTTACACCCTTTCTTCTTAGCTTTTATAAGTTGCATTGTCGTAATTTGTCGAATCCTAACCTCTTTAGGTATCCCTTGGAATTTAACTTGATTTCTGAAATCATCTAGGAATTCTATAGTCTTAGCATGGAAATCTAATTTAGCCCTATGTTTCCACAACCAATTCATACCTAGGATAACATCATATGATCCTAAAGGTGTGACATAAAGGTTAACTTCTGTAGAAAAACTACGTAGTTCTATCCTAGCCTTGAATAGACATTGATCCACCTTTTATCTTGTTTGGTTTACATAATTTACATCCCAAGACATTGCAATGTGTCTCACCTTCCTCGATAATTTTCTAGCTATTCTAGGTGAAATGAAATTCTCAGTTGCACCAGTATCAATAAGAATAGAAATAGGTAAGCCAAACAAAATACCTATCATTTCAACTGGAGTTACTTGGTACTCTGCCTAATGATTGTCCACTGTTGCATGTATCTTATGTTGAAACATTGCTTGTTGAGTGGGTAATGGATTACCATATGGTTGTGATACAAATTTTTTATTGGGGCACTCATTAGCATAGTGATCCCCTCTACATATAAAACATCATGTAGGCGGCCCTTTTTTCCCTATGGTTTCTCCATACATGTCGATATCATTCCTTTTTCAGTCCCTCCTAATCTCCTTTCCATTATTTCAAAATATTTTCACCTTTTTCCTTGGAACATTTTGTGCTGATTCCTCCTTCTTTGGAACTATCTTGTTAGGAACTTCCACATCCTTCTTTTGATCTCTTCTTTCTTCATGAGTGGAATTAGCCCTAAGCTCTTGCTCTTGCTTCATTTATTTTTCATATACAAGATCCATTGTTGTTGGACCATGCATATCCACTTCCCCTCCAATTTCATTGTTAAGTCCCATTATAAATTTACTAAGTTGGAAGTGCTCATCCTTATGATATATAGGAACATAGTGCAAAATTCAAGTGAACTTCTCCTAGTATTCGTTGACTGTCATGTTACCTTGTCTCAAACCTTGGAAATCCAAAAAAATTTGGTAGTTGTGATAACCATATTTTGTGGAAAATCTCCACAAATTCTCCCCATGTTAGCTTCCATGAGTTGATATTAAGTTCCAACTTCTTGTTCATCCACCAGTTAGAGGCTTCCCTCACTAACTGATACGCACCCCATGCGGCTTTAGTAACCTCATCATAGTTTTGTATTTCAAAATGATTTTCCATTTGAACAAGCCACACCTTAGCCTCATCACCTCCAACACTACCTTAAAAATTGGGTGGGATTATCTTCTTCAGGTCCCTGGAAAGTTTGGAAACCACAAGCTTCTTATTCCTTTCCACAAATGGTGTAGGTGATTTTTCCTTCTCATGATTATGGGTTTCATTATGCCCATGGGAAGATTTTTCTCCCTTATGCTCATTAACGGGTACTTCCTTTTCTACCCTATCCTTAACTCTTTCTTTCTCAAGGTTAGCCAGCCTTGCCAAGATTTGGTCAATACTAGCCTCTACTCTAGTGGTTCCTTTTCCAACCTCTTGACTTCCACCAGGATTAGTTCATGTCCTCACCATCCTTATGTGATTAGTCTTTACCTGAATGTTTATCCATGTTAAACTAAATTATGTTATCATTTATCTTATGGAAAACATATAAAAAAACATTTGTATACACACAAGAATTCCACATAAGATTAAGCACACGCTTCTTTTGATAAACACATGATTTTATTCATTTCATGAGGATTTCAATATCCTTTCAATTACAGGGAGTGACTATTTAGATAGTCGAGTAGAGAGTATTCTTCAGATTCACTCTCAAACACATAAATTAGAGTATAGCCTACAGAATGAGATTTTTTTTGTTCCCTATATTTTTTCATCTCTCATTTGTTCATACCTATCCCAAAAAGGATAATAACCTTTGGATTTATCATCTGATGCATAGTTACGGGAGACAATGTCAATATGGTGTTCATTAACAATTTAGTCTACCCTTTTCACAAACATTTGTTCATGAGACCATTTCTCATCTGGCGGTATGTTTGGTACATATCCCTCAGACTCATTACTCAAAGAAATTATTATTACTTCAGCTAGTGGTAAAACTCTAGGATCCCTAAAGATGAATGTCGGACTAACACTTTCTTTTGAAGGAATATCCCTAGAAAGTGGTAATGACAGATTTTTCTGGTGAGATGGTTGGTAGGTAGTTGTACTTAGCCTCCATCTTCATCTTCCTCTTCACATTATTGATCTGAGAAAGTGCATAACTAAAATTTTCAGTGTCACTCAACCAAATGGAATTATTGTAGTTGGTTCCCTCTATTGTTCTAACGATGACTTTCCTTTCCTTCTTAGCCTTGAGGTAACACTCATTTCCGATTACTGAATTTCAATCCATTAATATGATATAGAGAAGCGGTGGAAAACTCCAAAACAACCTAAATCAACCAATCTTGAAATCCGGTGGGTTTTTCCTCACAAGCCTTTAATCTTTAAAGCCTAAAACATGGGGGTAACAAATTGAGTTTTTTGGCCACAAATTTTAGTGAAGACATGATATCCAAAATGTAAATACAATTATAGATACCCATTTGGGCTTTATAAAACATATCTAAAAATAAAGGTAGGTTACTTTTTATGGAATCCTTAAAAAATGGGCTGTCCTTCTGCAAATTAAGCTTGAAACATGAAAAATTAGACCTAGGGCATTATCAAAACATGTGCAAAACTCAATATTTAACCCTGAAATTTTTTAGCATGGTAATATACAACATTTCAGGGTCCTATACAAAAAATTAGAATTTTCCACTCTGGAAACGTTGATAAATCATATTTTGAAAGTCACTAGTTACCCTGCCTAGGGTTTATGATAGTTTTGAATTATTTTTACCAAAATTGCAATATATCTCTCAAAACTCAACAAAAATTGATGAGACCAAGTGCATTAGAAATTAGATTCATATGTATTTTAATCCTAATTAGTTTGAGATCAAGATATGGAATATTAAATTTGTACCATGTGCTGCAATAGGCTAGTTACAGAATAAATCTAGAAGTGGCAATCACCAATTTGAATAACTTACATAAAATTTAACAAAAAACAACCAAAATAATTTCAAATGAAAACTAAATCAATCCTATATCACACCCAATTATGTGTAGATCATGAAAATTCCATACAGTACTGTACCACATCAAAGAACAGTGTTGCAATGTTTAGATTTACAAAAAAACAAAGGAATTGTATTGCTTAAACTTCAAAATTGTAACCACCAACCTTGGTTTCGATCTCCCCAAGGCTATTTAAACATGTACCAACCATTTAAAACTGATTTTTAAACTAAAAACCTTCTAATTCCTTCATTTACACCATGTGACTCTTCGAATTCCATAATTTACAATTTTTTGAGAATATTGACAACTTGATCACACCTATCCTCCTAAGAGCTCATCTAGACCCTTACAAACATGAAGATGATACAAAAGGACCTTATTACATAAGAGAAACACAAAACCAAAAAAATGGCAAACCAAAATCTCATGGGTGCTCTTGCACCATACTCCCAGGCAATGAATATATTCAAGCTTCGCTTGAATAGAAGGTAGCAATTTGAGAATCAGGTCTTAAATCCCTTGCATGATCTCCATCGACCCCTACATATGAAATTATTGTAAATAGTGCAATAGTGGTTTCATCTTCACTTGAGGTTTCTTGAACATGTGGCATAAATAGATGAACTTGGTAAAATAAACAACTACTGAGAACTTGGAACAAAACAAATATTAACCTTGATTACCCTACTTCTCACACTCTTTTGGTGACCTTATCAACATAGTAACATCTACCCCTTGCTTGCATTTTTCATCTCCAACCTGCAATTTCTTCCATTCTCCATGATAGATTGCATACATTTCAATAGCACCCTTCTCTCCCTCCATGGCTTGGTTCAATTTAACTTTAGGTTTCTCACCCATTGAGTTTGCAATCTCAACAAGAAAATCAGTTTCACTGCCCTCTATTACAAGAAACAAATCATATCTAAATTTCAATACTCCCTTGTGAAATACTTGCACAGAAAGTGTGGATTGAAAATCAACACTACAACTCCTATCAGCCAAATTTACCATATCTCATGTTGTTTTTTCCTTGAAGTCTGTACAATCAATAGACCTTTCCTTTGCTATGTTTATTTTAGTTTGCAAAACAGAAAATGGATCCTTTTTGTAGTCAAACCTCTCAACTACATCTTGAACTTCCCAATACAACTCTTCAATGCTTGTTAATGTCAAAACAGTCATAGGTTTGCTTACCATTGCATTACTTACCTCTTCCTCTATCCCATATGGATTTTTCTCTTCCTTCATAAACAAAGATTCTTTAATGTCTGGTTCTATTGTCCCCTCTTTCCTTCTTCTCTGAATGATCTTCTTGATAGGCCATGTAAACTTCTTCTTTATTGGTAAATGACAACCTTGTTCTTTGTTTTCTCTCTCAAGAAGTTGCTACATCTCAAGTTCCATTCGTTCTTGCATTTTTTCTTGTTATGTTTCCATTTTTTCCAAGACTTGCCTCAAGTCTATTGTCTCTTATTCAATATTAATTTTTTTTACCTTCTCATTCTTCATCTTCTTCTCACTTTTTCTCTTTTCTTTTTTCTTGTTTCTTGCTTGGTACCTCCTGACTCTGCAAGTATCCATGGACAAATATTCTCAAAATTTCCATTCTCCTTTTGTGAGCAACTCTCTTCCACCTTTATTCTTATTTTCTTCATGATACCTCACCTAGGTTTCCTCCTTTCTTCACTACCTAGTCTTTTGACATCTAGGTTCTTGCTTCAACCTACAAAAAGATAACGCATAAACTCCAAAAACTTATCTTGCCCAGATCTTCGAACTCTGATACCAATTTGATGTAGATCAGGGGTGGAAAAATCCAAAATAACTTAAATCAACCAATCTTGAAACCTTAAAACATCACTTGGTGAGTGTTTCCTCACAAGCCTTCAATCTTTAAAGCCTGAAACATGGGGGCAATAAATTGAGTTTTTTGGTCATAACTTTCATTGCAAACATTATTTCCAAAATGTAAATATATTTCTAGATACCCATTTTGGGATTTATACAACATATCTCAAAATCATGATAGGCTACTTTGTATGAAATCTTTCAAAAATGGACTATCCTTCTACCAATTAAGCCTAAAACATGAAAAATAAGACCTAGGGCATCATCAAAACATGTGCAAACCTCAATATGGAACCTTGAAACTTTGGAGACTGGTATTATACAAAATTTCAGAGTCCCACACAAAAAATTATAATTCTCCACTATGGAAACCATGAGAAATCATATTATGAAAGTCACTAGTTACCCTGCCTAGGGTTTATGACAATTTTGAATTTTTTTTGCCAAAATTGCAATATCTCTCTGCAAACTCAACAAAAATCAATGAGACCAAGTGAATTATAAAGTATATTCATATTTATTTCAATCCCAATTGGTCTGAGATTGAGATATGGGATATCAAATTCGTACTACGTGCTACAACAGGATGATTACATAAAAAAATTGGAAGTGACAATCACCAATTTGATTATAACTTACATAAAACTTAACGAAAATCAACCAAACAAATTGAAAATGAAAGATAACTCAATAATCTATCACCCCAAATCATGTGAAGATCATGAAAATTTTGTACAGTACTATACCACATCAAAGAACAATGTTGAACCGTTTAGATTTGTAGAAAACAAAGAAATTTTATTACTTAAACTTCAAAATTGTAACCAACAACCTTAGTTTCGACCTCCCCAAGGCTATTTAAACATGTATCAACCATTTACAACTAATTTTAAAACTACAAACCTTCTAATTCCTACATTTACATCATGTGACTTTGAAATTCCATAATTTGTAATTTTTTGACAATATTGACAACTTGACCACACCTATCCTCATAAGACCTCATCTAGACCCTTACAAACATGAAGATGATCCAAAAGGACCTTATTACATAAGAGAGAAAAAAAACCAAAACAATGACAAACCAAAATCTCATGGGTGCTCTTGCACCATAATATGAGATGCTCCATCCTAGCACAAGAATTCACAACATTAAATAACGTTGGACAAAAAGAATGATGAGCTCATACGTTCCAGAGCTAAACATGGTAGCTTCGATACCACATGTAACATACTTCTATTTTTTTTACCATACTAAGTTCTGATAGTGTTGATACACTGATAGCCAGAGAAAAAGATTGATATATTTGTTTCAAAGCATAATTAGAACTATTTTCAACACTTTGTAGGTGCACTTCTTCAGTTCATTTTTGGTAGTGAGCCACATTTTTTGTATCTTGGCAATAAGCCACATTTTGTATTCAGGTTGTGAGCCTTCTTAAGGACAATGTTTCCTGGAAGTGAGCCCTATAATATCTTCTAACCAGTTATAATATATTGTTAGATAATCCTCATCATGGTTTTTCCCATTTTGGGTTTTCCACATAAAAATCCTTGTGTCAATGTGTTGTGACCCCTTTTATGTTTTGGTTTTTTGTTGCTATTAGATATGTATTGGTAATTGGATGATTAATAATTAACTTGGCCAGTGGAATATTGATTCACCCCCCCTCTTAGTATTCAGTATATTCAACAATTGGTATCAGATCTTGGTTCCTCAGAAGAAGCCTAACAACTTGAGGAAGGTCCCAAAAATTGAACACATGGCTAGAAAATACTATTCTCCGAAAGAAAATTATGAATCTGAAGAGATCAATGCTTCTCTTGAGGAATTAAATAAAAGCGAGGATGAGAAGGAAATTATGAAAGGAAATATGAAGGAAGCAAATGATTGCATCGGTAAATTGAGAGAACGGATTTAAAAATTCAAGGATAGGCATAGAGAAGTCAATGATCAGTTGAAGAAGGCTAATGAGGTCATTACCAGACTGAAAGTATAAATAGAAGAAAATAAGTGAATTGAGGAATGCCAAAAATATGAAATCTAGAATAAAACCAATGATTGTACACAACTTGAACAAAAAGTGGTAACCCTAAGAGCTGATCTGGAAAAAATGAAAGCACATGAAAAAAGGTTCAAGACAAGCTCTACAATGCTTGATGAATTGATTTCATCTCAGAAACTTGTTAAGGAAAAAAGTGGTCTAGGACTTGAAGGACATTGCTCAAAGACTAAATCAATTCTCAATAAAATGGAAAAACAAAGGAAACCTAAAAGCAATGATTATCAAAACAAGAATAGAAGGATCAATATCGGAAGAGTCCCTACTTGATAGCCTAATGCACAAAGGTACCCATCTTTTAATGGTTTTTGTTTCTCATGCAATAAATTTGGTCATAGAGAAATAAAATGTAATAGGATGAACCAAAATAGAATAAGTCGGAATGTTGGATTCTTTGTTGGTCAATGCTATGTTTGCAACAAGTTTGGACATAGAGCTACCAAATGTAGAAGCCAAATGATGATGAACAAGTTTAATACCAGTAGAAGAATTCAGTCTTTTCAAGGCTACTATTACACATGAAATATATTTGGACATAAGGCTAATCAGTGTAGGTCAAGGATGAGTGCAAAATCTCTTAATCAAGGATATGTTGTATGCCACTCTTGCAACAAACTAAGACATATCTCAAAATTTTGTAGGAGCAAAGTTGGCAAGAAACTGAATTTAGAATAGAAGAACAAGCCAGTGAACAAGGTAAATCCCGAAGAAGTAAGGAAAGAAATGGAAAAAATTTGGAGAAAGAAGGAAGAACCTGAGAACAAGGATGAATTGAATAATCTTGTATCTGCATCCAATGCAAATACCTCTTCTACGAATTCAACCTAGTAACGGTTCATGGGGAGAAATCACAGAAAATTCTAACAAACCCTTGATATATGAGGTGTCATACGATGACATAAGGATATGTGCTGTGAATTTTCATTCTGAAGGAAATGGATAAAATTCCAGTGGAAAATAAGCAAAGCAAAATAATTGTGGAGCTTTTTGGTTTACAATGCATCTCATAATGTGGCGGACAAATTTAAAGTTGAAAAGAAATAATTGCAAAATTGGGAGAAGTAGTGCAAGCTAAAGTAAGAAATAAATTGAGTCAGAGTAACGTACATTGAAACCCTAGTTCTCAAAAAGCAAGGTATTCTTTGTTCTCCAAACTCCGTGTTTTTCAGAATTGAAAGAACTCTTTGTTAATCTTATTCAAGATTGTTTGGGAAATATGGCCACTCCTACTGTTGTGGAAGTTTTTGAGACGCCCCAACCAAAGTTCAAAAAATGTTCGTGGAAAGTTTATGAAAATAATCCAATGGGTGCGTTCTCACACATTCTGAGCTATGTGCTACCCACCAAAGATCCAAGAACATACATTCATGGAAAACTCAAAGAATTTGATGACCAAGAGTTGAAAACTTTGTGGGATAATGAGTTAACTGATAACCTATTGCTCAATGCAAAATATGAAAACCTAGTTTGAATGAAGCTGAGTTTTTGGAACTGGTTCTCAAAATATTCAAGCAAGAGTGAGGAAAAATTTATCAGGATGGATCTTAGTAGGATTCACGACAATCTTGTACGATTAAATGAACTAGACATTATCAACAAAGAGGTGATTTGAGTTGTTACTAGTCTTTGTGAAACTGGTGCGATTCCAATTCTAAAAGTAGTGAAGAATGATGAGGTTACAAGGTTAACCGGTGCCAAGGTTGACGGGAGAGACCTAACCACGAATTTTATCGCAAACCTTGTAGTCAAGTATGTTACCATTATGATTGGGAAAAAAAATTGTTTCACAAATAGAGAGAATTCGGTATCGACCATGGCTATTCACATAGGTTATGAAATGGTGGTGAATGGAAATAATTTTGATCTCTATGAGTTCTTGAGATTACAAATTTTGGAAAATCTAAGTATGCCAAAGGTGAAGAAACATGTCTTTAAGTTTGGGACTTTAGTTTTTTGCTCTTTATTCTATTTTTTAATAGAGCTACCTAGGAGAAAGAACATAATATGAGATAACTCCAAACCGGTCGCTCATCAAATTTGTGATTATTTACATAGTTTAGGATATTTTAAGACACAAAACAATGCCCTAACTGCATTCTTTTAAGTCTTTCAAAATGAAATTCATGAAAGAGAAAGGATTCCAAGAAGTTTGGTGAAGAAGTATGAGAATGAGATAAAATTTCTTGTGTCTCAATATGAATGCATCATTGAGGCCATAGAACCCAAAATTTGTTGGATAGAACCTCTAGGATATGAGATAGAAGAGAAAATGGTTGAAAGGTACATTGAGATTTTGTTAGCAAGTCCTACACACCCTTCTCTACCTAGGCTTGGTACATATGAGGAGAAATGATCCACTAAAATTTATTTGGGGGCTACTACATCTAAAAGAAGAAATAAAGTTGAAGCATTCTTCCAAGAAGTAGCATACACTAAGGATGAAATATAACTATTAAAGGAAGTCCTTGACGAAAGGAAAGCTAAGTTTGTGGATCTATCCACCAAACCCATAAAATCAGGAAGGTTGTCTTCTGCTACTACACCAACACCTATTTTTCAGCTTTGCCGCACCTATTACAAATAATGTCATGAAAGGAAAGAGAAAAGAACAAAGTGTCCCTACACCTAATAATGTTACTGCCCCTATCGGTCCCAATACCAAGGCATCTAAAAGGAAGAACACACCTACCGATGCAACATTTGTTGCTTTAGGAGGAAGAAGAAGATTGAAAAAAAAATCTCACAGGAAAAGGAATTTGAGTGATGTTGTTGAGGAAGAAATTGCACTTGGTCTAAAAGGGGAGAAACAAATGAAAAGAAATAGAAGTAGTAACCTCGGTGAAGGAGTCAAAACTAGTATTGCAATCTCTATAGATGAAGATTCATAAGAAGTGGAGGATTCTTACCAAATTCACGTACATACAAAGAAGAATGATGAAAGCTCATTTGTCCTTGTGGAGAACATGCCTGGTTCTCTTATTGTAAGAAAGCATCCTCCCTTGGTTCTTAGAACCTTAGTGAGCCATTTGATTGATAATGATCTTATGTCAATTGTTGAGTTATATGATGAAGCAAATGATGAAGGAAAAGAAACTATCATAAATGCTTTTGCTCAGTACATAGTTATCTACAACATAAATATGGATACCATACAGTCAAATGTTACTGAAAATGTTTGGAAAGAATTAGTACTTAGAAGGAAAGAAGCTTTAAATGTTGAAGATAGAATGAGAAGAGAAGCCATAAAATCTGTTAGTTCAACTTAGTCTGAAATAGAAGCTGTAAATTTGTTGAAAGATTGTTCTACACTATTTAGATTCAAGCAAAGAGTCAATATGTTAATGACTAAGGAAGAAGAATATGTTGAAAAAGTAAGGCAATAAAATCATGATGTAATCAAGAAATTTGCAAGAATCCTTGGGACAAGAACCAATTCTTCATCTCACACTACTCAAACTCAAGAGCATGTGACTATTGTTGAAGTAATGGATAATACAGTCTTGGAGACTGTTGATGAGACACTTGGTGATTCAGAGACCCCTGCCCCTCGGATGGACACAAAAGAAACTACTAGTAATAGGTTTGATGATCATCCTAAGGATCAATCCAGTGAAAAGAAAGAACATGAAGAGTCCACCAAGAACAAAGAAGAGGAAAACAAAGATGAAAATGAAGGAAGGAAAGACAAAGACAAGGATGATGAGGATAAAATAAAGGAAGAAAACATAAATCCATCCAGTCATGAAAAAGAAGAAGAAGAAGAAAAGAAAAAAGAAAAAGAAAAAGAAAAAGAAAAAGGAAAAGGAAAAGGAAAGAAGAAAGAGGAAAATAAGAAAGTCATTCCAATTGAAGTTGAAATTACCAAAGGCCCTGAACCATCAAAGCAATCCGGAGAGTCATCCGGAAGTACTCTTGAAGGTCTTCTTTCAAGACAGGCTGTAATCCAACCTGTGCTGCCACCTCAACTAGTCAAGCTTCCATCTCACCCAGGTTATGTGGATTTGATAGATTATATCAAGTGAAAAAAATGAAGCTAAGTAACACTTTTATTCGCTCTATCACACAAGATGCTTTAGAGTCATATCGAAGATGCAATAAGTTGATAAATGAAGCTATCAAAGGTCTACAAGAGTTTGCCCCCTTATGTTACTCCAAACAACTCTTTAGCTCCGATTGAAAGTGCGAGGCTTATTTTTGATGTTGTTAAAGAGTACACATCCAATATTAAGACACAATGTCACAAAAGAAGAAGAGTTGAATTTGCTAGAGAAAAGGTTGTTGTTTCTACAAGATAAGTGCACTATTGCTCGTGACAAAGATTTGGATACCTTGAAAGAGGTAAGAGAATGTGATGAAGAGGCCCAACTACTATTTGTTTATTGCATGAAATGGTCGGAAGCTATTCTTTGTATTAGGGATCTAATGGACTCAATTGAATCTCAACTTGATAATATCTCCAAAGATTATAAAATTTTTGGTGCTAGAAACTATGTTGGGTTTCCATTGCAGATCTTCAAAATAAGTTTTTTAGCTTGCAAAGGTAGAAGGAAGAGGCTATGAGGAAGTATGCCCAGCTTGGAAATCTAGTCATGTCTAGACATGTTACTATAACACATGCACTAATGGAGGCAGAAAAACTTGAGAAAATGAACATTGCCCCATCCACTTTTGGAGAAGGAGAAGAATGTCTAGTGAAAGTAGGATCTCTGCATAAAAAAATTTCCAAGGAAAAAGGTGTCTCGGATGATGGAAAGCCTGCTTGGGAAGTGATTCTCAAAGAGCTACAAGGTGCCACTAGTTCCTGAATTTGAAATGTTTCCCTGTCCTTTTTCCTTCATGTCAAAGGGGGAGAGGAGAAGAGAAAAGAGAAGAGAAGAGGAGATAAAATATGTTTAGTTCGTTGCATATGTTAGGGGGAGTTGAGCAATATTTTTTCTTCTTTGAAGCATTTTTTTTTGGCATATGTTGTCATCAATGACAAAGGAGGAGATTGTTAGAAGAATGAATAAGATTCCCTTCGGGTCTATTGTCATTGATGCCAACATTGTTTGGTAATTGACTAAGTAATCTGTGCATCTATCTTGATCCGAAAATCTTCATAGTAATGGGAAATTCTATGAGTTTTTGATATGTTACTCACGAATGCTAGTTACAGGCATAAACGAGTTTTCAATGAGTTTGCTTAATCCAGTTTAATTATCTAAGTGATAGAAGGTTGGTACTCTTTTGACTGACAAGTTTTATCTTTTTTGTGTTTCTCTTTAGGTTCGGCTTGACCTAATACTTGGATAACATGTTTTTCTCTGTGTTTCAAAAGTAATTTTATCTTAAATCGACATGTCCCTTTTGAATTTTGGGTGTTCCTTCATTTAGGCCGACCTAATTGATAAAGAAAATTATAACTATGTATATAGTGGTCATGTAGTGAAGAGAAGAGACATCGGTGATATATGAACAATGAGGCGAGTATAATGGTGCAAAGTTCTGATAGTGTTGATACATCGGTAGTCAGAGTAGAATTTTTATATTTGTTTCAGAGCATAACTAGAACTATTTTCAACACTTTGTAGGTGCACTTCTTCAATTCATTTTTGGCAGTGAGCCACATTTTGTATTTAGGCTATGAGCCTTCTTAAGGACAATGAATTCTAGCAGTGAGCTCTATAATATATTATAACCGGTTATAATATATTGTGAGCTAATCCTCACTGTGGCTTTTTCCATTCTGGTTTTTCCACCTAAAAATCTTGGTGTCAATGTGTTATTATCTCTTTTATGTTTTGGTTTAGTGTTTCTATTAGATGTGGATTGGTAATTGGATGGTTAATAATTAACTTGCCCAATGGAATACTGATTCACCCCCCTCTCAATATTCGGTATATTCAAGAATTCCATCATCCCAGATAACCTATCACCATATTAATCTACTTGGAATAAACCTACTTAACTAGTAAGTACACAAGCTAGGTATTTCCTTCAATGGATAGTCCTTCATCCCAAATATAACCTATATACTTGGAATAACCCTACTTACACATAAGTACACAAACTCCCTCCCATACTGGATTATCAATCCTAGGAGTAAACACAAGCTTTCCTAGTTAAATCAATAACTTAGCTAAGTATAAGTCATATGTGTTTTTCATGTTCAATCATACCTAGTATATAATACTTATGAAAAACACCCATCTCCTACTATGGAGTACTTAAAAACACATTATGAAAACCGCATAATAGATTCAATTTCCTTTTTAAAATAATCTAATTTCTCTAATGCACATACTGGGAAAGACATCTCAACCATGCATGCAAGACACGTCATTCAATAGTAAAACAACAAAGAAGAAGAGATCCCCATGCCTATTATCGCTTGTCCAAAACAAATGGAAACAATGCATCCTTTTCCAAAATAGGCAAGCTTGGTATACAAGTTCTCAAGAATGTCACTATAAACTCTACCTCTCAAGTTGATAGCTTACTCCTCTCATAATATAACCTCCTCACAAACTAAATGAACTCACTTCCTATCTATTTCTCAATGAAAAAAAAATCATGGATGGAAAATGTAGAAATAGGATTTGTAAAAGATGTATAATCTTGTGGAAGAATGTGTCTCTTCCAAATGAAATGGTTCATCTATTTATAGAGAAACTTGGTCAACTCAAAGCCTATAGTTTAGGCATGCTAATGGAAAACAAGCTCCATACAAAGCAACACATGAAACATATCAGAAAGGTGGCGACTTCTTAAACTACTACTCAACATAATCACCTACAGGTCGAGTTGTTTAGTGACAACAGTCTAAAGACTTATTCAATTTGCATATGCTTAATTTGATTTGTCACAAAGAAACGATATCTACAACAACTTAGATTCAAAGGTGGTGACATTTCCATTTTCTCACCTTCTTATTTGATACAGTTTAACTTCCAAAAGAAGCAGTCAATTACCATTTGATTACAACAAGTATCCATCGATCCACTTAGAGGATGAATCGACCCAAGCTTTAAAGCAGTTGACAAAGTCAAGGTTGGTCTTACTAATGGCGTCAACCAAGTCCAAGCTTATTATCGACAATAATATCAAACAAATTACAATGTCTTATAGCATGTGTCTTTTAGAATGATAATCATTTTACACTAATAGTCATAAGTTATTTTATCGGCCTCATTAAACATAGTCTATATCGACTATTAATAGCCTTTATAAATCGACTTCTAAAAAATAAGAGATATTTGAATTCTAATAACATATATAATATGTTAAATATATATTATTATATATATAATATATTATATACATATATCTATATATTTAAATACTATCATGTATCTATATATATGTATATATATATATAACCATCAATATATATATCATAAGCCAATAATGTAATCATACATTCGATATATATATATATATATATATATATGAGTACATGCAAGATAGTATATAATACACATTATATTGAATGCATGCATATATATATATATATGTGTGTGTGTGTGTGTGTGTGTGTGTGTGTGTGTGTGTGTGTGTGTGTGTGTGTAGACATCTAAATTTGACCACTTATATTTGGCCAAATTTACCCTTTTCATCTAAATATCTTTTTATCCACATTAATTAAATAATATTTCCATTATTTGATTAATACCCCTAAAGTCTGTTAAATCTCTAAGGTATTTAGTTAAATAATTAAATACCTTACCCTTTTATCCCTTTCTTCCAAAAATTAAATAAATAACCCACTTATTTAATTCTCTTTATGTCTCAATCCATCTCCTAATCCCATCATTAGGGATGTGACACATCCATAATCCATGATTAGGAGGTATCACATCCTCCAAATTTTGCAAGTTGGCTCCTAATAATCATTAAACACCTAACCCTCTTCTAATCCTTCATCATTAGTCTAACCAATCCTTTAGTCAACTCTTGTCACATCCCAATGAAATTTTTAATTCCATTTACAATCCTCATGTCCTTTTCAATGGAATTTTAAATTCTATTTATTCCTCCCATGAATTTCTCTTCCCCATAACCTCTCATAGGTCGCATAAAGTACATGGGACAAGGACCTCCTTTACTTATCCATGGGTTTCTTCCAAACTTGTGAATTTAAAATTCACTTTTATTTTTCCAATGCCCTCTCCAATCCCCATGGTGACAAGAGTGGACTTTCTAAAAGTCCTCACTTGTCACTTTCAACCCAACTTGGGGACAAGGAATCCTTTTTTAGGGAAATCCTCTCCAATCCCAAGGTACTTGCAAGTACCTTGGGACCACATAGTCTTTTCCATGTCATCTTGTCATTTTTCCATCTCATCCTCCATGTGGCAAGATGTGAGGGCTTGTGAGCCATCAACTCACCACAACCCTTCATCTTGTCCATGGTGGATCAATCTCAATCATCCATTTTTATTTAAATGGAGGGTCTTGACTTCAAGTTAAAGAGGTTAGAATTTGGAGATCTTATGCATTCTTATCACACTTATTCTCTCAAGCCATTTTGTATTCTAACCATTATTGCAACTCTCTTGTATTTTGCATTCTTGTAGCCATTATTGCACTCACCCACTATCATTAATCATTCAACTACCACTATCATTACAAGCTTACCATCAAGGAGCACACATCAAAAACACCATCAAGGGCCAACCAAGGATCAACACAAGAAAAATGTATACTTTCTTGTTTTATCTTTCTTTTATTTGTGTTCAACGTAGCTTAATCTTGAGGTGGTCTAATGTTGTTTTATCTTGCATTTCTTAATTAGTTTTGCATATTATAAGGTAATAACTTTCACTACACATAATATGTATAAATGTATATGCCTCAATGTACACTTATGTGTAGGTATATCTATATTGATGCATCCATATGAGCGTTTCCATTCGCCAACATACGTATGTATCAATATACATATACATATGGATATGTGTATATACTATACATGTTCACATTCGATTCAAATATATCCATTCACGATTTCCATCATATTGATAAGTGTTTACGTGTGGTATATCTATATATGTGCATATACATGTCGTTAGATCTCGTTGACATGTATGCACATATATACACATACTTCCTTGTACATCCCACTTGTCCATATAATCTTAATCGTACAAGAAAGATCTCAAAAGCTCAAATAGATAAACATCACCCAATAATGCATGTAGTAGTAAACAAGACTCTCAAATGTAGACATATCAACTAAGGATGACTTACCAACTTCCCACAAACTGACTCAACTCAATCATTCTAATGTGGTGTGTGTATATTCTTAGATAGTTTAATTTTACTGGTTACCCAACCAAGATCTTCTCTCGAGTGATACTTCCCCTCTACCTAGAGGAATGGAACACATACCTGCATCCACTAACACATGCACATGGCAGTCAATTTTTCATAACATATTTAGTATACATAACCATCTCCAAGTTTAGAATAATAATTCACTAACCATCCATTCACATATATGCATTATTTCTCCATGAAATAACATCAATTGAGATAACATTAAATGAAATAACATCACATGAGATAAAATTCATATTGATAACAAGGTACAAGCATAATTTATTCATCTCCAAGATTCACATTACATTCATATTTACCCTATGTAGTAGGGTGTAACAACACCCTCATCTGCAATCTCAAACAACTCACTCATTGTCAGTTGAAGATTCCTTTCATGAGAATCCTTTTATAAAATAAACCTTAGTCCTATAGACTTGATACTTAATTACTACAGGGGACTCATTGTTTCATGGTATTGTGGGTCTTAAGATCCTTCAACCTTATTGTCACTACTTCACAGTCCACGAGGTATTATTCACTATTCTCCCATCTTTGATGAGTCTCAAAATACTGCTCAAACATGCAATCCACTACCTCCATTATACAATGTCTAAGAAGAAACATTGAACTTGTGATTACCACTGTTACTTCATTTGGACAGTCATTCCTTGATTGCATTTTCCTTTTCTAACACTGTCAATAGCGATTGAAAAACCCTTAAAGTCAACAAGGGGGTAAGGAAACTCACTATTAAAATCTCCACTTTACTATACAAGGTTTTATCTTTATTATCTTTTCACTGCTCAGCCTCTTTTTGACTGTCACACCTCAAGTGACTATCATTCTTGTTACCATAGATTACATTTACAAATATCACTAAGCTACATAGTGTGCTTTTTATTGGCTACAATCTTTAGATTGCAATATTTTGTTATTGGCTACAATGTCTCAATCTTTTTGGTATTACAACCTCACTAATCCACTAGAGTTATGGTTTATGTTTTTATGGAAGCATAGGGTTTGTACCCTATTCATTCTCTTACCAATGCTTTTGTTGGTATTAAAAAACAACCTTAAATCTTGGGTCAAAAAATTAGCTGTCTTGACAGGGTGTGGTATGATCTTGGAATGTATCCTAGAGTGTGTAGGAAGCTTGTGTTTGATCATTAAGGTATGTAAACGTGATTAGGGAAATGCATCCTATATAACATGGGTCTTGCTTTAATACTTCCCATAATGGTTATTATTAGATTACATTATTATAGTTTGTGGTAACCCAATATTGCATTCAAGTATGTAACAAACTTGGTCTATAGTTTAAGCTAAACTACACTTTTAAGTAACATTCATAAGGTTTATAAAATCTTGACCACTCTCTAGAATGGCCCATTAAACATGGGTTGTGCTTGAATGCACTACATAATTGATATAACACAACCACTCTGCATATCAAATAGAGTTATAGGATCTTTATTGTAGCAAGAGGTAATCGCTCTTGGATCATGCTATCATTACATTGTAACCTGTTAAACTTGAGTCAACCTAAATGCACCCAATGATGATTGATACCTAATTGTGATGACAATGATTAATTTGTACATAAATTGCGCTCATATGAGTGCCTCCATTTCTATCACAACATAGCCACATTAAACTTTGGTCACACATGAATGCATCCAGTATTTGTTATAGCACAACTGTGCCACATGAACAATAGAGTTATGGATCACATAATTACATTCACAAGAATTTGTTCCTTAGTTGTTCTCTTATGGTGATTCCATTACCGTTACAACATAGCCCTTTGTACTTATGTTTCTCAAATCCTTACATTTCTTATTTTCTCTTTGGATGGATGGCAATTCAATGGTAGGGATTTGTATGTAGGTCATGCTCATATAAGTGCCTTCATCACCATTACATAATAGCACATTGGAATTTCCTTTCTTGAACCTTTACTTTATTTTCTATTGTTAGGGTTTCTTAGTGATTATTCGATTTCTGCGTGGCATATTGATAAAAGAAACCAAACAAAAAATCATTATGTTTCTAGTTAACTCCTACTAATATACTTTTGGAATAAATGCTTGACTGCATTACTTCGAGTGTGAAGAATTTTTTGTTCTACTTATAATAAATTCATTGAGAGTTATAGTAGAATGCTTCTTATGTTGGAACCCATCGTGTAAACTTTCTTTAAGCTACATTTAGGAGGCTTCATGGATTTTTTGTGATTTATACATCTTTTGTTTTGATAGTAAATGACATCGGATTCTTTTTGAAACTAAAATGATTTATTAATTATGGTTTTATGATGATTAAATGTTTTATTTAGAAGGGGTTAATATGGTTAAATGTTTTATTTCTTGTTTCATGTGCCTCCAAATAGGTGCACTATATCCTTGAATGGGATTAACACAAATTTATTCAATAGGAAAAAGAGACTAATTATGTATGATTTTGCTTTATAATTCATCCCAATGCTGATAACGATCAATCTCAGCTTTGCAAAATACACATCATCATTAACTAATAAGTTCTTAAAAAAATGTTAGGATGCACCCTTCCAAGGGACAAACCTCTCCAAATTTTCAAAAGAATTGCAATTCTTTTGAAAATTTGGAGAGGTTTGTCCCTTGGAAGGGTGCATCCTAACATTTTATTAAGAGCTTATTAGTTAATGATGTTGTGTATTTTGCAAAGCTGAGATTGATCGTTATCAGCATTGGGATGAATTATAAAGCAACATCATATAGAATTAGTCTCTTTTGCTTGTTGAATAAATCTGTGTTAATCCCCTTCAAGGATCCGGTGCACCTATTTGGAGGCACGTGAAATAATAAATCAAATATCTAAGTATATTTTAGAAGTCAAATATTAGCATATGGCTTTCTTTGGGTAGATTAGCGATAACAAGATCCATCTATCCCTGTTGATACAAGATCTTTAGTCATAAGGTATCAGATAGTCTAGTCCATGATTCAATATCAATAACATACTAATAACATCCAAAGCTATTTTTTAGCTTTAATAATAGTCGTCACTAGAATTAGACCATATGTACTTGGAGTATCCCCTACAATAGGATTTTATTAGTCTAGCCATAAAAAAATCCCTTAGATTTTCATGTATGTCTAGTAGGGCACTTGTAACTACAACATATGACAAAACAATCTGTGTTGTTATGCTTTGATGGATGTCCCTTCGGATATATGATGTAGTGCACATTATTATAGTGCAAGCCTATTTTTTAGATTGTTTCATTTAGCATCACCAATATTCTCAACAAGAACATTGTCCCTATTTAAAATGATGGAAATGGTTCACATCTCTTAGAATAATTTCTCTTGGAACAATCTTGGAGATGAATTTAGATGCAGTGTGAAATCAAAAGATACTTGAAGGTTCTTAACAACTCTAATAGTTGTACCAAGGGCCATGTTTAACAAACTAAATGCAATTGCTAACTTTTCACTATGGTGGTAGATAAATGATTCTTTTTTCTTCTATTCCACAACATTAAGTAAAAGTCTTGAATCTAGAAATACCCTGTTGCCTTCATTTTCCAAGCCAATTTCTCCAATTTTGCATAGCTCTCCCATGTTTGTGGATGTGATTTGTCTCCTACAATTTTTTAATTGATTTATCTTTCTATTGTGTTTGGACTTACTTTTGTAAACTTGCAATATACAGTGCACTTTAATTCTTTTTGAATTAAGACTAATAGTAATTTTGTTGGTTGTATTGAGGCACAACTTCATTCATGGCAGAAAAGGCAGCATCATGTTGCTCATATCAAATGGCATGTTACCTATAAAGGAGGAAAGGTTCTAGCTGGGTTATTGTTGATTGCATTGAAGGGGAGAGCTTCATATATGGGACATGATCAACACTCCTTCTTGGATTCTACATGTTACAACTTGCTCTAGGAAGATTGCCCATGTTGTAGAAGTTTTAAGAGATGAAAGGGGCATGCACTCACATTGAAGGGCTTAAAGAATGCATTTCCATCATTGCAAAAGTTTTTTGGAGAAGTTTCTTTCTTACAGTCATTTTTGTGCAATATTGTAACTCATATTTTTAGTCTTGTGACCGAAAATAAATTAGAACACCTTTCTTTTATTAATAAATTTTACTGATTTGGCCTTCTCAATGGTTTTCTTATTGTGTGTAATTGATGATTGATGTGTTTTATGCTTAAATCCTCAAATATCAGTCAATTAAAATGACTAACTATGCTACTAGTTGACATCAATTAATAATTAAATTGACTAAATATACTACCAATTACAAAAATCAATGAACAGTGAATAAAAATGACTAAATAAGTGACCAGTTAACAACAATCAATGACTAAATAAGTGACTAGATTACAACAATCAATGAATTTATCAACAACTAAATAAGTGACTAGTTAAATATATCAGTGAATAAAAAATGAATAAATAAGTGATCAGGTTACAACAATCAATGACTAAATCAGTGATTAAATATATTACTGGGAAAAAATGACTAAATAAGTGACCAGATTACAACAATGAATGACTAAATCAATGACTAAATATACTACCAAATCAATCAATCAAAACAACCAATAAATGACTAAAAATGGTTTAGTCATCAATTTGGTCGCATTATATATTACTAGCAATAAACTACTAATGGTCAGGTGACCAAGTTCAGTCATTTATAAGCAATTTTTAGTAGTTTTTTAGTCATATATTTGTGTTTTTGTACTAGTGTTGATTAGTTAATTGATTGTATGGGGAATTGATTGATTAGTTAATTGATTCCATGATTCAGTTAACATGATTGATTGATATGTTGACTCAAACTGATGGTTAGTGAACTAAATTGATTTCTCAGAGAAGTCAAAGGGAGTGAGAGTGAAGTGGATTTGATTGATGAGTGGACTAAGAGTAAGTCTAAGTGAGGTAGAATCACATGAATATTTAATAACTAAATAATTTTAATTATTATTTATATTTGCAAAATTGATTTTAATAAATAAAATAAATAAATTTATTTATTTTTGAAAGAGGATAATGTTAAAACAAATGAATTAAATAAATAATTAAAACAATTATTTAATTTAGGAAGTGGGAAAATGGATGATTAAATAATAATAATGATTTTTTAAACTTAAGAATAGAAGAATAATTACTAAATTAATCGAATAATATTAATTATTTAATTAATATAGGTGAATAGAGGAATAATTAGTAAATTATTCAATTATCAAGTTGAAGTGAAAATGATTATTAATTTAATCATTTAGTCAAAAGTAGCTGTCTACATTTTTTCCCTCATTGAGATTATGCACTTTTATAGTGTTGTTTCAAAGAAATTTAAGACATGCCCCAGTTTGCCCCAACGAAATGAAGAAATGAATGTAGGATGCCCCTTTAAGGATTTGAAAAAAGAATGAAATTATTTGGTGAAACTCTTGAAAAGAAGAAGAAAGATGTGATATATGTGAAATAAATGGATAGAGTATGGAAAGAGTAGAATATGAAAGATTTGGAAATGGAAGAAAGATTAGTATAAGAGAAAGATAGTGATACGATAATGAATGTTGATCTATGAGTGAAGTAAATGTAAAGAGATGGATTGATATAGCAGGTGCCTTCTATTTTGTTATTTTTTATCATCATAGAATGTTTTATTATGTGGTAAGTGGATGTATGCACACCAAGGCATGAATTGCGATGGTGGTGTATATTTACTTTTTCCTAAAGTTTTGATATGAGACAAGTGGATATATGTACATAAAATTGAGACAAGCCTCGATGAATTCAACATCCGTTGTTAGGAGTAGGGTGATCCCACAATAGTGGTTTACAATTTTTGGCCAAACTGGACACTAAAATTATTATTTTTAACTAAATCTTCACATTCGGGCACCTATAGCAGCTAAACCATGAGGAATTTGAAGATGATGTAAAATAGAGTCTCATCACATTTTGTTTGCAGATTCTAAAAATATTTTTTTCAAAATTTTCGGAATAAGATTGCACTTCTTTTTCCATCTCCCATGAAAACTCATTTTTTTTAGAAAACAACATTTTTAAAAAGTGACTCTCACCATCTAAACATAAATTTTTTTGTATGAAGGATAAAATTCTATTTGTTTCAAATTTAGATTTGTAACTACGATATCTAGCACTTTAATTTGGTCTCATAGTTTTTTATTGAATATTTTTTCCTTAATAGAGTTTCGAAGTCAAACTAATTGCAATTCAGACATAGGCGGACTATATACAACATAACTTTTTCTATATGTATCGAAATTCAATTTTTTTCTTTTAATGGATCAAGGAAATAAATACCCAGCATGAACATATTTTTAAAAAAAATATTTTGATAATTTTCTATTTTTCCACATGTGCAAAACAAAGAGCTTGATTTTCGGTGAAAAACCTATGTTTAATAAAACTAAAAAAACACATACATAATAAAACCAGAACTTATTAAAATTATATTCATGGGATAGCTCATTTCGAGGACTACCATAATAATTTGAAATATATTTTAAATGAATTCATTTGATCCCCCAAAAGGTAAATCAAAAGTGATTTTTTATCAGCATTTTGATAGGTGTAAAGGAGACTCATTTATAGGTATGGTTTAAAACTAGCGAGGTTCTATCCAAGGGGGGTTTGATCTAAGGTGGTTTGATCAAACCCTCTTCAATTGGAATCCTTAAAATGGAACTTTTAAAGGCTTCAATCATTATATTCTCTAAAAATATGTGATTTCAGCAAAAATCAGTTCCTCTCAAAAATTGTAAACCAGCTTTGTGGGATCACCTAGTAAGACACAACAAACAAGGATTGTTCTTAAACATACTAGACATGATAGAAACTTGTCAAAATATGTAAGGAAACATAGCTTCACATCATGATAACCCTAATGCATATATGTACTTGATGACCTTATATACATAAGGTGTTTTGTTAATGCTCAAATCTAGCCCAATACACATAAGGAAACATACCTATCATAACACTTTAAAAAATTCCACAAAAATGACATATTAAAGCAATGAACTTTCCCCATTCTTCCTCCTCTAAATCATTTTGATACATCCTCAAGGAACATTGGAATAGGATAGTAAGATAAATAAAAAAACTCAAAGATAAAACAGATCAACAACTATCAAATTTATTGCCACAAAAGATGTTGCTCATTGGTGGATAATATCCATTGTAGGAAATATGTATCCATAGGACATGATTGGTTTGATAAGATGTTTAAAGCGAATTTGGAAATTGGTTAGTATTTTTGTAGATAGTTTAGCTAGAGTCTCTGATTCATGATTGTTTCATGAACACTCAATGTGTTAGGATGTTGTGTAGTTGTGTTTTCTTAAATATTTTGTTCAAACAATGGAAATTTAGTATGGATAAGGTAGATGAGCTATATTTATGACTTTTTGGAATTTTTCAATATTTTTGGTATTTTTGGAAATTTATGAATGTTTCTAGATTTTTCAATATTTGAATGTTTTTGGTATTTTCTAGATATATGAATATTTTTTTCATTTTTTCATTTTGTGAATGGAACTCTAAGTTTAGACAAATGATCCTACAATAGACCAGTATCAAGCCATGATAGGGGTGATAAGTATATGAAAAGGATTTTATTATGGATGGAATGGATAAAAGCTCTAATAGATGGTGGAATAAGGCTTCTACACAGGGAGCCTGTAAACATTTTTTCACCATGGTACTTACCCAAGACACCATCATTGTGGTTTTCACCATAGGGCGGATTATTTCTACCTCAACGATTAGGCATAGAATTTTATCATGTGTATGTCATTGATGGGCCCATCAAGTGGTTCACCTTTGGATGTTGATAACTAATATGCTCCTGATCCATAAGATGTAGTGATAATAGTGGTTCCTAACTATTTAGGCTCAAATTTCTCTTTCTTCTCACGTTCTTGTTATTTTTTAAATTTTCCTTAAGTACCAAATCTTGTACTTCAAATCTGTGTGAAAACCTTTTTATTGTAGTTACGATGGAGATAGTTTTGATAGAATTGCAAGTGGTTGAGTGCATTGAGACATCATTTGTCTAGTAATTCCAAGTCATGTAGTCTAGTCCTATAGTCTTCATCTTCTACCAGGTGATGTAGAGAAACTCTTAGTGAAGGAATATCAACCTCTATAGGAAAAAATGATTCAGCTCCAAAGATGAGGGAATATGGTGTTACAAATATGGGTTTGCAAATGCTAGTTTGGTATGCCCATAGTGCAAGGTTGAGTTGGATGTGCCAATCATGACCAACATCATTTGCATTATTCTCTAGAATTTTAATATTATTTTGTTTGATGCCTCATCTTGACCGTTGCTTTGTGGATACTAGGGAGGGGAAAAGAGGTGTTGGATATGGAATTTATTGTAGAGCTTGCAAACATATTGGTTCTTGAATGGTCCACCATTGTCAGTGGTAATAACTAAAGGGATTCCATATCGACAAATGATGTAGTTCAAGATAAATTTTGCTATTTAATTTTTGGTAATATCAGTAAGTGGAATGGCTTTGATCCATTTTGTAAAATAATATGCGGTGGTAATTATGAAATTGTGTCCATTAGAGGATTGAGGATGAATTTTGTGTACAAGGTCAAGTCCCCACCGTGAGAAAGGCCATAATGTGGTAAGATCTTGTAATTCATGTGTAGGTGCATGTATAAGATTTCCATGTTGTTGACACTTCAAAAACTTGTGTATAAATTGGTGGACATCATGTTCCATTCTCAACCAATAGTAATCAACTTTGATTAGTTTCTTGGATGTGTTTGGACCACTAGCATGTGCACCACGAACACCGTCATGTACCTCCTTTAGGGAATTTTTTGTATCTTTAGAGTTAAGACACCTAAGGAGAGTACCATCAAAAATCCTTTGATATAGTGTATCATCAAGGATAAGGAAGCCAAATGAACATCTAATGATGATTTTTATTTGGTTATTGTATAAGTCATGTGGAAGGATTTTCTAGTGAAGGTAATTGTATATGTCTTGATACCAAGGGGAATTGGGACCAACGATTTCACACAAAATTTTAGACTTCGGGACATGACAGGAAGGGACCAAGAGCTTCTCCACTAAGAAATTATATTTTTGAGTATTTTGTGGCATATCAAGGAGAGATCCAATGGTAGCCATGGCATTTTTTATTTATTTATTTAGTCTCAGTACCTATTCAAATGTGATATTAGTGAAGTATTTCTTGAAACTATCTACCATTTTTGTAAGGTAGAAGTTTTTCATCTTTAGTTTGGTACTCATCATTCACCTATCTGATAACTAGTTGAGAATCTATGTATACTTTTTGCTTAAGTTACCATTTTATTGTTGTTCTAAGTCCTATGATTACTGCCTCATACTTTTTTGTGTTATTTGTGCATGGGAATGCCAAATGATATGATTTGGGTATACAATCACCTTGTGGGGTGATAAATAATATGCCTACTCCTAATCCATGTTGTGTGTATGAGCCATAAAAACATAATTCCATATCTACCCTAGGGTGACTGAATATGATCTCATTTGGAAAGTCTAACACTATTAGGTGATCATCTATCATAGGGGCATTCACTATTTTATCTATAATTACTTGACATTTGATCACCTTCCTATCTACGTACTCAATATCTAACTCACTAAGGATCATTATCGATTTAGCTAGACGACATGTGAGTGTGACCTTGTTTAAAAAATACTTGAGAGGATATAAGTTTAGTCTGATGATTAAGCATATAATGTCTCAGATTTTGTGAAGCAAACATAACTACCAGACAAGCACACTCGATTGGTGAATATTTTAATTTGTATCCCACTAGAGTATGACTTATGTAGTAGACCACTCTTTCTCTACTTGTGTCATCATATTGCACAAGGAGTGCACCCAGTGATGCTAATGTAGTAGAGATAGTAGAGGTTTGCATTGGATGGGTGATATTAAGACTAGAGGATATGTCAAATAGTCTTTGAGTGACTGAAACGCCTTTTGACAATTTTCATCCCATTTAATGATAACACCCTTATGTAATAGGTGTCTAAATGAGTGACACTTATCTTCTAGCTATGAAATAAAATAAATGGATTGGAGCTTCCCTTGTAAACTTTACAACTATTTGAGAGTAGTATGATGAGGTATTTCAATTATTTCTTTTACTTTCACTAGGTTAACCTTGATACCTATTCTTGATACAATATATCCCAACAAATTTCCTGATGTTACCCCAAAAAAATACTTCTTAGGATTTAACCATATATAATACTAATCCAATCTATCAAAGATGTTAGCCAATATATCAAGATGTCCTTCCCTTCCATCAATGTGTGCATCATGTCATGAAAGATAGTTGTCATAGCCCATTGATAGGTAGCTTTGACATTTTTAAGACTGAAAGGCATGACATTCCAACAAAAGGTCCCTATAAATAGGTTAATTTTGTTTTAATTTGGTCTTTAGTGGTGATGTGAATATTATTATAATTGAAGAATCCATCCATTAAGGACAAATTTTCGTGCCCCGCTGTCAAACCTATGACCATATCAATGTTTGGTAAAGGGAAATCATCTTTTAGGCATGCTTTGTTTAGATCTTTGAATTTTGTGCATATGCAGATGCCTCCAATAGGTTTAGTGATCATAACCAAGTTTGATATCCATTCAACATAATCAATAGGTTGAATAAATCCCACATCTAACAACTTTTCAAGTTCAGCTTTGATGAGCAATACTATCTATGGGTGCATATTATTTAGCTTTTGTTCCATAGGTTTTCCCCCCAATGTTACGGTTAGGTGATATAGTACTAGATTAGGATCCAATCCAGGCATGTCTTATAGGACCATGCAAAGTTGATTTATCTATTTTTGAAAAATTCCATGAAATTGATCCTTTCCTCCTCAGATAATGAAGCTGTAAAGTATGTTATCCTGACACTATCTGTAGTACTAATGTTTTCCTTAATTTTTTTAATAATAACTAGAGATCTCTCTTGATCCATAGGGATATTGTCAAACCTCCCATCCTTAGGCACCTTAGAGAGGTTTTCAGATACGCCCTTTGTTTTTACTATTTTCTAGTCTGAAAGTGTTACATGGCAATTTTAACTAGGGGACCTATTTATACATTTTACATTTTTGTGACTAAAAGGTTTGTCATCCTCCTTGAAGTATGTCATGGTGTCCAGCTCTATGATCTCCTAGGGGTATACCATCTCAAAGTCCCATAAACTCAGCTATAGCTTTGTGATTCCATAATATGTCTTTACTAGGTGGATCATGTTGGTCCCAATTGATAAGTTGGGGCTATATAAGTGGTAGTTTGTTGTCAAAAGTTGAAGGCTCATAAGAAATATATAATATGGTACAAATGTTTATATCATGGAATAGGTCAATGATACACTCAAAAGAGTCATTATCGGTATCCTCATTAGACAACTTATAAAAAAAAGAAGTTTTATTTAATTTTATAGGTGTACTTTTGGTAGTTAGACACCTTAGTCGATTTTGCAAATCCAAGTCTTGTATATTTTGGTTTGACAAGTATTATGATAGGTTCCAACATTCCTTTTTTTCGTGCTCCAAGTCCACTATGTCCATCATATCCCATATTTTCCATTATCGAGAATCCTTTAGTGTACTTTCCTACTGGTAATATGATTGTATCTTCTTATTTTTCATTGTAGTTCCACTTGGAAATGTCTTCATCTACAAACTTTTTTTATCTAGTTTCCCCCATTTAGAAAAATTAGTTGGATTGCATTTGATTATCACGGTTGATACTGCTTGGGATTTGTCTGGTTTTCCATATGATCAAGGTGATGATGGAAGCTGACCTACATAGAAAGACTATGCAAGAGCATATTCCCCACACCCTTTGTCTTTAATTTTAATCTTAACTTTGAGATTAACTGTGGACTATGTATATGTTTGAGTTAGTTCTAAAGGATCCATGTAGGATTTGGAGGATGATGCTTCGGTGTTGTTAGAAACACGAAGTGTGGTATATCCTCTCAAGTTGATTTAGTTTGGGAAAATATCTAGATCTTCTAGAATAGTCACTTCCTTTCCTTCATAATAGAATTTGAGACACTTGTCAAAAGTAGAAGGTACACCCTGTATGGCATGAATCCATAGGTGACCAAGAAGCACATTGTAAGGTAGTTTGAGATCTAGTACTTGGTAGACTATGTCTTTGACTGTTGGTCCTACTATGATTGGAATAATAATGGTCCCTTTAGAGGGATGCTTAGCCTCATCATAAGCTCTGATTAATATCTTCTTTGTTGAATCTATAACCTCCTTAGAGTATCCTAGTATTTTTACCAATTTTAAGGTACATATGTCCAAGCCAACACCACCATATATTAGGACACATTTTATGTGATGTTTGTGGAAATTTTTTTCAAGTGAATGACCTCATTGTGAAAAGGAAAATGAGATGCTAGGTCTTTGTCAAAAAAGGCCAAATTATGTGAAGAGGTGATATGGCCAACCATAGCTTGAAATTGGCTCGTATTAATATCTATTGGTACTGATGACTCCCTAAGAGATTTATCTAATATATCCTTATGAGTTGGTGATATGTGCAAAAGCTCGAGAATTGATATTTGAGTTGGTGTTTTGTTCATCTATTCCATTAGATTGTACTGAGGTATAATGGATGTTCTAGGTGGGGCTCCTTGTAGAGTGATTTTTTTTCTGCATGTTGTAACACTACATTCAACTTTTGGATTTTGTATAGTGATAGTTGATACATGGTCATCAACTTCCTCAATATGGCTAGCTATATAATCATAGTTGGCAGTTGTATAATTGGTATTATTGCTTGAGATACCACCTTGATTAGAGGTGTTTCCTTTTTCGTGATTGTGTAAGGGATCCTTGAAGATCACATGTTTTTTGTTTGATGAATTTTACTGGTTTTCAACACCAATGTCACCTTTGTTTATTAAGTCATGAATAAGGTGTTTCAATTTAAAAAAGATGGCATTTTTGTGTCCTTTTACTCTGTGGTAATCATAGAAATCAATGTCCTTCCACCATGTGGGTTTGAATTACGATTCATATTGATTGATTCTTGAAAGGTTGACTACATTCGCTTGGAGTAGTTTGTGAAGCATAGACTCAATAGGTTCTCCTAAAGGAGTAAATTTTTTTCATGGGTTATTGTTGAGTCTAAAAGGTGATCAATGTGTGGTACCTTGTAGATTTGTTGATGTTTGAGTGTTTCTTTGTGCTGGTATAAATCAGGTGGGTTGGACAATTTGATCCATTTTAGCATCAACCACACCATCATTGACAACATTTTTATTCTTATTCCAATAGCAAGACTTGTCATTTTAATTGTTTAAATAGGTTTTGTTTTCTTTGAATATTTTAACAATTCTAAGTTCAAAATTTAGGGCTTTCTTAATAGTAATCCCTTTTTATGACATAATCAAAGGAATTTTAACATAACATTTTCAAGTGGAAGCCAACTTTAGTGTTCACATTTTGAATGAACATCTCAACCAATTATTTTTCTAGAATGTGGCACAAGCTCTTTCTATCTAAGTTTTGCCACCTTTATAAGAAAGAGGCAAACATTTCTCCATCATTCTGTTTAGTTGTGCATAAGTCTATCATTGTCATTTCATGGTCCATGTTGTAAGAGAAATATGTGAAAAACTTATCAACTATTTTGTTAAAGTTTCTTATGCCCTAGGGAGTCTAGAAAACCACTCCATGGCTTGCCATCCTAAGCTTCTTGGGAAGAGGTGCATTAGATAAGTATTGTCATGCATTACTTGTAAACAAGCTATGCATAATTCTCTCATGTGATCATGAGGGTCTCCCTTTCCTTTATATTTGTTAAATTTAGGCATTTTGAAGTGATGTGGAAAGGTTGGGATATATAAAGTCTTGTCGAATGGGAAGGGACATATGTTTTCTACTGCATAGCTCTTTTTTTGTGGTCCCATGTGGATGTTTGCTATTTGTTGTTGTAAAGTTTGAATCTAAAGAGCTAGATTGGTTTGATCAGTTGGATTGTAAGTAGGTGTAAGATGTAGTGATTGTTGAACTTGGAGGTAATTCGATGGTGATGGATTCTGATAACCATATGAGGGGTTTCATGGATTAGGATTGGTGTATGGTTGTTGATACTGTGGTGGGTTATTTTGTTGTGGATGTGTGTAAGTACGAGGACTAGTATATTGTTGTGATGTGATGGTGTTTCAATTGGAGTAGGCATTCTTATTATGTTGGTGTATGTTGTAGTTAGGATTATAGTTGGGAGCCTATGGAGGTTATGTCATGGAGTTGGTAGTGTATTGAGTGGGGGGTGTATTTGAAGGATGAGATGATTATGGATTATGTGTTGATGTAGAGGCAATATATAGACTCGATGTAGGGTTAGTGAGAGCCTATGCATGTAGATTGTTGGTACAATTACCTGTGTGGAATTTGTAGGGATGGTGACTTGTGAAATACTTGTAGTTATTTATGGAGTAGTAGGTGGATTGTTAGGCGATTGAATAATGATTTTGGAGTTTGGTCGAAGTGAAGGTGGTATGTTATCAGAACTAGATCTCCCCAAGGTCGAGGATGGAATTTCATTAGTGATAATTTGAATTCATGTTATGTCTAAGGTGGATGGTAATCTAACAAGCTTATTGGGAGAGCCTTAAAAATAACTGATCTAGGTTGGATGCTAGAACTATGTTTATTAATTTCATCGCATGAGCATCTTGGTGGGCCTCAACAACCTCTTTGGGGTTATGTCTCACACATACCCATCTATGTTTGGACTGTTGTTATGAATCAATGGGGGTGGTGCTTTGACACCTCTTGGTTCATACATGTTTGGATTTTCATTGTTGTTTTCCTAGAATGGATCCATGAATGTGTTTTTCATGCTTGGATTAGGATTTTGCATTTTATTTTATACTTGGGATCTCGTTTGTACTGGCATAAAAGAGATATTATGACCTCCTAATTTTGGGTGAAATGTGTGAATGAATTTTTTGTTTTCAAAATGTATTTGGAAAGAGACACACTAAGTATAGTTTTGAACCAAATTTTTGATGTGGATATACGATATAAAACCTAAAGGAGACAATAGTTACCTAGATCTCAGTTTTGATTTGATTTTGATTGATAAACCTTTCTTGTACTAAACTAATGATTCCAAGTGAAGGAATATGATAGGGAACTTATAAAATTAGGGTAGACTGATGAAAACTAAGCAAAATTGTTCATAGATTTTGATACTAATTTAAAAACTTACTTGATATGCTTTTCTAGGAAAATGACTAAACTAAGGGATATTGATAACAGATCTAAAAGATGATTGTATAGTTTTGGTTTGATAATGGATGAGTCTATTTTTGTTGGTTCAACACTAATGGAATGCGTTTCTACAAAAAACCAAAATGAAAGGATGGTGTGAGATATTTTTTTTATTGTTATTTTTCTAGGAGGTTTGATTATGCCTATTGGTTTATCTAATATAAGGGGTGTGTGCAAGAAGTTGAGTCCACTTTTTGGCCAAGAAGTGGAAGTGTTTTCCTTGATTTTCAGAATTTGTCACATTTGACCTTAAAATTTAAAGCACTTAGAGATGGAATCTTTAAAAAAGTCACTAATCATAAAATGTAGTACTTGAAGTCTAGTTTCCAAATATGTAATTTATTTTAATACCCAGATGATATAAATTAATTTTCAATAGGCATGTCTAAAAAAAACTATTTAAAAGTCACTTTTTTTACCATACCATGCATGTGTACGTTATCCATATTTTGACCTAAATAATCACATTTTTCTGAATCCTTTTGGGAAAATATTTGTAACACACTAAAGAATGCTCACAATATTTTTTTATATTTTTTAAATATTTTTTTGTTAATTTTTTATTTGCCATATTTACCTTTTTAAAAATCGTCATGTACATCACGAATAAGATGACCTAAAATTATCATTTTTTGTTTTTTTTCAAATTGAAAAGAATTATTTGAAGAATTCTCATGCATAATTCATTTTTCAAAAAAAATGTTTTAATAAAAAGTTATTAAAATACTAAAAAACCCTGATATTTCAAGTTTATGGACTAGTTTGATAAAATAATATTTGAAAAATAGAAAAAATAATCCAATTGTAAAAAAATTACATGTCTAGAATCTACACGGTCTCATTTATAATGGGTTTTAATTTTGTCAAAAAAAAATTGCAAAAGAGGTCTTTAGACATATGTCCAAAGTCACTCTTTTCTTATGACATTGATATGACCTTCAAGTTGCAAGTCAAACCAAGTTCGGGTCCCCAATCCTTTTCTTGAACCGAAAAACAAAGCAAAAACCTAGCCAAAAATTCAAATTTTAAAAAATGGGATCCGTTTTATACCATTCTAAATCAAGATCCCATTTCATACAAAAATAAATTTTTATGCTTTTATGAAATGAGATCCCATTTTAAAAACAAGATCTTGTTTTACAAAATGGGATCCTGTTTCTTAAAAGCATAATTTTTTTTAATTTTTTATGCTTTTATAAAATGGGATCCTGTTTCATAAAAGCATATAAAAATATAAAAATATTTTTTTATGAAACAAGATCTCATTTTTGGCTCGACGTCCCGAAGTGAAACGAGATCCCATTTTCTAAATAATAGGATCTTGTTTCATTTTTTCTGATTTCAAGTTTATTTCTAAGCCTAAAACTTCCATTAGAAGTGGACTCATCTTCTTTCCTTTACCGTAAGTCTCTAATCCTTACTGACTATGTGATGGATTTTTTTTGGAAATTGAGTTCTTATTGTTCTAGAAATTTTGCTTGAAAGTCAAACACGTCATTTTACAAACACATCAAACCAAAGTTAGAAGCGTTGGAATACCATAGTCAAAAGCATCGATTTGTGAAAAAAGTGTTGGGATCAAGACAAAATTGTCACTGTTTGTCAGACAAACACATCACTATAACTATGTCTAGGTTTTGACAAAAAATGATTGTGACAAACACGTTGAGTTGCACAAAAGCATCAAGATACAAAAAATGCTTCGAGATGGAAACTCAAATGTGTCGATGTGCAAACATAAGCATCAAGATGCAACAAAAGCGATGAAGGATGATAGTCAAATGCGCTAGCTTAACACAAAGATAGAACTTTATAATTTTCAAACCTAAACTGACCTAGGGTTTGAAAAATTCTAATTGTTTAAGGATGATTTTGTGTTTTTAGATTTGACAATTAATACACAACAAAAAAACAATAGCATAAAGGACTGAATCTTCGGATTTGTAAGGTTGGTTTCACAAGCCAAAGCTTGCTATTTGGTGTCACTGGTATGGAACAATGAAGATGCACCAAGAATACACAACCTAGCTAGTATTTAGAATGAGTTTATCAACTTATAATAGGTCCACCACATAAATAAGTGTTAGTACTCTATAATATTGGATAGAAACACCTTTATTATGATAGTGAATAGCTAGAGATCCAATGGCATAGGCCCAATATGGCAATAGGCTCACCTTGTTTCTCTCCTTGGGAAACTATAAAAGCCAACCCAATAATTTTTATCTCTACTTAAGAGAGTACATGGTGAGTAGCTTTGGGCATGATATTGTACCCTGAACTACTATAAGTTGACAACCAATAGGTCTTAAAAGCTTCTACAAATAAGGTTCTTAGTGGAAATCAGTGAACAGTGAGCCCATCCATGGATGCCCAAGATTGGAGGGGTCTCCTCCACTCTCTTCACCTATACATGTCCCGATGGGCCAAGGGTCACGAGGCTTGGCTTGAAGGATGTTGGCCACACCTTATGGTACATTTTTTCTCCCCTATTTTATATACTGTGCCTAAGCACACAATTAGATCGAACCTTAGGGTGATGAGGCCCCTAGGTAGGTCTCCTATTCAAATAAATGGCAATGAAGTTGTTTCTGATCCACAAGATCATTCTTAAGAGTCATGAGGGGAGAGCACACCTAGAACATTCATTCCTCAAGTAAACAAACAAAGAATGGAAGTTAATAGTGCTTTTGATTTCCAAGGTTGCACAAGGTGCAAGGAAAGAGCATGTATACTAACCTACAAGACATGGCACAAAATTATTTTTAAGGTACCCAAATGTAAATGTGAGTTAAATTTTAACTATAATTTAAAATGTAGTTTATCTTGTTCATTTTAAGCCCAAATAGAAAGATGATAGTTGTAGGTTCTTTTCAAGCACCAAATCGAAGTGTTCAAGTTGTAGGATTCATTTTAGAACACCAAATTAAAATATGAAATAAATTTTAAAACACCAAAGTAAGTGTGGAACCCTAGATTAATGAAAACCTACAAAACCCATTATCAGTATTTTACGAATTAATGTCGTCCCAACATCAGCCACATTCTGCAAAGATGTTAAAAAATTCAAGGGAACATGTGCATATTTCAAACTAGAAATCTTCAAAAAAAAATTTGTAATTGATAGAACAAAAGCGTAAATTACTATTCATAAGCGTCAAATCCCCACAAAAGCGTCATTGTAACAAAGGAAAAAAGTGTCGAGTTCCTAAAAAAGCATTACAACAAAAGCATCATAGAATATTCAAAAGTGTTGCTATACTGCAAAAGTGACACACTGCAACATGCAAAAGAGACAAAAAAAGTGTCATAGAATATTCAAAAGCATCACGAGATCCTACATATACACAAAAAATGATGTTTTTAAAGCATAAAACTTTATCTTGCACCAAAATAAGAAGTATAAGATGAAAGTTTTGCCTCTTAGCCCTTTCGAATGGAACTATGATGTTTGTTTCTCCTCAAAAAGCTCCTAAATGTATGATTTTCAAAGTCTCTTAAAAGTACTTGTAACTTGCAAGATAAAAACACCAAAAACTTACAAACAACAAGATTAAATTAAAGAAACATCAAATTAGGGACATGGGATTCCATTGGGCAATGCCAAAATGTATGTGTAGACACCTAAAATTGTCCATGTCATAACGTTACCTAGTCGATACATGACCTTATAAAACATCTTGTAATATTCTACCCTAGGTCATTACACTATCCCACTTATCTCATTTATTCCACTTAATCACCTTCCCAATTAATTAAATAAATCTCATTTATTTAATTAATTCCCCCTTCACATGTCTCAAAATAATTCAAATTAAATATTTGAATTAATCCCTCACTTATTGTCACATTGCAACACGTGTCACTTAACTACAACTCTTCACATGCATAAATAATTTAAATAATTTTATTATTTAAATTATGAGATTCCCACTCACATCCTATTTTTACCCTCATTCATTGTGCGTCATAAGCATCTTTTCTTCCAAAATAAATAAAAGAATCTCCATTATTTCCTCACATTTTAAGTTTAGCCTCATGTCATAACCCACTTAATGTGCGTCATAGGCACTAAAATAAACTTTTAATCCTAGCCATACATATCACAAATTTGACTTTTAATCTTGGTCATTGAATCAAATCAGCCTTCTCCTATAAATCAATCCTTTCATAGGCCATTTGGGGAATCTTTTGGCAACATCCTCACTCTACCAAAATTTCTCTCAATCTTTTCATCTATATGTCTATTTTCTTCTATCATATTCATCTTATCGTTATGCTGCAAAAATGAGCAATCAACATATCAACGATCAAACCTTCAAAATCTTGCATTCTCATGCAGGTGGAGAAGAGCAATGGAGATAAATCAAATCTAGCATGGAGATCGGTTTGCTTTGCTTTCTTGTTTTGATTTTCATGCTAGTGTGTGCTCTATTGTGCTTGTTAGGGTTTACATATCTTGTTGTTTTAGTTTTATATCTTATTTTCCCTAACTACATTTGGTGAACCTGAGCAATCAACATATCATATTCATCTTATCGTTATGCTGCAAAAATGAGCAATCAACATATCAACAATCAAACCTTCAAAATCTTGCATTCTCATGCGGGTGGAGAAGAGCAATGGAGATAAATCAAATCTAGCGTGGAGATTGGTTTGCTTTGCTTTCTTGTTTTGATTTTCATGCTAGTGTGTACTCTATTGTGCTTGTTAGGGTTTTCATATCTTGTTGTTTTAGTTTTATATCTTATTTTCCCTAACTACATTTGGTGAACCTGAGAAATCAACATATCATATTCATCTTATCGTTATGCTGCAAAAATGAGCAATTAGCCTTCTCCTATAAATCAATCCTTTCACAGGCCATTTGGGGAATCTTCTAGCAGCATCCTCACTCTGCCAAAATTTCTCTCAGTCTTTTCATCTATCTGTCTATTTTCTTCTATCATATTCATCTTATCGCTATGCTGCAAAAATGAGCAATCAACATATCAACAATCAAACCTTCAAAATCTTGCATTCTCATGCGGGTGGAGAAGAGTAATGGAGATAAATCAAATCTAGCGTGGAGATCAGTTTGCTTTGCTTTCTTGTTTTGATTTTCATGCTAGTGTGTGCTCTATTGTGCTTGTTAGGGTTTTCATATCTTGTTGTTTTAGTTTTATATCTTATTTTCCCTAACTACATTTGGTGAACTTGAGCAATCAACATATCATATTCATCTTATCGTTATGCTGCAAAAATGAGCAATCAGCCTTCTCTTATAAATCAATCCTTTCACAGGCCATTTGGGGAATCTTCTAGCAGCATCCTCACTCTGCCAAAATTTCTCTCAATCTTTTCATCTATCTGTCTATTTTCTTCTATCATATTCATCTTATCGTTATGCTGCAAAAATGAGCAATCAACATATCAACAATCAAACCTTCAAAATCTTGCATTCTCATACGGGTGGAGAAGAGCAATGGAGATAAATCAAATCTAGTGTGGAGATCGGTTTGCTTTGCTTTCTTGTTTTGATTTTCATGCTAGTGTGTGCTCTATTGTGCTTGTTAGGGTTTTCATATCTTGTTGTTTTAGTTTTATATCTTATTTTCCCTAACTACATTTGGTGAACCTAAGCAATCAACATATCATATTCATCTTATCGTTTATATTTTGTTGTTTTAGTTTTATATCTTATTTTCCCTAACTACATTTGGTGAACAAAATTTCTCTGAATCTTTTCATCTATTTGTCTATTTTCTTCTATCATATTCATCTTATCGTTATGCTGCAAAAATGAGCAATCAACATATCAACAATCAAACCTTCAAAATCTTGCATTCTCATGCGGGTGGAGAAGAGCAATGGAGATAAATCAAATCTAGCATGGAGATAGGTTTGCTTTGCTTTCTTGTTTTGATTTTCATGCTAGTGTGTGCTCTATTGTGCTTGTTAGGGTTTTCATATCTTGTTGTTTTAGTTTTATATCTTATTTTCCCTAACTACATTTAGTTTTAATTAAATAAATCTCATTTATTTAATTAATTCCCCCTTCACATGTCTCAAAATAATTCAAATTAAATATTTGAATTAATCCCTCACTTATTGTCACATTGCAACACGTGTCACTTAACTACAACTCTTCACATGCATAAATAATTTAAATAATTTTATTATTTAAATTATAAATAAATAATTTTATTAGTTCAATCAAACCTTCGAAATCTTGTTTTGATTTTCATGCTAGTGTGTGCTCTATTGTGCTTGTTAGGGTTTTCATATCTTGTTGTTTTAGTTTTATATCTTATTTTCCCTAACTACATTTGGTGAACCTGAGCAATCAACATATCATAATCATCTTATCGTTATGTTGCAAAAATAAGCAATCAACATATCAACAATCAAACCTTCAAAATCTTGCATTCTCATGCGGGTGGAGAAGAGCAATGGAGATAGATCAAATCTAGCGTGGAGATCGGTTTGCTTTGCTTTCTTGTTTTGATTTTCATGCTAGTGTGTGCTCTATTGTGCTTGTTAGGGTTTTCATATCTTGTTGTTTTAGTTTTATATCTTATTTTCCCTAACTACATTTGGTGAACCTGAGCAATCAACATATCATATTCATCTTATCGTTTATATCTTGTTGTTTTAGTTTTATATCTTATTTTCCCTAACTACATTTGGTGAACAAAATTTCTCTCAATCTTTTCATCTATCTGTTTATTTTCTTCTATCATATTCATCTTATCATTATGCTGCAAAAATGAGCAATCAACATATCAACAATCAAACCTTCAAAATCTTGTATTCTCATGCGGGTGGAGAAGAGCAATGGAGATAAATCAAATCTAGCGTGGAGATAGGTTTGCTTTGCTTTCTTGTTTTGATTTTCATGCTAGTGTGTGCTCTACTGTGCTTGTTAGGGTTTTCATATCTTGTTGTTTTAGTTTTATATCTTATTTTCCCTAACTACATTTAGTTTTAATTAAATAAATCTCATTTATTTAATTAATTCCCCCTTCACATGTCTCAAAATAATTCAAATTAAATATTTGAATTAATCCCTCACTTATTGTCACATTGCAACATGTATCACTTAACTACAACTCTTCACATGCATAAATAATTTAAATAATTTTATTATTTAAATTATGAGATTCCCACTCACATCCTATTTTTACCCTCATTCATTGTGCGTCATAAGCATCTTTTCTTCCAAAATAAATAAAAGAATCTCCATTATTTCCTCACATCTTAATTTTAGCCTCATGTCATAACCCACTTAATGTGCGTCATAGGCACTAAAATAAACTTTTAATCCTAGCCATACATATCACAAATTTGACTTTTAATCTTGGCCATTGAATCAAATCAGCCTTCTCCTATAAATCAATCCTTTCATAGGCCATTTGGGGAATCTTCTGGCAGCATCCTCACTCTGCCAAAATTTCTCTCAATCTTTTCATCTATCTTTCTATTTTCTTCTATCATATTCATCTTATCGTTATGCTACAAAAATGAGCAATCAACATATCAACAATCAAACCTTCAAAATCTTGCATTCTCATGCAGGTGGAGAAGAGCAATGGAGATAAATCAAATCTAGCGTGGAGATCAGTTTGCTTTGCTTTCTTGTTTTGATTTTCATGCTAGTGTGTGCTCTATTGTGCTTGTTAGGGTTTTCATATCTTGTTATTTGAGTTTTATATCTTATTTTCCCTAACTACAGTATGAACTAAAAATATAATGATTGCAAAACATGAAATAATAAGCATGAAATAAATGAATTACAATCACAAAAGTCACAACAATAAATAAAGTAATGAAAATTGATTCAAAATAAGCATGAAAACCAACACAATTTACCTTACATGTAGCTCCATTGCTCTCTTCTATTTCAACTTGGGAGAAATGGCATGGATATCTTTGCTCTCGAATTTGTATTTAGCACAATAAACACAAAAGCACTTGTAAAATACAAGTATAATTTTCTTGCCTGATCTAAGATGAAAATGATGGAGAGGATGGTTGCATTTATAGACATTTGATGACACCGATCAACGGTCAAGATCAAAATAAGAATTGAGAAGATCAATGGTTGAGAATTGATGAGAGGAATTGATTGATTAGTTAACTAATTGCATGAGGAATTGATTGATTAGTTAACTGATTGCATGATTCAGTTAACAAGATTGATTGATATTTTAACATAGAGTGGTGGTTAGTGGACTAAATTGATTGCTCAGAGAATTTTATGTGAGTGGGAGTGAAGTGGATTGATTGATGAGTGGACTAAGAGTAAGTCTCAGTCAACAAGTGAGGTGGAATTGCATGAAATAATTTTTTATTTTTATTTATACGTAAGATGAGTATTTTATTATTAATATTATCAAACTACAAACGTCCGCAACACAGGAATATTAAATTTTCATCACCAAAAAATGGCTAGAGAGCTACCTGGCCAACAAAATTCTTCCATTAAAAACCAAAATTCATAGAATTCCCATCCCGACCCGAACCACAGTAACCCCGACTAGAGTAAAACACGACAAAAATGCCATTTTAATGGTTATACTACTAATCGAGCTCCAACCAAACTAACAAAAAACTACAACACCAACCCCCCAACCCCCCAACCCCCAAAAGACCAAAAAACCTCAACCCACAACCCAACTTACATAAAACCATTAGCTTCTGCAAAGGCCTCAAAATTCTTTGCCCATTCAACACCATCAACCGCCATCAACCCGTTCAGAAAATCTACAACCACCGCCACAATCATCCTATGCCTCATAAGTCCCAACCCACACAAATCCAAGAGAAATGGATAAATCTTCAAAGTCTCGTCCGAGCAGAGCCGCTCCAAATCGCAAGGCCTCGAGCAACCCTTGCCTTCAATCACTGCACTAAGAACCTCATCCACCCCTTCCACCAAATCTTCCCTAAAAGTTTTAACCAGTAGCCCCTTCGTTGTTTCCTTAGGAACTTTGTTTTCTAGAAGAGATGCCAAGAAATGCGAAGAAACATGTAGATTATCCCTCCCGTACTCCTTTCTTTCCAAGTGACCAAAACCCAAAATCATCTTCACAACCACAACGATCAAGGGATCATAATTAAGCAGAATACACTTTAATCTTTGGTCTGTAATCTCCCTAAAGGAAGTTTTCCTTGCCTTCGACCATAACGATATTAGTGTATTCGCCCCAAATCTTGCTAGGCCCTCAACTGAGACCTCAATTACAAATTTTGAGAACTTCACCATCGACATCTCTACTATGTCCACAACTGACAAAAAGGAAGGAAGCTCATAGTCTCCACTCGCACTTGTAAAGAAAAACTTAACCATAAATTGATACGAACCATCAATAAATAAAAACACCGTTCACAAGGTCGCCACCATCCTACACAAATGGTACACCATCAAACGAGCAAGATGTCCTTGCCATAAGGAGTAAATCCTTTAGGCAGTAAATGAACTCATCGCTATACATTGAATTGGGTGTCGTAGTTGCCTCCAACTATCCATCATATGGCTGCAAAAAGACTTCCCTTAACCATCACTTACCATTATGACCTCTAACTCAACCTTCCTTTCCCCAACGACCCTACCACCATGGCATCAAATGCCACCCCCCTCCACCAACTTGGAGGGGCGCCCGCCCTACCTCCCATGGAATAAATTGAATTATTATTTGCATGTGCAACATTGATTTTATTAAATAAAATAATTGATTTTAATAAATAGAATAAATTATTTTATTTATTTTCAAAAGAGGACAATGTTGAAAGAAATGAATTAATTAAATAATTAAACAACTATTTAATTTAGGAAGTGAGAAAATGGATAATTAAATAATAATAATAAATTATTCAATTAAACTTTAGAATAGAAGAATCGAATAATATTAATTATTTAATTAACATATGTGAATAGAGGAATAATTAATAAATTATTCAAATAATATGAAATTATTCAATTATTAGGATGAAGTGAAAATGAATATTAATTTAATTATTTAGTCAAAATTAGGTGTCTACACGAAGTACCAAAATGATGTTTAAGATCCCATTGGTCTAGTTGAATATCACTTAAATATAGTTGATAAAACTAAGAAACTTAACATGAAAAATATTATTTTATAATCCATCAATGAAAATTTAATTTAATATGATATTAATGATTTTTTAAATATTTTTTTGTGACAAAAGACATAAAAATAATAACAAACTAGCATATATGGCTCCAAAGATGAATTTATCATCCTCTAAAATTCCACATAGATATAGAGACATTCCTTAACAACTCCATATATATAGAGAGACATTCCTTAGGGGATTCACTTTGTAAACATGTCCCATATCACTCACGATCATGAAATATTAAATAATACTCCTAATATGTAATTTTACTCCTACATCTTGAATGTTTACATCCCTCTCTAAATACATATATTTTATTAAAATACCCCTTCTTTATATTTATTTATGCCCATCATAAGTTTAATTACATCATTCATTTTCACTATTATCCCACCCATCTTCACATGAAAAGTCTTCAATAAATTTTTATAGGAGATAATGAAAGTAAAACAATTTTATGCTATAATAATCTAGCATTGATCCCTAATAGAAACTACGTAAGAAATTTAAGGGTAACTATTCAACATGAATATGTTCACATTATTCTTAATATCCTTTACATGTTTGGATGGAAAAAATAAATTAATACCTACACATGAGGTAAAAACCAAGAAACTAGAAATATAATCATTGACCCACTTCCTATCTACCCATAATAATTTTAGAAACTATTTCTGATGTATGGGGTACTCTTGTTGGATGCCCATAGGAGAGTCCTTTTTCATTTAACTTGTGCATTATCCTAAATAATTTGCATAGGTCAATTTTTTTGCAAAGACAGGTGTCGTTGCACTAAAAGATTGACCCGTTAATGCCCGATACAACCGTCGAAGTTAATGAATCCATGAAAGGCAATTAAGCCATGCCATGAACTCGAGCACTATGCTGCACAACACAAGGAGACCAAGGGTGCACACCTTGCAACAATCCCCCCAGCACAAGCGAGAGGTTTGAAATCGTGACCCAGGCTCTGATACCAATTGTTGCAAGGACGGTTGTCGTTGCACCAAAAGATTGACATGTTAATGCCTGATACAACCACTAGAGTTAATGAATCCATGAGAGGTAGTTAAGCCATGCCACGAACTCGAGTGTTGTGCTACAAAACACAAGGAGACCAAGGGCGCACACCTTGCAACAATCCCCCCCCAGCGCAAGCGAGAGGTTTGAAATTGTGACCTAGGCTTTGATACCATTTGTTGCAAAGACAGTTGTCGTTGCACCAAAAGATCAACCTGTTATTGCCCGATACAACCACCAAAGGTAATGGATCCATGGGAGGTGATTAAGACTACATTACACAACACAAGGAGACCAAGGGCACACACCTTGCAACAAAATCCATCTTTTAAAATAAACTTGTCTCTTAAATTATGTACATGCACGTTCATCATTACACCCACTTGGACTAAATAAACATGTATACAACCCATATATAAATGACAACTAATTTCCCTTTATTAACCAAATACCTATCCCTTAGACCCAACCCCAAACCCTTCCACTCTCTTACCCCCATTACCTAAGAAAGAAATTAATATAATTACCCTCTCTCTATATATTCTCTCTAATACTTCATTTCCTATGATGCCCCTAAGAGATATTCTCACGATGAAGAGAATAACCACTTGCAAGCACCTTATTCAAATTTACAAACACTAAATTATAAAAGATTCAAATTTGAGACCAAAAATACTCAAAGTAAAGGACACACTATACAAGTTGAGCAAATATATCCTTTCCCCATAGAGAAAACTTGTTTATAACCAATAATTATGCCTAGCTTTCCCACACAATTGACACTTTTTCCAAACTTCATTATTGCACTAGCCCCATGACAAGGAGAAACAATTTTTTTTATTTTTAGGCCATTATGTTCAACTCAAGATGACATAAAATATTTGATCAGCCTTCAAAATTGAATAACTAAATAAAAATATGTGTCCAAATTCTTTATCTCCAAAATATAGTTCTACTTTTCCAACACAAAGCTTCAAAGTTTTCAAATAAGCCAACAATAATCCCTTGGTGTAAACATTTAATTTCAATGTTTGGCTTATATACCAAAATATTTTACTTAGGGAAAAAAAATTATTTGATTGAACACGTAAAAGTGTAAGAGCACTCATTAATTTGGCCCCACATGCCTTTGGTTATAATATTTTATTAAAATTGACACATAACCAAACATTATGTGATTCTTATGTAAGAACCCCTTGGGTAACCATGTCCACTCTATGACAAATGAAAATATTTTACTTATGCCTCCAATTATTTGATCAATATTCAATATCTCACTTGAGACTTAAGTAAATCTCCTTTGTTCTAAACAATGTCATGGTTAAAAAATGCACATGTATAAGTTCCCTTATCTAAAAATTAGAGAGAAAATCCCATGTAATACTTCAAAAAATCAATGACTCATGTGAACTTTGGGGGATCAATAGATTAAAGTGGAGATCAATAGATTAAATTAGAGAAACCAAAATATTCCACACACTCATATCAGTAAATTTAATTAGTTGTTATGCAAATACTATATTTGTATGCCTATTCACCACTCCAATTATGAATAAACTTATGCCTACTTGGACCTCTTGCACTTGAATTCTCTTCAACCTTGACCACTCATGTGGTATTTTACTTACACCTTCTTGCACCACATCTACAACTCATTTGCAAGAAAAACATAATCTCATTAGTTACGTTCTTTATATTTTCCAAAATTTTGCAAACCCTCAAAAAAGTTTCCTTCACTTTGCATCCTCATTCCCATGAAATATCCTCTAAACATAATCAAACTCCTAAATGAGGGCTCCTTGTCTTAGTCATGTGCATACTGTTGAAATGTGTCCTTCCACTACTCTACCGATTTTAATGCTCTTCTAAGCTTCACATTTGGAAAACACTTTAGTTGATCTCGGTCCACCTTTATGATTGGTGCCCATGCTTACTTTTCCTTTCAAAAAGTAAAATATCATCTTCTTGAGTGATCAATCACCTTTAAAGGCCAATAATTTTTGTAAATCAATGAATACACAAAGTGCACTCTATAACAATATACCAATTCACATGATTTTATAAAAATAGGCCACACATGGCCTTTAGACATCCTTTGATGATGCTACTTCAATTCATTAAATTGTAATCATAATCAATAGTTTGTGTTAAAAGCCACCTTCATGATTAATAATTACAACATATTTGTGAATTGGCATAGTGCACTCCATAATAATTTATCAACTTACATAAGTTGACTAGATTACAATACATGACCTCATCACATGTACTCATTCTATTATTTGATGCTTTCCACTTTACTTAAGTCTCAATTACCATCAACAATTTAGATTTATTACCCTTTGAGATTAATGGTTTTGAGAGATCTATGGATCACCAAAATGCACAATAGTTAACTAGATTTAGCCATGTGTCTTCATGGCGACCACCTGATTTTGCTATTCAATAAGCTCCAACTTTGCTTGATATGTCCCAATTTCACCTTCAAAAGATTGCTCATACTTTTTTTATTGTATCATGAATTGTTGTTGTAGATATAAATAATGTTAAAGGGGCAAGGTGGTTTGATCTATTGATATACATAAGTCATTAAAAGGCCAACACATGTAGTTCATTTGATGCTTTCACCCTTATAAATCAGCACCTGTAAAGATACAAAGAACACTAAAGGGCCCCACCTAACCATTGGCCAATCTACAATAATTACAATCACATTCCATAATGTCAATTGTACTTTGATGGCCCAATACGAAACGCAGTTACACATGTCACCATTCCTTTGAAGACATAAACATGACAAGGTAAAAATCACATACAAGACATGAAAGTTGAGAAAAACAATACACAAAGCCACAATCAAATCATCTCAAATTAGTGGTTATTAAAATTAATAGAGCACACCATCGTAAATCCATTGAATGCTTTCTTGTCTTCACATCTACACTTAGAATCATAAATTTGGTCAATCTAAGGGTTTGATTGAGGAGAACACAACCCTCACAATTCAACAAATTCTCCAAAGTTTATAAACATCAACAACGATTTAGATTTAAATTACCTTTTGTGATCAATCGTTTTGATAGATCTATAAATCACCAAAATGCACATATCTACAATCCACCAAGTATAGTAGTTAACAAGATTTTTCCATGTGTCTTCATGGTGATCACTTGATTTCACTTTTCAATAAGCTCCAACTTAGATTGATATGTCCCAATTTCACCTTCAATATATTGCTCATATTTTTTTTCTTGTATCATGAATTGTTGTTGTAGATCTAAAGAATGTTAAAGGGGCAAGGTAGTTTGATCCATTGATATACATAAGTCATTAAAAGGCCAACACATGTAGTTCATTTGATGCTTTCACCCTTATAAATCAACACTTGTAAAGATACAAAGAACACTAGAGGGGCCCACCTAGCCATTGGCCAATCTACAATAATTACAACCACATGCTTTTTCTTTTGGAGAAAAGACCCATTCCATATTGTCAATTGTACTTTGAGGTGATGGCCCAATAAGAAACACATGCCACCATTCCTTTGAAGACATAGAAATGACAAGGAACAAAATCACACACAAGACATGAAAGTTGAGAAAAACAATACACAAAGCCACAATAAAAACATCTCAAATTAGTGGTTGTTAAAATTAATAGAGCACACCATCATAAGTCCATTGAATGCTTGCTTGTCTCCAAATCTTCACTTAGAGTCATAAACTTGGTCAATCTAAGGGTTTGATTGAGGAGAACACAACCCTCACGATTCAACAAATTCTCCAAAGTTTATAAACATCATATTCCTAACATACATATTAGACATCAAAGATTATAGCAAGCAAAGTTTGTTAGTCTACAAATTGCCAAATCATTTCCCCATAATTTGTAGGGCCACTTCTATGTAGAAGATCAACTCTACAATAATAAATATGATCTAACCTAATTTTAAAAATGGCTTAGTTTAAATTTTATTTTTATGCTTTCAACGCATCTAAAAATTGTGATTTTGAATTATAATTCAAAAACAACAATCAAAATAAACAACTATCTATCAACCATCAAAATCAATTAAATATTTCCATTTCTATTTATACCCAAATTTTTTAATTTTTATTGCTTAATATAATACACCTCTAAATTAAATTAACTAAACCTATTTTTTAAGTAATCTTTAAAATTTTCTTAACAAATATACCTATGGTGTGCATTCATTGGAGGAGCTTGGAGTGCTTCAGAGAAATTCCTTAAAAAACAGGTAGGGGTGGGGTCGCCAGGGATTGGTTTATCTGAATTGGTTTTGGGAGTTGTGGCCGTCCAGGGCATAAAAAATGCATGATGGTCCCACCTGAAAAGGATTAGGTGGCGCTTTAAGGTTTGGAAGCTGCGCTGAAGGAATTACAGATGCATGAATGGTGAATGCATGTATGTATGGAATTGCACAGTATATGAACATGGCATGTTCATTCATGTGCGTCGCTTTTGCTTGTCTCTTTGACTTTGACTCTGCCGTGGGATGCCGGTAATTAATCAATACACCGCACAGGGTTATGGATGTGATTGAGGGGGGCGTAGATGTTAAATGATTGTTAAAAAAATCTGATTTGAATTGGAAGGCAACAGTAAAAACAAAGTTGCTACATTTGAAAATTTCATTAACGTCGCTGTTCTTGACTGTGCGTTAAAATATGGGGAGGGCGGCCAAGGCAGGGATTAAAAAATGGGTTTCATCAATCCAAAACAACGTCTTTGAAAATGACCAGAAATTTGACATTGTGAATAATGACTCGTGCAGAAAAGAACCAAATTCCATGCTCTTTTGGCAATGGGTATGCAATTGCATGTTTAGGTAGTTGTGCTGAAATGAAATCATTGGATCCGAGGTAATGAAGATAGAGTAGGGTCTGTTTTCCAAACATGGGTAGCAGTGGGTTTTGCTCCCTCAGAGGGTTGTGAGCAGAAGCAGAGTTTAGAGGTTTGTCTGATATTAAAATTGAGCAGCAGTTAAAGAGTAGAGCGGAGTAGTGGGTGATGGTATGGGCCCTCTATAAAAACAAGACAAATTTTTGTGCAGCAGTTAAGAGATTAAAGCAGAAGTAGGTGGGGAATGGGCCCTCTATAGCATCAAGACAAATTTCAGGCAAGGGAAATGCCAAGCCAAAGCACACCAGGAAATTAAAAGGGCAACTTAATCAGAGAGACAATTATTTGCCTCAGATTAGATGAATGGGAAAGGGCATTGGAGGAGACCCAGATCAACAGCAGGCTTGTTATGTTTGTCGGTGGAGTTTCAAAAACTTCTCTTTGTCTATGTAGAATTTAATGCCAAATCAATACCAGAGCTTGCTAGTTATGGGAAGAGAAGAAAACTAGGTATACCCCATTCTATGGTAATCCAAAGTCTAGTTCTAAGTCCTAAGTACATGTATATATAGGTATATACAGTCTGGTATAAAGAGGATTTGAAAAAGTTTGTAGAGGATGATGCATGGCGGATAGCAGGCCTTACACAGAAATACCCACTTCTTCAAACCAGCAAGGGTTGTTATCACACGGCATGCTTCAAGGATTTCCATCCTCCTGTTCTACCCCGAATTTCATGTATACATTCTTTCTTCTCTTTCTTGTTTTGCAAAATTATGCAGTTTTAAGATTGGTCTGAAAGTTCTTAGGTAAAGAAATGTTGAAATTCAGTCTTGTTTCTAGTTGTACATGAAGAATCTCATTCTCAGAAGCTAGAGAATTGACCTTTAACTGTAGTAAAACCTTGGCCACAAGATAGTTTTTATTTATTTATTTAATATAGGGGCTAGAAATGGTTTTTTAATTCAATAGTGGGGCTAGAAATGTTTGTTGCTTTATAGGTTAGGTATCTAGAACTTTCTCTGCTCTATTTTTCTATTTGTTTTATTGATTGAGTCGGTTCAACTTGATTACTGGTCGATGTACCCATTTCCTTTTTTAGATGTCGTTATGGGCACTAGTTAAAGTGGAGGAGCGAGCGTGCCCTTATAATGCTTCAAGCATGCCCTATAATGCTTCAAGCAATCTGAGATACAGTGAAACCTATATCATGTTTCCTTAAATGCATGTATATATACACACAAGCAAAGGTGTTCAAGTATTGAAGAGTAGCTGACCTGAGTGAAATTTCTTTGAAAATAGATCGACAAGAAGCACTGGATTGGAACCTTTCAAAGACCGCCATGAAGTATATGATCTTGCAGAGCTGGAGAGGGCTCTTATCTTGAACCCACCAGGAGGACAACAAGAACAACATCATTCTGGCCTTGCAGAAAGACGTAGGTGTTTTACATTACTATAGCTACTAGCTGCTGCTTCTTTAGCAGTACTATCTTTTAGTCTTTATATATTTTGTGGCAATGTCTTTCCAGCATACTGGATGCAGATTCGACAGTAATTATTGGATTTTGAATTGATTCAAAAATTACTGTCGAATTTGCAGACTATGCTGAATAGACGATAGTTTTTTGCAGCACTTCGATTAAAAAATGCTTGAAGAAATCAATTAGACACAGATTTTCTGAAAGCAAAACAATCATAGCGAAGAGACCTTGGACTCAGAAAAGTACTTTTGTTTGTTCATATCCTTGTCTGATTAGCTTGGCTTGCTTAGGAATTTCATCACAATGAAGCCTTACAATGCAGAAATTAGACTTCATCCTGCACGACCTGACAAACAAGATATCCCCTGACAGTCCCTCTGATTGATCTGGCGACTCCCGGGGTTCGATCAACGGTTAAATAGTTGCAGCCTTTCTTGGAAATCCCATTGCACGCAATCACAGTAACGGTACAATCGGCACATGTCACAATCCGCACACTCCATGCTTGCATTTACATGCGCAGCAGAAGTCATCAGTACTATGTTGCCATACAATTACTTTCCAGCTGATGTGCTTCATTCGTCACTCATTCTTTGCTATAAAATCCCATTTTTTATCTCCTTCCTGTGCTACCTACAGTCTTTCCTATATTTCTCACCTGCAAAATGTAAATGAAGTGTGTAGAATGCTGGTTTGGTAACAAGCATCCTTGAGGAGGACTCAATTCCTTAATACCTGCATTCCTTATTTGGACATCAGAAGTTTATATTGATATGTTGTCAGGTTTAAAGCTGACTGTGTCAGTGCTTGTCTAACAGAAGGCTTTGGGATTCGTCCACCTACGCTCACCATATTTCCTTCATGGCCAATGCAATTTGAGCCATCACCAAAGGTAGGTATAAACTGTTGCATGGTTTTTGGTAAGCATCATAAGACAGACCTAGTTTTAGCTGTTTTATTTTTTGTGTATTAGCTTGCATGTTCATTTCCTGTGAAAGACTGAAGTAATGTGTAAACTTGCAGGCAACTGCAACTCAACCTGTAGAGAGTACAGATTCGGGATCTGCTCGGTATAAAGGAGATCCTCAAGCTGAGCAATTATCGGCAAATAGTGTGCAAGTGCAGGAACCTCAACAGCTGTCTGACATGGCGGGGAACAGTACCCGCACAGAAACATCGAATGAGATGGACAGGGATTCAAAGGTACAAGTCACACATCCCTTGTGAATTTCGAATGTACCATTACGCAATAGTCTATTCAGTTATTAATGAATACGCAGAGAGTGAATGGAGTCGAAATTAGTCATGTCCTCATTGCTTGGTTTGTTTGGCATGGTAAAGCCTGAGATAAATCGTAGAGGCCCAACGTCCAGCTCTGAACACGAGGCTTCAAAGACTCTCGATGCCAAGGTATGAGCTTTATCACCTACTTAAATTGTGCAGAAAACAGTTGTAAATATATTCATTAAAAAACCCAGTTTTAGATTAGAATGCGGTTCTTAATTTCAATTCTCGATTTGAGAAAAACGATTCAATTCCATTCCAGACTTTGAGGCGGCTCGCTCAGAATAGAGAGGCAGCACGGAAAAGTAGACTGAGAAAGAAGGTAATTGTATTTCAATTAGTAGCCGTTTATATATGTTGAGATCGAGATAAAACAAGAAAATTAATGGCATATGCTGGTTTGCTGCAGGCCTATGTTCAACAGCTAGAATCAAGTCGAATGAAGCTCAGTCAGATTGAGCAAGATCTTCAGCGAGCTAGAGCACAGGTTGAAAGGACATTTAGCATTTAGAAATCATTTTTCTTTCGACAAAATCAATAAATGCTCTATTACCCAATTGACAGTTACTGCAGGCCCGTATAATCTTGATATCGAGTCTTCTGATTGTCATGTATTTACAGCAGGGTCTATTCATAGGAGGAACTTCGCTTCTCAACGACCAAGGGTATCAAGGTGCAGGTGGCCTTATCAATGGTCCTTTAAGCTCAGGTTTGTATTATTTCATAAGAACTTCTAGACTGCGCATCATGGAAGAAGACATTCAAACCGTAAGAACAAAGAGTCAAAACAACTCTGCATTACGTACGATCGATTAAATGATTCACTGCAAAACCAAATATCATTTGATAGATTGAAAGTTTTGTTTCAACACAAAACAAAACATCCATTTTTCTCTCACAGTTCTTTTTATATTTTCATCATGGATCATGGATCATGGAATATGATCCAAAATCTAGATCACAGTTCTTTTTATATTTTCACCATGAATCATAGAGTATGATCCAAAATCTAGTTCTTTTTATATTTTAACTAATGATCCAAATGTAAAACAAATCTTATACAATTGAATCCAAAAATAATATCTACTAAAAGAATCTTACATAATTGAATCTAGAAATAACACTACTAATCATTACACAATTGAATGTAGAAATAATGCTGCTAATCATTATAGACCGAAGATGGAAATCTGAAACAAAATTGAAATGAGTCAGGTGCGGCAATGTTTGACATGGAGTACTCAAGGTGGGTAGAGGAACAACACCGTCATATGAGCGACCTGAGGGCAGCATTGCAGGCACATCTTCCAGACAATGACCTGCGCTTAGTTCTGGACAATTGCCTTTCCCACTATGATGAGGTTTACCGTTTGAAGAGCATTGCTGCCAAAACAGATGTGTTCCACTTGGTTTCAGGGATGTGGAAGACACCTGCAGAAAGATGTTTCATGTGGATGGGTGGATTCCGTCCCTCTGAGCTTCTCAAGGTACATGAATCTTTCCTATTCAAAAATCAATTCCCCATTGAAAAATGAAACAAACAAAGAAACGGGTCCATGTTTTTGTCCATTATATGTCACTGTAAAAGAAAAGAAACAAATTGTCTCATGATATATATAGATAACGGAGACATTTATGTAAATATAAATGATGTGTGTGTTGTTAGATCCTGATCCCTCAGCTGGAGCCCTTGACAGAACAGCAATTTTTGGGCATCTGTAATCTACAACAATCTTCACAGCAAGCAGAAGACGCTCTTTCACAAGGCATGGAAGCTCTCCAACAGTCTCTTTCAGAAACCATTGCAGCAGGTTCTCTGAGCATGCCTTCCAACGTGGCAAATTACATGGGACAGATGGCAATCGCCATGGGCAAGCTTGCTAACTTGGAAAGTTTCGTGCGACAGGTAACCCCATTTCACCACCTTATCTTGATTCCATTCCTTCTCTAAATTCTACCCAAAAAATATCAAATTTTGATTTCTTTTAAATTTTATTTTACAGGCAGACAATCTGAGACAGCAAACACTGCATCAACTGCACCGACTTCTCACAACACGCCAAGCTGCCAGATGCCTCCTTGCCATTGGAGAATATTTCACCCGATTAAGGGCCCTCAGCTCTCTCTGGTCTGCTCGTCCAAGAGAGTAAGTTAAACTAATCTTATTTTCCAGCAATCAAAACCGCATTCATTAAAATATAACATGTTCCCTTCAAATCCAATTCATGAGAATAAAACATTATATTAATGCTTAAACAAATGTCTATGAAAATATCTATGCACAGGCGATTATTGGTTGATGGAAGCTGTTCGCCTGCAACAACAACTACTCCATTGCATGACAATTATTTCTCCACTTCGTAAAAGAATTCACACGCTTAGTTGTTACTGGGATTTTGACTCGTCCCAACCAGAGTTCGATCTATTTGTCAGTTGATTACTAGAGTAAAACTATAAACTTAAGGCCTGCATCCATTTCTTCATCAGCAGCTCTGAAAGTTATGTATGTATATTTTATTTATCAGTTCCCAAATGATGTATTCACTGTTCATACAACGTTCCATGTATTGAGTAGAGCCGGGAAAACTTCTGTTATAAAAGAGATATTATACAAACAATTTGAGACTGGGAAAACTTCAGACAAACTTTCAAACAGCTCGCAGCTCCCGTGATAGCGTGCTATCCGCTGATGGGGAATATATGCATATCTTGAACGCTCGACTGGTTTAATGGGCAATTCTTTTATTATTGCCGAGCATATACTAGTTGTTATTAGATAAGTAGATCAGACGAACGCAGTGACGCTATATACAGGACAAGATTAAGTATTTTTAACATCATTATATTATTGTTCTGTACAAGCATTAGTATTAAAATAGAGAAAAAGTTGGTGGCCTGACCAATTCAATGTAGAAATCCGTTTGCTATTAATTCAATAATTTGATTGATTTTTTACTTGTTTATACTTTTGTAGATTTTTGAAGTTTCAGGGATCGAGTTTTCTTTGGTGGCAAAGGTTGATGTTTTGATGTTTTTAGTGTAAAATTTTGATTCTTAGTTGAAGGAACTAGTAATTGGAAAATAGTGTATGCAAAATGACATTGTAGGATGTTTTTTTTTTTTTCTAGGACTTTTATAATTGCAAGGGAATAACATGCATTCTTATATAAGTATTCTCATTAATTCAACTATAATGATCAATAATTTAATTTAGGATAAAGAATTGGGTATGATAAATGTTTAAAAAGTAAAAATAAAATAATGATATTTAATTAGGTCCAGATTTGATGCTAATTAGATTATGATAAATATATTTTTTTTTTATTAAGAGGGGTAAATGCTTTTGACATGGAGCTATGAACCGGTGAGGTCACAAATGAGGAACCTCATCTTTAACATAAATTCACAACAATTATACTCCAATGGGGTTTGAACCTTGATGGCAAGAATAACAACACAACTGAACCATCACACCATGCCACTATTGGCTATGATAAATATAATTGACTAATTTGTTAGTTTTAGGATTTTTCTCTACAAAATATTATCAAATAGAATAATAGCATGTAAAAAGATCACAATGCTTAGAATATAATTTTAAATATATTTAAATTGATAAAAAGGTGTTGATTATCTAAGCTACAAACTCCAAATCTCTAAAGCTGGATAGTCTTCCAAGTGTTAGGGGTTTCAAACTTGTGAAGAGTATCACACAAGTTATGTCTAGGTTGGACAACTTAGGACCAATTGTTGAGGTGGGTAAAATCTCATTCACTTCTAGTTCTACAAGACCAAGAGGGGTTTTCTTAACAAGGATTGAATAATTATCTTATTACAAACCATATCCACTACATAGTGTATCCCTATATTGGTGTCACAATATACTAATGTGTTGGTTTGAACATAAAAGGCTATACACCTATATAACAAAAAAAAAAAAAACATGCATAAAGTATCATGATATGAATATAACAACCCCTATTGTCGTTACACACTTACACCTAAAAGTTAGAAAAAAATAATACACCACAATTAAAAGGAAATGATTATAATTGATTTGTTTTAGTGTGTTAGGGTGATGAATGGAGTCAATAGTAGATTCGTGCCAATTCTAACAAGGTAACATAGTCATAAATTCATTCAAATGACACCTTAATGAAATTTTCACTAAAGACTATATCTCTTAAATACACAAGAAAACTAGGTTCTACACATGCATTCAAAGGAATAGCTGAGCTTGCAATTATTAGATAGGTTTACTTAGTAATCCACAGATGGACCTAAACATTTCCTTTATTATTGTGAAAAGACACTATGCAAAAGCTTTGTAGGGTTATTACAATTATCCGATTGGCCAATAGAAATGAACATAACATCAATGGAGACACTTAATCAAGATATTACAATACATTAATTACACATTTGGGAAAAAATTAGATCATCAAAATTTAAAAAATGTCATCCCTTTGCTAGAGTTGAAAACCTAATTATTTGGAAGTGTCTTCTTCTAGGTTCCTCTCTAAACAAATTTTCCCATCTCTTAGAAAAATGAAAATGAAGGTCCTTATCCCACAATAGGTTGTGCTAGAATGGGAAACATGCACACTTGCATGAAAATCCTAAAAATCCACAACCAAAATAATCACAAGGCATTCATAGCTCCACATTAGGTCTTCCATCATTTTTGTACCTTAAATTTGCCTTAAATCACATCCTTATGTATTCAAAAAGCATGAAGAACCACTATCTTTATTTGCAACACATTTGGTCATATATGTGTACAAAGTTTTAGCATGAAAAATTGGACATTAAGTTGCTTAGTAGGTTTCATGTTCTAAGAGGAACCCAAAAATTGAAGACTTCAAAGTTGCAATGTCGGAGTTGGAGTTCTGAGAGGACTAGAATTCTCTAATGTATCAAGCGACCATAGAGCGGGGAGGAATAGGGAATTGGAACCCAAGCCCACTTCAAGACTTCTCATTGTTTGACTATCCAATGCATGTCAAAACTTAGGGAAGGTCCAAGAACCACTACAAATCGCCAATGGATCCATGGGGTGGATGCAAAAAGATGAGTCTACTTAAGGTGGAAGTTTTAGACTTAGACAAAAATCCGAAATCAAGTTCAACGAAACGAGATCCCGTTTTTTAATAAACGTGATCATATTTAGGTTTGAGGTCTTGAGCCAAAAATCTAAATGGAATCCCATTTTTTAAAAATCGGGATCTCATTTTGTATTGGTGTCTCAAGCCACCCCATAGGAAATGGGATTTTGTTTTCTATAAATCGAGATCCCAATTTGAAAAAAATGGTTTCTGATTTGTAGAAAACCAGATCCCATTTCGTAAAGGTATTTAAAAAAAAAATGAACTCGACCCCATTTTAATAGTTCAAGATCTTGATTGAGCAGCTATAGCGACCTCCAGTGACCTCAAGTATGTCATTCAAACCTTTTCTTTGCATTTTTTTGCTTATTAGTGATTAATTTAGGTTTTTCTTTGCATTCTTTGTATTTTTGTTGATTTTTTAAAATTTCAATTTAGACCTACAAAAAAATGAAACCCTCATAAGTGGAAAACAAACAAAAAAAAATGTATATATATATGTACATATATATGTATGCATGTACATATGTATGTACATTTGTATGTATGCATATATGTATGTATGTATGTATGTAGGTATGTATGTATGTATGTATGTATGTATGTATGTACATGTATTTTTCAACTCTAAAATATGAAATAAAACCCCTTAATTTAGCTATTTTGAAACCATTGAAAGATGGTTTCAAAATACATATATACATGTACATACATACATTCTTATATATACATACATATATACATTGAATGATGTATGTATTTGTATGTATATGTATCTATCCTATTTAAAAAAAATCATGTATGTTTAAAATTTAACTATTTATTGTAATTTTATACTTGTTTGTTAATTTTGTATGATTTAATGTAGGTTCACTTATATATATCACAAATCAATTTGATATTGATGATATCCTTAATCCACCTCCTCAACAAACTCCACCTCCACCCCCTCCACCTCATAGCATCCCACCTCCACCACCTCCAGGATTTGATGAGGTTTGCTATTCAAAAATATATGCTTTTCAAAAATATATGCTTTTCAAAATGAAGCATTGATTCCACCACACATGAGGCATTTTGCATATGTGATGCAAAATATTGTTGATTCCATCAGGTCCATTTATGTGACTCAAATAAGAATTGATAATGGCAAGAGGATATGAGACAATTTTATTTAGATGGTCACTCCTATAAACAAATTTTGGAATTGAAAATAATAAAATCCCATCTTGCACCTTTTTTTGTCGACCTTGTCACAAACCTACCCATTCTTGCAAATAAACCTAGAATATCAATGAGGTGGTGCATACATCCACAAATTACTACACATTTTTGGGAGTGATGATGGATGGTATTTGACCATCCATCACATGCTAATTTGGATGTCCCTTCATAGTTTTTGAGGAAATTATATGCAAAGTTTGTTTTGGGGAAAAAACCCAGTTATTTTGATTTTAAATCATTTCAGGGTGTTGGTGGCGACATGCCACAATATGGGTTAGGGGCACAGGTTGATCCCCAACACCCAGTGCATGCCCAACCTCTTATAGATCCTCCTGCTCTTGCAATTCCTACACTTGTGCATCATCGTGTAGTGGTATCTGCATTAGGATCTTTGAGTACGCTCACAGGCAACCTTGATGAGCATACTTCCACAATGAAAATTAGGGATCCTAGAGACCATGACCATGGATGAGTGTTCTATGGAGCTAGTCCTAGTACCACTCCACGAGTGTCAACACCCCACGTATGTACCAGTTTCCATCAGGTGTGCTATGGACCTGATTAGGCTACACACAATTCAAGTAGACATGGAGATTCTGGTGGAGAATTTGGTCGCATCAGTTCATGCGTTGATTTTCTTACTGTAGAGCATGAACCTACAGATAGTTAGAAATAGATATAAATATGCATGCACATGTTGAATTTATAAAAAAAATTTAAGCACATGAGTTTTTAATGAACATATATATCAAAAAAAAATTAATGTTTTAATAGTCCAATTGTTTGTTGCAGATGGCACTGATCATAGGGGAATCATCTACTCCTCGATTTTATATTTTGACACCAATGCAAGTTGGCACCCCTTATGGGGTATTTTGATTTTTCAATTTTTAAAATAATATGAAATAATTTTTTAACTTGAATTTTTAATTTGTAATTCAATCATGAGCATATATTTTAAATATTTATGTTGGTTCAAGGGAGTCAATTGAATTTCATGTCGGTTCCACCTTAGGGGTTGTTAATGAAAATGTAATCAAATCTGTTCACTAAAGGGATCCTAATACAATACTAGGATTGAACTAAAGTTGAGAAAAACTGTATGAGAAACTTTCTAAGACAAATAATGTTTATCCTCTATGTTCAGATTTTTGATTCTTCAGATTTCGATTTCCAGATGTGAATTGCTTTTATTAAATGTGCTGATTGCAAAACATTGTCCGATTTCTATGTTTGCATATCGAATGAGGAACCACCATAAGTAAGGGAGAAATCCACCCCTAAGAGGCGTGCCTCATGAGAGGACGTGTCTCCACTAGTGGAGGCATGTCCACTCATGGGACATGTCCTTTAGGGTGTGGTTTGTTTAACAACTCATTTGTTATGTATATACTCACATGTATATAACATTCTATATGATGGCAGATGACATAAGAGAATTCCGATTTCACATGAATGTAGAATATAATATCACGAGAATAATCGAATTTACATGAATGCTCATAATTTCGATTTTAAATGTTTCCTTTAGAAATATCATAACATGAATGATAATTTCGATCACTTATGAATGACAATGATACTTGCATCACTGTCATTCATATTTGACTGAAGCTATCATCCATTAACACTCCCTCTTAGCTAGGGAAGATATTTCAAATCAAATAAGTCAAGATATCACCTTCACACGTGATATGATATGTTTTCTCAGAGTTGTCAAGTCACATGACATTCTTCATAACACATCTTCATTATTTCAAAACTCCCTTTTTAACTAGGAAGAATAACTTCCAAAAGTGATATCACCTAACTCGTGATATTAGAAGATATGATATGCTTCTGAAAGTGTCAAGTCACATGACATTCTCCATAACACATCTTCGTTATGGTATGTGCACTAACATCAAGTCACATGATGTCTACCATAATTCATGGCATATCCACAGATATAATCATCCACCATGATTATCTCTTACAGATCACAATGACCTTCAAATATCAAGTCTCATGATATCCATCAAGATGTCCAAGAGATACTATCATGAAATTTCCACAGATATCAAGTCACATGATATCTATCATGATAGTTCATCATTGTAGAGTCGTCACTTTACGATGTCAAATACAAGTCTTCATTATTAGAAAGATCGTCACCTTTCGATAATGTACACAGTTTGAGTAGGCCCATAAAGTCATGGAGTCACACACATGACAAAAGAGTTTACACATTAAACATCTTTATATATTAGTACAATTTATAAACAATTTGTATTTCAAACATAAATAACAAATTACATATCAACCATACCAAGTTTCTTCCTGAAGTGCTCTACCTTGATCTGGGAGAGAGGCTTGGTGAGAATGTTTATAGTTTGATCATTTGTACTAATATACTCCAACTGAATCACTTTCCTTTCCACCATATCTCTCACATAATGATAGGTGTTCTCAATGTGTTTAGATTTGTCATGAAAGACAAGATTCACAAAGAGTTTTATACAACTCTGATTATCACAATGAATAATCATAGGATTCAAGGGCTCACCAAAGAGTCCCACAAGCAATTTACGAAGCCACATTGCTTCTCTTGCTCCCATTAAGGCTGCAATATATTCAGCTTTTGTTGAGCTCTGTGCAACTGATGATTGTTTTCTGCAAATCTAGGAGATCATAGCAGATCCCAAACTGAAGCAACATCCTGATGTGCTCTTTCGATCAGTTACACTTCTAGCCCAATCTGAATCTGAGTACCCATGTAGATCTAGTGGATCATTCTTGTAATGAAGACCATATCCAATAGTGCCTTGAAGATATCTAAAAATATGTTTTACATCCATCAAGTGAATTTCCTTGGGTTCATACATGAACTAACTAAGGGCATTTACAACAAAGCAAATATCAAGTCTGGTGTTTACCAGATACATCAAGGATCCAATCATTTGTCTGTAAAGGGTTGGATTTGCACATTTGGATTCTGCTGCTGCTTCTTTCAATTTGTGAAGGTTGGTTTCCATAGGTGTAGACATCGGTCTTCAGTTCAACATTCCAAATCTTTTTAGAATGTCAATAGTATACTTCCCTTGATCTAGTATAATACCTTCTGATTTCTGCCATACTTCCAAACCAAGGAAGTAGTGAAGAATACCCAAGTCTTTCATGTCAAATTCAGAGATTAGATCTTGTTTCCCTTGAGAAATGAGGTGATCTTCTCCTGTTATCAGCAGGTCATCAACATATAAAATAATTATAAGCATATCACCTTTGATTACCTTGAAGTAGAGATTGGGGTCAACATCATTCTTGGAAAATTCTAATCCCAAGAGATAGCTATCAATTATTTCATACTAGACCCTGGGAGCCTGTTTAAGTCCATAGAGAGCTTTCTTGAGCTTGCACACATGTGAGTTAGATTTATGTATCACAAAACCTTTAGGCTATTCCAGATAGACTTCCTCTTCAATGGTTCCATCCAGGAAGGCAGTTTTCACATCCATTTGATGGATCTTCCATCCTTTAGCTGTTGCAATGGCTAATACTGCTCTTACTAATGTATAACGAGCAACAGGTGCAAATGTTTCTTCGTAATCAATGCCTTCCTTTTGAGAAAAAACCCTAGCCACGAAACATGCTTTATGTTTTTCTATACTGCCATCAGCAGCATGCTTGATTTTGAAGAGCCATTTAGAAGAAACAACAAATTTCTCTTTTGGTCTAGGCACTATGTCCCATACATCATTCTTTAGTATGGACTGGTACTCCTCTGTCATTGCATCCTTCCAAGCTTGATGTCTGAAGGCTTCTATAACTTTGGCAGGTTCAGAGTTTATGATGTTGTTCATTAGGGAAACATAGCTAGAAAAATGTTTGGGTCTTTTACTCTCCCTGAACGTTCCTTTAGGTGTTGCATGATCCTCTGCTTCTTTGAACATCTTCCTTGCCCAAAGTGGTCTCTTTCTGCCGATGTCATTTGTGTCCTCATTTGAAGTGGTAGGAGGTTCAAGTGGCATTTCCTCAAGATGCTCCCTCTGAATCTCAGGAGTAGGTTCCATTTCAGGTATCCTAGGGAAATAGGTTTCTGTCTCACTCATACTTCTTGCCCTCTTGAATGCAATGTCTTATTCGAAGATGACATCTCTGCTCAACTCAATTTGTTTCTGCCCAGGTATGAATATTCTGTAAGCTTTGGAGGTTTCACTATAACCCACAAATACTCCCTTCTTTCCAGAAGGTTCTAGTTTGGATCTCTTCTCTTTGGGTACATGAATATAGACAGGGCAACCAAAAATCCTAAGATGGTTAATGTCAGGTTTTATGCCGGTAAAGGCTTCTTCAGGAATTTTGTTATCAAGATGAGAATGAGGACATCTATTTTGGATATAGACAGCAGTCCTAGAGGCTTCTGACCAGAAAGATGTTTCAATATTTTGGTCTAGCAACATTGCTTTAGAAGCTTCTACAATGGTTCTATTTTTCCTCTCATTAACCCCATTCTGTTGAGGATTGTAGGTGACAGTGAATTCCCTCTTAATTCCGACACTCATGCAGAATTCTTTAAAGATCTCAGAGGTATATTCTTTTCCATTGTTTGTCCTTAAGGTTTTTATTTTCTTTCCGGAGAAGTTTTCAGTGAGGGCTTTAAACTCTTCAAACCTTTTGAGGATTTCTATTGACTCTTTGCATTTAAGGAAATAGATCCAGGTTTTCCTAGAGAAGTCATCTACAAATATAACATAGTATAGAAATCTTGCTTTAGAAGGTACAGACATGGGTCCACAAAGATCAGAGTGAACCAGTTCTAATACATTAAGGGTTTTACTTAGGCTTTTCTGGAAGGATCTTTTAGTATTCTTTCCTAGGACACAACCTTTACAAGTTCCCTCATGAGATAGTTTTAGCTTGGGTAAGCCTGTAACAAGTTTTTCCATAGAAGGTAGAGCACGGAAATGAAGGTGACCTAGTCTTCTATGCCAGATTTCATTTGAATCAATAGTGTTAAGGGTAAGGGCTTGTTTAACCTCAGTGCAAAGTTTGTAAAGGTACCCTTGTCTTATGCCTATAGTATGTGCTTTCTTGATAGTTGAGTTTTTAGGCCATACTAGAACTTTACCATCCATAAATGTAACTTTGTAGCCATTGTCTTCAAGGGAAGAGATGGATATAAGATTTCTCTTAATTCCAGGTACAAATAGGACTCCAATGACTTGTAGAGAAATCCCAAATTTCAACTTGATAGAGCATGTTCCAACCCCTTTTATAGGGTATGCAAAATCATCCCCGATGGTTACTTCTTCATCAAACTTTTCAATCATGGAGTCTAGGTGTTCTCTAAACCCTGTGATGTGTCTGGATGAGCCACTATCAATTACCCAATTTTGAGTGTTGTCAGATACTTGATTGGAAAGGGCTGTGTAGAACACAAGGTTCTCAATTTTCTTAGGTTCAACCACTAGTTCCCTAATAGTTTCTCTCATAAGTGAGACTAGTTTATTTGCTCTTGTAAGATGATTTTAAAATCTGATCACAATAGACATTATGAAGAATGTAATGTGAATTCGATTTTAGAAAATACGAATTTCTTTTGAGCAATTTGATTTTAGATTTGATTTGGATTCGCACAATGTGGCTCTGATACCATGAATGTAATCAAATCTTTTCACTAAAGGGATCCTAATACAATACTAGGATTGAACTAAAGTTGAGAAAAACTGTATGATAAAATTTCTAAGACAAATAATGTTTATCCTCTATGTTCAGATTTCCGATTCTTCAGATTTCGATTTCTAGATGTGAATTGCTTTTATTAAATGTGCTGATTGCAGAACATTGTCGATTTCTATGTTTGCATATCGAATGAGGAACCACCATAAGTAAGGGAGAAGTTTGCCCCTAAGAGGTGCGCCTCATGAGAGGACGTGTCTCCACGAGTGGAGGCACGTCCACTCATGGGACACGTCCTTTAGGGTGCGGTTTGTTTAACAACTCATTTGTTATGTATATACTCACACATATATAACCTTCTATATGATGGCAGATGACATAAGAGAATTCCAATTTCACATGAATGCAGAATATAATATCACGAGAATGATCGAATTTATATGAATGCTCATAATTTCAATTTTAAATGTTTCCTTCAGAAATATCATAACATGAATGATGATTTCGATCACTTATGAATGACAATGATACTTGCATCACTGTCATTCATATCTAACCGAAGCTATCATCCATTAATAGTTGAGCACTCCTCCATTATCGGGTGTCTCGCATGAGGTTCAGGTACATGTATATTGTAAATTATTTAAAGTTACTATAAGTTTACAATTTTGTATTTTGAATTCACTATATATCAAACGTGCATGTACAAGTAAATATTATAAGCATTATGTCTATCTATATAGGTTGACACAACCATGAGAATGGGGATCAAACACACATTTGATGTGGCGGCAACTCAAGAGACATCTGACTTTTAGGTTGTTTAAAAAAAATTCTACATAATGTGTGCAAACTTGAATATATATGTTTTAACCTAATTCAAGTACACATGTGCTTTAAATTCGACCTTGTAGGACTTTGTTAGTGCCACTTTATGCCTTGATGAGGTCACACCACCTCAACTAGGACATGTAGAGAAACCTCATATGGTAATTTAAATTTTTGATTATATTTAAAGTCAATTACAAATTATACATTGTGAATAACTTAAATTAAATTTAAAATTGAATATATATATTTTCAAACATGCTATTTTTTTTTTGTAGCATGAGACATTCCCTATAGTTGAGCATGTAGAGATAGGTCTTGGAACAAAGGATGCACAACAACCTCTTATGGTACAATTTAAATATGATAAATTATAAATTAAATTGAATTAAATCATTTTTAATCGTCTTACATATAATTTCAAATTTATTTCTCTTATATGTAGATTGATTAAGAGCATATAGAGACAAGTCCAAGTGCACCAGAGAAGCCTCACATGATAATTTAATTTTATGATAAATTATTAAATTAAATTGTCATTAAATCATTTTTAATCATCTTACATTTGATTTCATCTTTCTTTCTCTTGTACAAAGTGATTCAACTCATCTGGGTAGTTTGTGTGGTGTGAAGAGGTCTCTTGATTATAGAGACAATATGAGTTAGACTATTTCATGGGTTGTATTTGATTATTTTATGGACTCTATATATTGTTTCTCATGGACTTAATATATTGTTTCATGGACTTTATTTCATTGGATGTATTCTCATGGACTTTATTGATTTCGGTATTTTATGGTCTATTATTGTTAAATAGTAATTTAAACATGTACATTTATGCATTTTATGTGAAATTAATATGAAATCAATAAGATGTATTTGTACTTTACAAAAGATTCATAGTCAAGACATTAATGTGAAATTAAATACAAATATGTTCAATTAAAGTTGAAATTAGTAGGACATTTAAATATTTGAACTTTACAAATTTAGTGATTCATAGTCAAGTCACTAACTTATCAAAGAAGTTCTAAAAATATTACTTAAGGTGATCAAATACTTCAAAACTTACATGTCTCATATTTAATCGCTACAATTGCTTAAAGGGATCAAAGAAGTTCTATAAAAATTGCTTAAGGGGATCAAATACTTCAAAGTACATGTCTCATATTTAATTACAATTGATATAATTAAGTAGTTTAGAATTTAGGATGAATCATCGTAACAATCAAAAAATTTATAAACAAATAATGTTAATAATATAATTTATGTCATAATAGGATGTCTTAAGGGGACCTAATAGGTATTATTTAGGGGATAAAAGAATTCAAAGTATATGTCTCATGTTGGATCACAATTGATATAATTAAGTATTAGACTTTAGGGTGACTCATCATAACAAATGATATAATTAAGTATAAATATTTAGGATATGGCCTAATAGGACATCTTAAGGGGATACAATACTTCAAAGTACATGTCTCATATTTAATCGTAATTGATATAATTAAGTATTAAAATTTTGGATGACTGATCATAACAATCACATTATATACAATTTAAATAGTGTCAATATTAATTTAATTTATGTCGTAATAGGATGTCTTAAGGGGTCCTAACACGATGTCTTAAGGGGATTAGAGAAGTTCTCAAAATTTGGTGAAGTTGCCCAAGGAAACCAAATTTAACAATAATATACATGATATTTAGTGATTATACAATCAAATTTAAACTTTCAAAGTAGGAAAACTTGCACATTTAACAAATAAAATATATAGAATATTGATTTTGATATATAAAAGTGTAGAGTATAATTGTGTATGTACACGTATACAAATTTGTATAAAATCTATAATTATGTAATTGTGTATGTACATATATGCCAAATCAAAATAATGTTTACAAAATGTGGCTATGCCACCTCAAGAAAGTCTAAAACTTGTGGGGAATGTAGCAATTCTTCATGCCACATGATATCAAAATAATACAAGCAATATCAATGAAATCATCAAAACATGTATTTTAATTTATAGAAAACTATCTATATATAACTTTTACCTCTATTTACAAGTATTCCACACATGTGTGTAGGTTGAATTTGCATCCTCTCCTTTTTATTTCAAAGTATGCGATCAATGTGATGATGGCTTGAGGATACAAAAAAGGATAATAATCAATTTTTACTATTAATGTACAAGCAATATCAATATATAATCAAAACATTATTTAAATATAATTTAACTAATAATTACCTGTTTTACCAAGTATTCCATGTTGTCTAGGCTGAATTTGCATGGAATCTCCTTTTTGTCTCAAAGCATGTGATGAATTTGTGATGATTGCTTAAGGATATAAAAGGGCAATTAAAATCAATTTCAACTAATAATGCACAAGCAATATCAAAACATGTTTTTAATGTATTTAAAAGCATAATATAAAACTAAAAACTATATTTTCCTATATTTACTTATTCCATTGTACCATCTACGTCATCTCTTTTCTGTAGCACATCTATGATTTTCTCATGCTCTTCCATAGAAATTGTTTATAACTCTTTATTTGTAGGTCTTTCACAATAACTCACTAGTTTTATATTTGTTGCCACCACCTAATGTGATTAGTGTATAATATTCTTATGTGTTTCATAATCTTCGCATGCAAACCATTCTTCCTTATTAGGTATTTTCATAGCCAAGTGCCAACAACCACCACCAAACCTATCGGATAATGATATCCATCATCAAAGAATTTATCAAAATTTTCGTAAGGGTATGTCTTAAGGGGATCATCGAACTTGTTGGATAATGATAGCCATAATAATCTTCTCGAGGTGCTATTAACTTGTATAGCCTCCACACAATGAGCCAACCAATATTTTGTTTCCTCTTCATTCTCCTCAGGTGCAACAATATACACATGTCTTGCAAACAAAATTTGATTCAATAACTTGCACATGTCCATATAATTTGACCAATCTACATACATCCATTCACATGTATAAAAATAAATAAAAACATTATAAAATATTAATAAAGTGAAATAAAATGAATTAAATTATCTTCTTGTACAAGTTTTGAAACACGGTCATACTCATCTGATGCAAACACTTGATCATTGTCTTCAATTGTTGTTTCATATTGATTGTGTTCTTGTGTAGGTTTCAACGATCTTTGCTTCCACTCTTCAATCCATTTTGTATTTTCACATGATTTCCAATCTCCTAAAATACAAAACTGAAAAAAACATGCAAGCTCCCTTGTATAGATAGTCCATGTGTTTGCATTCAAACTCTTAAATGAATGCCATTCAATAGATCCACTGACTGCCTCACAATCAAGTCTAGGTAGAATGTTCTCTTCCTCAACCAACCAAAAGAATTGATGAACTATAGAGTACTCACTTGATCCAGGCATAGATAATCTTGTATTTGCACTAGTACACAATCTGACGTGCATATTTAAATTTTACTCCATCCTTAAATTTTCAATTTCTCTCTAGCAAGAATTCTCTTAACACACACCAACTTCAAAATAACTCCACATATGTTGGAGATTATGTTCCTTGTGAACCCTACTTAACCAATAGAACATTTGATCATTCTTGAATTGTCTAATACAATTATTTGACCATATGAGATGTTTTATCATCTAGATTCCTCTTTCTCTTACATTTGTATAAAATATATTGAAATAGTATTGAACAAACTCCAATGAGTGTAACCAAATGTCACTCAAATAGAAATGATACTCAAGTTCAAAAAATTTCTATTATCCTCGGTGCTAGCATCTGCATGTGTGTAAATAATATGAACAAACATAGCCAGTTGCACTCAATTGTAATATTGTGATTGGATTTCCTCTTGTCTAGAGCTAGAGTATTGTTTTTTTGCAAAATCAACCAATGATAGTATAGTTCCAACTGGAAATGTGTATCTATATTTACAAAATCATCAAGCCATTGAGCATGTTGAGAGTGCTTGACATATTTTGGTACAATCTTACTATGTCGCCAAAAAGTGTAGCCTTGACACTTTTCAGTCATTCAAGGGCCCTTTCTTGTGGTTTGTGGCCTAGTTTTTTTTAAATTATATGATGTCTTGCAAAGGTGTTGTGAAGTTTTGTAACACATTTCCTCACTTTTCTAGGACCATTTCATCATATTTCACCTAAATAACTTTTATTTACCCCTTACCAAGCCTTATGTCAAAGTGTTGTAATGTGTTGTAACTAACCCTCACACTTTCCTAGGCTTGTCATCACTAAATCAACCCTTTCTTATGGCATAATGACCATTTAATGCACTTATAGGTCCAAATTTAGTGTGTTTCGGAAGACAATCTCGACAAACATCAATAATCACATCTTAATCCCCGAAAAATAATCAAAATTTCCTAGGTGGACTGTCGCCACCTTGGGCGACTTAGTCCCATTTGGCATAAAAATCAAAATTAAATCCAATTTCTAGCGGGATTTTGTCTCCTAAACCCTAAGGTCGGCCTGTGATGTGTTATTTTTGGGAAATTAGGGCACAACATGTATAAATAAGAGTTTTTCCCCTCATTTTCAACCCTAACTCTTTTAATCAAGCAAGCAATCTACCTTCCTCAATCACTCATCTCTCCTTCTTCTCAAGCAAGCTAGGGTTTCAACATCCTAGGTCATCAAGACATCTATCCAAAGCATTCAAGAGCCGAATCTTCCTCCATTTTTGCAACAAATCAAGATCAACCATCATGTCAAGGTAATAGCTCCATCATTTTATGTTTCATCACATTATTTCATCATTTTGGTTTGATTACTCAAAAGGGGTTTGACCAAGATAAACCCCCATGCCCTGACAATCAACAAGTTTTTCCTCTTAGTGTGATTTGTAAGTCTTGTGTGCAAATTTGACAAAAAACCAAGGTGGAAAAGTCTTCAAAAATTTGTCAAAGCTCTTCTAAGTGGTGAAAGCCCTAGTTGGAGCTTGGAGAACACTTGCAGACCAAATTCTTCACTTTCAGGTCCAAAAACTTATCAAGAACAGAAGTGCAGACTGAGGGATTCCATTTCCACTCTCTGATTTAAAAAAAATAGAAGTAGACTAAGTCACCAATAATGGTGAATTAGTCCCACTAAACCTACTTTCAGAGGTTTTTGTAGATCTGGACACCCATTTAATAGAAATAGGCTCCAGACCAGTTTTTCCAGATCTACGACTAAGTCCCCAGATTGGCACAAGTGCCTTAGTCGGCTTTTGCAACAATTTCATCAACATTATTGACCTCCATCTCATCCCTTTTCAGCCTCTAGGTGCACACATTTTGTTTCATAGTTTTTTGTTTAGTTTAGTTTACATTTTTAGGTCATTTAGTTCATGCTTGCCTATCTTTTTTTTTGAAATGCGCCTGGTAAATTTTTTAATGTGATTGGCAGTGTTGGCACGACACGCCCTCCAGTACCACTAGGGTGGGGGAAACTAGACCTCATGACCAACCTCTTGCAACAGGAAAGATTTAGCCAACCGAGCTAGGGCCCCAACCACGTTCATGTTTGCATATCATTATGTGTTTTGAAACATAATACATTTCATAGGTTTTGTATTAGTATTTGATTTCCTTTATTTATTTCCAACATTTAGGGCATTGCATTCCACACACATTTCAATCACAAACACACAACTACCCCTAATATTGAATGTTAACATTAGAATTTTGGCCTACCTCTATCCTTTTAGGTGAGAAACTCTAGAAGTGTTAGAGAGCCTTGTGGTGCCAAAATCTACGTTACATTTTGGTGAACTTGACTTTCCTACACCCAAATCTATGTGCTAAATTTTTTGCAGAAGACGAAAATCAATAATCACATCTTACTCCTTGAAAACCAATCAAAATTTCCCAGGTGGACTAAGTCGCCACCTTGGGTGGCTTAGTCCCATTTGGCATAAAAATCAAAATTAAATCAAATTTCTAGTGAGATTTTATCTCCTAAACCCTAAAGTCGGTCTGTGATGTGTTATTTTTAGGAAATTAGGGCACAAATTGTAGAAATAAGGGTTTTCCCCCTCATTTTCAACCCTAACTCTTCTAATCAAGCAAGCAATCTACCTTCCTCAATCACTCATCTCTCCTTCTCAAGCAAGCTAGGGTTTCAACATCCTAGGTCATTAAGACATCTATCCAAAGCATTCAAGGGTCAAATCTTCCTCCATTGCTGCAACAACTCAACATCAACCATCATGGCAAGGTAATAGCTCCATAATTTCATGTTTCATTACATTATTTCATCATTTTGGTTTGATTATTCAAAAGGGGTTTGACCAAGGCAAACCCCCATGCACTAACAATCAACAAGTTTTTCCTCTTAATGTGATTTGTAGGTCTTGTGTGAATATTTGACAAAGAACCAGGGCGAAAAAATCTTCAAAAAATCATCAAAGCTCGTCCAAGTGTTCAAAACCCTAGTTGGAGCTTGGAAAACACTTGCAGACCAGATTCTTCACTTTCAGATCCAGAAACTTGTCAAGAACAGAAGTGCAGACCGAGGGCTTCCATTTCCACTCTCTAATTTTTCATAGATTTAGAAGTGGACTAAGTCACCAACAGTGGTGACTTAGTCCCACTGAACTTTATTTTTAGAGGTTTTTGTAGATTTGGACACCCATTTGGCAGAAACGGGCTCTTGACCAGTTTTTCCAGATCTAGGACTAAGTCACTAGATTGGCACAAGAGTCCCAATCGGCTTCTACAATAATTTCATCAACATTCCAGACCTCCATCTCATCCCTTTTTAGCCTCTAGGTGCACACATTCTGTTTCATAGTTTAGTTTACATTTTTAGGTCATTTAGTTCATGCTCACATATCATTATGTGTTTTCAAACATAATACATTTCCTAGGTTTTGTATTAGTATTTGATTTCCTTTATTCATTTCAAATATTTAGAGCATTTCATTCCACACACATTTCAATCACAAATGCACATCTACCCCTAATATTGAATGTTAACATTAGCATTTTGGCATACCTCTCTCCTTTTAGGTGAGACCTTAAAAGTGTTAATGAGCCGTGTGGTGCAAAAATATATGTTACATTTTGGTGAACCCAACTTTGCTATACCCTCTTGTTTGATTTGGAACTCTTTCTCATCCAAGGTTTGTATTGCATTGCATTGCATTTTGCATTGTTTAATTGCAATCTAGGGTTTTAAAATTTGCATTAGTGAAAATCTCATATAGCTTGCATTTTTGCATTGTATTTCATTCAAAATTATCAAAATGTTGCATTTTCATCTTAGGTCTACATCATACAACATTGAAACCATCAAAATCAATTAAAAAAATCTAAAAAAAATCCCTACTAGGACTAATTTGCCACATTGGGAAACTTAGTCCCTTTTCACCCATGAAACTACCTTTTACAGAGCTAAAAACTCTATTTTTTAGCTCATGTTTACTACCCTTAACTATATGTATCAATTGGCTATGTTTTTGTTACATGCGGGTATGTGTAGGATCATCATGGAAAAAAACAGGGCCTTAAGTGGCAATGAAAATTCAGAAAATCAGAGTTGGGAAACTTGACATCAAAATTTGAATAAGTTATCTATATTATTTTAAAAATATGTAAGAATAGAATCTGTGGAAAATTTAATGTAGTTTCTAAAATACTAGGTTAATTTTTGTAAAAAAAAAGTCTATTTGGTGAAAATTTGAAATTTCAATGCAGTAGTACTAAAATTTCAGGGAAAAAATAAGAAGTAGGTGTTTGTCTGACCACCCTAACCATAATAAAATGAGAATATTTTTTTATAAGATTTTAGATATAAGTAGAGGACTCATGTCCAGATGTGATGCATATTTTTTTGTATTTTTTTTTCAAATAAATAATTAATTATGAATTTTTTATTACAACTTTCAAAAAATATAAAAACTTGTGTGTCTGATAAACCTTAATTTGGTCAAAACTTCATGAAATTCATTTTTTTTTTTAATCCTATAGTATGCAGAGCATAGAATGTGACACATGTTTTGGATTCAAAAAAAGTGATACCGTTTGAAAGCTATATATGTTTTTGTATCAGACTATCAATCAGGACTTTAGTCGTAATTCTAATAAAAAATAAATAATAATTATTTATTAGATTCCAAGTAAATCATAATTTATATTGGTAAAAATTTGAGAAGGTCCTTTACAAACCCTTTTCGTTTCATCAATTTTGGGTAAAATAAAAGTCGTTAGCCACATGGGCAAAGTCTAGAAAAGCAAGGTAAGTTGTTAAACACGTTTTACATGTTGACTTTTTAGGATTGGTAGGTCCTAACCTAATCCCGAGCCTAATCCCTAGGCATTAAATTTTGTGTCAGCATATCAGATATCCGATTCAAATCCGATATCCGATTTGAATTCAATATATGAAATGTTTTAGATATGAGTTTAAAAAAAAAAATACAATCTTTAATATATGATTTAAAAATGCAATAAAGTTTATAATTTAATATATATAATATATCCAATAAATTTTATAATGTAATATATTTAATATACAATTTATGATAATCTCTTACCGAAATATGTATTTAATATATAATATATTATTAAATGTATAATATTTAAATATTATTTCAATATTTTAGTTAATCTATAAATATTTATATATATATATATATATATATATATATATTACCAATATATAAAATATTAATTATTATCTCTTTCCCTCTCTCTCTCTCCACCTCTATCTCTCTCAAGTCTCTCACTCAATCACCTCTCCCTCTCTCCCTTTCCCCCTCTCCATCTCACTCTCCCACTGCATCTCTCCCTCCCACTCTCCCTCCTTCTATTTCTCCCTCTCTCCTTCTCCCTCTCCTCTCTCTCTCCTCTCCTCTCTCTCTCTCCTCTCCACTCTCCCTCTCCCTCTCCCTCTCTCCCTCACTCTCCCTCTCCCTCCTCTCCTCTCAATTTCTCCCCTCTCCCTCTCCCTCTCCCTCTCCCTCTCTCTCCCTCTCCCTCCCTCTCTCCCTTCCTCCTTCCCACTCTCCTCCCTCTCTCCCACTCTCTACCATTAACCCTCAGGTCTATGTGTGTAAAAATCGGATATCCGATTTGTTAAACTTTGATGTGTAGAGCGAAAATCTTACCATTGTAGAACATTTTTTACAAATCAGATATCCGATTATATTGAATATCGGATTTTTGGATCATAGAAAAACCCCATGTGGGTCATTTTTGTGCATTCCAACAGACCCTACATTCTATTTGCAACACTTTGTAGGCGACAAATGCGTGGTTTTAGACAGGAAGAGACAAAGATTAATTTTTTGGAGCATCTTGTACTCAAATTTGTTATACATAATGATTTTTTAGCATCTTTTATTTGGTATAATGGGGAGCAACAGTCGTCAGAAGAAAAAATGTAAGAGAAAGCTGACAAAAGAAGAAATTGAAGGATATAGACAAAGAGATAGAGAAGGTCGTAGGAAGAAAATACAAGGTATGTTAAATATTGGTGAACTTGAGCCCTATGGTCTTTCAAGTGAAGAGGAAATTGAATATGTTCAAGGTGAAAATGTAGAACATTATATTGAAATTGGGAATGAAAATGTTCAAATTGATATTAAAAATTTTCAAAGTGATAATGTTGGAATTGAAGATGTTGAACATGGTATTGAAATTCAGAATGAAAATATTAAAATTGATAATGAAAATGTTGGAATTGGAGATGTTGAACATGATATTGAAATTGGGAGTGAAATTATTCAAATTGATATTGAAAATGTTCAAGGTGAAAATGTTCAAAATGAAGATGTTGAACATAATATTGAAGCAAGTGTAAATTATGTTTCACTAGATTACATGAGAAATGAAGAAACTTGTGTGGAAGAAAGACATATTCCAAATTCAAGACCTTCAAGGACCCCTAAATGGTTAGTTTAAATTGATGATAACATTATAAAGAATTTTGAAGGGAAGAGGTCAACATGAACTATTCGGTTGTGGGCTAGAATACTTTTCAACCAATATTTTAGCAATAAGACATTGACTGAGCAATGCCAAATTTTTATAAAATTGCTAAAGATGCAAAATATGGGACCTTTACTAGCCAAATTGAAGATTTGTGTGAACAAGAGGACCGAAAAAAAGTCTATTATTGTCAAAAATATTTTTAATGCTCTCAAGTCTATTGGAAAAAATAACAAGGAAAAAGATAAGAGAGTTGCTCGAAGAGTTATTACAACTGCCCTAGTAAGCCATCAATTGAAAAAGGCTCGCTTTATGAGACAAACTTGTATTGATTTTGACTTAAATCGTAAAACTTTGGATAGAGCACTTGCAAGAAGAGAAAGAATAGATGATCCTCTTCAAAATGATACAGGGATTTTGTCGGGAGGCTTCCACGTGTTGATAGGAAGCTAATCAATAATGTAAAGCAGGAAATTCAACAATTTTGGCATGATAACTCTAGAGTATCACCCAATGCAAAGGATGTTTTAAAGTTAAGAATTGGCAGTCGATACCATACACTGCATCCTAAAAATTTCTTGGAATCAAGCCAAACAATGTTTTTCAATAAATTTATTCAAACAAATCCAAATATGGAAATCTCGCAAAGAACTTTTGAAGGTTTGAAGCCATTTTACTATGTGCCTCTTAAGATTCGTAATACTTGTTTTTGCAAATACCATGTGGAGTTTTCAATGTACCATGAACTATTATGCTATATCCATTCTACTTTGCATACTAATGAAATGTTGCAGAAGTGTGGTGCAGTGCATCTTCCGAAATCATCAAGGGACTTTCTAGATCTATTTTCATTTTCTAGGGATGATGGTTCCTTTTTCTATAGAAATGATTGTTTAAATGCAAAGTGCTCACAATGTGGTGGCTTGTCAAAGTTTGTTCAATATTTTCATGAGGGTTCCGAACATGAATTTTGAAAGAATCTTGTTGGGAAAAAGAGATATGAGATAGTCAAATATACTTTGCAGAGTAGAGGTGAAGGTTCTAGATGCGAGTTGGTTACAAAAGAGTGCAGTGTTGTTGATTTTATTTCAGATTTTAAGGACAATATTTTGTACAAATATGCAAGGCATAGTCATAGGTCTTAGTGGTTGGATCAACAATTCAGGATATGTAAGGAATCTTTTCCAATTGGCACTATTATATCAATTGTTGATTTTGCTGAAAACTACACATTGCAACCACAAAATGAGGTACAATCTTAGTATTAAAATTCCATTCAAATTGCTATTTTTGTCCACATAACATTTAGACGTGCACCTGATAGTACAAAGGAGGATCGAAAGATAATCAGAGAGTATCATTTTTATATGAGTGATGATAGATCTCACTCATCCGAGTATGTCCAACATTGTTTCCAGATTTTTTTTGAGTTTGCAGGAGCATGATATAGCACTGGGCCGACATCTCATTTGGTGAGATAACTGCATAGGTCAATTCAAGATTTCTCGTATGTTTTATTGGTTGAGTAGAATGCATGTAGAAAGTGGTGTACCTAATATTTTGAGTTTATTTGAAGCTGGGCATGGGAAAGGGGAGCATGATGGAGCTGGTGCATGTGTAAAGAGAGCTCTAGTTAAAGAGCAATTGAAGATTTTAGGAGAAAAATTCAGTGATGCACGTTCTATTGTTGATTGGTGTAGTTCAACATTGTCACAAGGAGGGACACTTGATTCAACAGTGCACAAATTTTTTTGGTTGGTTGAGGAGGGTACAGTGGGAGGCAGATTGGATTGTCATACAATCCAAGATTTTTCAAAGATGCATTCATTTCGAAGCTCAGATGCAAGCACATGGACCATTTGGACACAAAAATTTGCTTGTTTTTGTTAGAGTTGTATTCAGTGCGAGTGGGTGGATACATGGGTTCCACAGTATCTAACTCTGTTATCTCAAACTATATCCATGAAAAATTACACAATGAAAATTTCACTTGATTGCAATTGGATTTCAGATCTACTACATCCAGGACATGTTTTTGCAGTTGTTGCATCGTAGGGGAATGAAGAGAGATCATAATATTGGCTGGCTCAATGTGTGTGGGTAAAGCACAAGCTAACATAATCGATGGAAGATGATGATGGGTTCATGTATCGTACAAGTTCAGTTGTGGTTGTAAGAACTTGGTTGCAAACATACATGATTAGAAATAATGATATACCTACATTTGAAGACTACGAGAAACACAAAACCATTCTCATGTATTCACACCTTGTTATAGCAACAAATATTAAGTTGTTGAAGCATCATGCCAAACCAAAGAAAAAACAACTATGGACACTTAGTAATGTTGATCATAAACCAATATTGGATACTCTTAAGCAAAGAGATGACCCTTCAGGCACACTTGAATAGCATATTCAAGAATGGAAGGTACAATGCTTAAGCATCTTTTTTGTTGTGACAATATAGATTTATCATTTGACAAATTTTACGATATTCCTGGCACAATTGATCATGGACCTGTTGCAACAATAGCCAACTCTGATCCTTTCAAAGAAGTGTGTGAAAAATTACAATAATATAGATTGGTTATTCAAAGCATATTTTATAATTTTAATTACCAATTCATCATCATTCATACTGTTTAGATTAATATAGATTTATTAGTCTAAGCATTTTTTTTTTTTTTGACAATATAGATTTATCATTTGAATTTTTTTGTGATATTCCTGACATGATTGATCGTGGACTTGCTACAACAATAAGCAGCTCTGATCCTTTCAGAGAGGTATGTGACAAGATACAATAATATAGATTGGTTATTCTAAGCATATTTTCTATTGTATGTAGTTTAACTGCTACCTTGATGGTTTGTACAGGTGCTTGTCACTCCAAAATGCCAACATACTACTCTTGTGGAAGACCGTGCCCTGAATTCCTCAAATAGGAAAATTTTGAAATGTGAAACAATGTAAAAAGGTCATAACTGTGTATAGGGATAATCTATATCCAGTGATGTTTTTTGAAATACGGGTCAAATGTCTGGCATTGTATAAAGGGCATATTTACAATATAAAAATATTTTTGTACTTAATCAAGCTACAACCGAAGGTTTTCTTCCTAGTTCTTTCTTGTTGGTATGCTCATTTGAACCAAGTTTTGTAATATATCCTATTTATATATAACAAATTACAGTGGCTTGCCACTTTTTCAAAAAATAAAAATGTAAAAAGTTCATGTGAATTTCATTTCCCATGTAATTGATTCAAGTTGATTCGGTAAAAGTTTTATGATGCAAGAGCTAGGACTTTTAGAATCTTGATCCAACCTTAAACCTTTCTACCCCCACATTTCATTGACATTAACACTTTGGACTCTTAAGGGAAATCGTCGGTCCAATGCAGCTCGAAGTGATTCGGCATATTTGGGTGCAAAAGAGGACCATACCTAGTGTAACTATACCCATCCATACATGTTGAAATAATGTGTTTAGTCGTATGAGTTTGAGAATGAAAGTTGCACCACTTTGCAACTTTACACCGTTTGCATTTGGCAACTTTTCCCTCAACTGAAAACTCATCACCATGGGAAAATGCCTTTGAGATAGAAAAAAACAAGAGAGGTTATTGTAGATGGTCCCAACACGATCCCATATCATTAGAAAAATAGTCTGTAAGAATAATGATTTTTGAGGAATAGTCCGTCAAAGAATGCTGCCTTTTACCACTTTGGACTCTTAAGGGAAATCAACGGTCCAATGTAGCTCAGAGTGATTTGACGTATTTGGGTGAAAAAGAGGACCATACCTAGCGTAAAAGTACCCATCCGGACGTGTTGGAACAGTCCGTTTGGTCTTATGATTTTGAGTATGAAAGTTGCACCATTTTACATCTTTACACTGTTTTCATCTGACAACTTTTCCCTCAACTGAAAAATCATCACCACAGGTAAATGCCTTCGAGATAGAAAAAAATGAGAGATTTATTGTAGATGGTCCCAATATGATCCCATATCATTAGACAAAGATTTTGTAAGCATCACGGTTTCTGAGGAATAGTTCATCAAATATTGCTGCCTTTTAGCACTTTGGACTCTTAAGGGAAATCGTCGGTCCAATGCAAATCAGAGTGATTCAATGTATTTGGGTGCAAAAGAGGACCATACCTAGCATAAAAATACCCATTCAAATGTTTTGGAACCATTTTTTTGGTCGTATGAGTTTGAGAATGAAAGTTGCACCACTTTGCAACCGTACACTGCTTGCATTTGGCAACTTTTCCCTCAACTGAAAACTCATCACCACGGGAAAATGCCTTCGAGATAGAAAAGACCGAAAGAGGTTACTGTGGATGGTCCCAACATGATCCAATATCCTTAGAGGAAGAGTCTGTAAGCATCATGGTTTCCAAGGAATAGTCCATCAAAGATGATTGACTTTTAGCACTTTGGAATCTTAAGGGAAATTGCCGGTCCAATGCAGCTCAGAGTGATTTGACGTATTTGGGTGCAAAAGAGGACCATACCTAGCATAAACATACCCATCTAGACGTGTTGGAACAGCCCGTTTGGTCGTATGAGTTCGAGGATGAAAGTTGCACCACTTTGCAACTTTACACTGCTTGCATTTCACAACTTTCCCCTCAACTGAAAACTCATCACCATGGGAAAACGCCTTCGAGATAGAAAAAACAGAGAGAGGTTATTGTAGATGGTCCCAACATGATCCCATATCCTCAGACAAAGAGTCTTTAAGCATCATGGTTTTCGATAAATATTCCGTCAAAGGGTGCTTCCTTTTAGCACTTTTGACTCTTAAGGGAAATCACTGGTCTAATGTAGCTCGAAATGATTCGGTGTATTTGGGTGCAAAGGACTATACCTAGAATAAATGTACCCATCCACACATGTTGCAACATTCCATTTGGTTGTATGAGTTCAAGAATGAAAGTTGCACCATTTTGCAACTTTTCACTGCTTGCATTTGGCAGCTTTTCCCTCAACTGAAAACTCATCACCATGGGAAAAATCCTTCGAGATAGAAATAATCGAGAGAGGTTATTGTAGATGGTCCCAACACAAACCCATATCATTAGACAAAGAGTCTTTAAGTATCACGGTTTCCAAGGAATAGTCTGTCAAAGATTGCTTCCTTTTAGCACTTTGGACTCTTAAGGGAAATCGTCGGTCTAATGCAACTCAGAGTGTTCAGCATATTTGGGTGCAAAAGAGGACAATACCTAGCATAAGAGTACCCATTCAGACATTTGGGAACATTCCATTTGGTTGTACGAGTTCGAGAATGAAAGTTGCACCACTTTGCAACTTTACACTGCTTGCATCTGACAACTTTTCCTTCAGCTGAAAACTCATCACCACGGGAAAATGCCTTCGAGATAGAAAAAATTGAGAGAGGTTATTGTAGATGGTCCCAACGTAATCCCATATCATTAGATGAAGAGTCATTAAGTATCATATTTTCCGAGGAATAGTCCATCAAAGATTTCTGCCTTTTAACACTTTGGACTCTTAAGGAAAATCGCTGATCCAATGCAGCTCGGAGTGATTCGACATATTTGGGTGCAAAAGAGGACCATACCTAGCATAAACGTACCCATTCGAACATGTTGGAACAGTCTGTTTGGTCATATGAGTTTGAGAATGAAATTTTCACCAATTTGCAACTTTACACTACTTGCATCTGGTAACTTTTCCCTCAATTGAAAACTCATCAGCACAGGAAAATGCCTTCGAGATAGAAAAAACTAAGAGACATTATTGTAGATGGTCCCAACACGATCCCATATCATCAGATGAAGAGTTTGTAAGCATTAGGGTTTTTGAGGAATAGTTCGTCAAAGATTGCTTCCTTTTAGCACTTTGGACTCTTAAGGGAAATTGCTGGTCCAATGCAGCTCAGAGTGATTTGACATATTTGGATGAAAAAGAGGACAATACCTAGTGTAAATGTACCCATCCGAACATGTTGGAACAATACGTTTGGTTGTACAAGTTCGAGAATGGAAGTTGCACCACTTTGTAACTATACACCTCTGTAGCGATTTAGGGATGTCCTCTTTAGATCACTCTATTCTGAATAGGTTTGTGAAGCTACCAATGTTAAATCCAAGTTGACTGAATTCGAGCAAATCCAATTTCGTTGACTTTGAGAAAAGATGATTCCTTGAATGTAAGACTCCCAAGATGAAGGAAGACCATTAAGAGCCAACATGGTCAAATATTTGTCATCAACAATATGACCAATGGTAGAGAGTTGATCTCTCAATTCAAAAATCTTCATGAAGTAGGTGATGAAAAATTCTTCTTTTTCCATCTTAACATGATGAAGTTGTTGCTTCAAGGCTAGAGCACGACTTATGTTTTTAATCTCATACATCTCCTCCAAAGTCTTAAGCATTTCTCTCGTTGTCTTCAACTTAGAGATGATAGGAACAATATGGTCCTTCACAGAATCAACTAACATCTTCTTCACCTTGATATATTTCTTCCTCCATTGAACTTTCTCTTCCTCATCCGTAGGTTTCAAAATTTTTCTCTCCACACTCAACCAATTCATTTTCCTCCAAAGTGAGCATAATTTTGAATCTCCATGAAGTGAAGTTTGATGCTCCTTCGAGTCTATCCTCAATTTTAAGACCATTCACCATCTTGACTAAGATAGAGATAGACAAAAAAAGGGAATCGAGGTATCACTGCAATAACTGGTCCCAACATGATCTTTTTCAAACCCTCTTTGATACCATGTTAGTGTTTTAATGATTAGATAATACAACTGAAAGCACTAAAAAAATGCAACACATAAGACGATAAATAAAACAAGAAATCTGCTTACAACTCAGGCCTAGCTCATGGCTAAATTTGATACAATGAATAATAACACCTCTCCTAGATGCAAAGATACAATCGAATATGCTTCTCCTTGAAATCGGCTTGTTGTTGCTCAAGTGCGAACTTCTTCTTGGAATGCGAATTATGCTGAATGAACTTGATTGAGGAAATGAACAAGCATCACCTTGTATTTATACAAAATAAGGTGACTCTTCAAGGAGGTTGACCCCTCTTGAAAATAATAAATTACAAAATAATATAAAGGAAGGTCGACCTCATCTATTTAAATAATATGAGTATAAATTAAATAGCCATAGGCTATCATTTAATTTATTACAACTTAATGTGATTGATATCATGTATTAAAAATGTGGTAGCATAGACAAGGCAGTGGACTATTTGAAAAAAAACTTCAAAGAAATGTGGTCTCATAGAATTCAATGAAAAACAAATGCAATTGACAATTGCTCATAGTTTTTAGTTATGCAATGTGAAGTAATGATTTGAGTTTGAAATATTTGTAATGCAATGTAATCAGCGATATAAATATAAACTACATAATATAAACATTCTATTTTATGCTATTGTACATTGATATTTAACCATTGCTCAAGATAAAATTTTCAAAGAGTTTAATCATGCACATGAGGAACAAATTAAATTTCGATTGTCAACTTCTATATATCAAATTATCCAATAATCAAGTGTATGTCCATATACAAAAATTACATCGACACCAACTCAAGCAAAGTTTTACAAAATGTGGCATATGCCATCTCAATATGTATTCAAAATTTACATGCCAAAATGTCTATCTCATCCTAAACTACTGGTGGATCATCAAAATGGAGCCTCTTTGAAGCACTCATTGGCTCTGAAGGTAGCTTCACAAGAAAAATTCAAACCACAATTGAGATTAGTTATACTATATAATTTAAAATTGAATAATTAACATCAAAATCAATATACATTGAATTTTAATTGAACTCTAAAATTGAAATCTTGATTACCTAAAATATACGTCTCTTCAAAGGGTCAGAAGTCCTAGAATATACCAAACCAACATTTGAAATTCCAATCTATATATGTGAACAAATACATAAAATTGATCCAAGTTAGCATACGATTATTGTTAATACAAAAATATTTACCAAACACAAAATAAAATAAACACATACCTCTTTAGGTTGATCTTTTTCTTTATCTCCTTCAGGTGTTTTTGACACTTCCTCCTTGAGGTGTTTCAACACCTACTCCTTGAGGTGTTCCAGTACCTACTCCTTTAGGCAATGTGTCCTTTGTCAACAAATCTGTATAGCTCATAATTGCCTGTACATAAAATTGACAAGTACATATGAAACTAAAAATCTATGTCGATGTATGTATAATCAATATAAGATCTTAAAAATATTAATTCAATCCAATTTGAGTTCAATTACCTCCCCCTTATCTAAATTTGTGCCTTCATAGTCTGGACAAGGCTCCACCTCACTCGCACTAGGTATTTCCTACAAGAGGAAAAAAAGATAAGCATATAAGTTATTATATAATTTCATTAATGACAATTCAAACGACAAGCAAGTATGTAATATAAAATGTAAATGAGTGAGCACGAAAACATATACTGTGTGTGTGTCCAAGCCAAATGAAATGGCCCTAAGGGTGCTATTAGTCACCCGTGTGAGCTCCTCCTCAGACATCAACTATTAAATAAACCATGTAAATAAATATTAGTACTTGATACTATCTCTTATTAAAATTAATTTAAAAACAAATGCAAGTTATGAAATTACAACTTAAATCTTACCTGTCACTATTCCAACATCCTCCTCTCTAGCAGGAGAGGACTCTATAGGGTGCGCTCCAGTCCCCTGCGAATGATCTATAATGTCCAAATCATGGAGGTCATAATCAAAAGTGTCTAAGGGATGCTCAATGGGCTGTACAAGAGGACCCAAGCATATCTGGCGGCACATAGTTAAATTATGTGGCACAAAAACATGTGGACTTGAGGAGGATGATGCAACAACACTCAAGACTTTTCCAACATCACCAGAATGTGGCTAAGCTACTATAGAAGCATGCAAAACCAAATGACCACTGAAAGAGTGAATAAGCTGAATAGTCTGTGTGGCTGCATCCTAGATAATATCTGGATGATATATTAGAGGTGGCAAAGGAAGGGGAGGAAGGGGAACATTTGGGCATGAGACTACACTAACTGCCCCTGGTCTATCCCGGGGCATACCTCCACCGATGCCCTGGAAGGGTTTAATTTCAAAGTAATTGACATGATGCCCTAACACAAACTCAACATATCATTTTTTAATAAAGTAAAATGGTATATTGGAATTATTGTTCGGTGGTTTATCAAAAACCATACACCATTGTTCCCAAAAGTTAGCTACAATGTCCCTATGCATGCACCATTTTATAGAAAGTTTTTTTTTATTAACATTCATTGGAAAACCGATGTGGGGGTCAATGAATAAAGAGGCTATTTGGGCTTTGTTTATTTTGAAATCTTTCACATCATCGTAAGACAATCCACATCCATAATATTCCCTCATGTCTTGTCGCCATGAATAAAAGGAATTATGTTGGGTGGAGAAGGTTTTTATATTATTTATTATTTCCTTCAATGTGTTTGTCATATCTCTCAATTGAGGGATTGTCTTATAAACTTCACAAATGCCCCTCAATTTGCCCAAATTTTCACCAATTAAGTCTTCAATTGGTGGCTTAGGAGGTGGTGGAGCATTTGGCATTAGTGGATTTTCATTCTTAGCCATAATACCCGATTAAAGTTAAAAACAAATTAATCTAATTGAAATTACACAATATAAATGAAATTATTGTAAAAAGACCCTAGTTTTTAATAAAAATTAAAAAAACCCTACTTTTTCACATTAATCCATAACAAACTCTAATTTTTGATAAAAATAGATCAACAACACTAGTTTTTAATCAAAATCCATTTAGAAACATTAATTTTTAATAAAAATTCAATGTAAACTCTAGTTTTTGATAAAAATCAATAGAAAACCCTATTTTTGATTAAAAAAAATCATAAAACTACTTCAAATTAAGAGAATCTAATTGAGAAATCGATTACAACATTTAAAAAACCAAATACTTACCTTTTGAAATTGGATATCTGATAGAAGCGGATATCGGATTTTTGCTTTTCCTTGTGCGCCCGCATGCAAACTGTGAGAAATGAAGTTATAAGAGTCAGATGTTTTTTATATAATGTTTCCACAAATAGGATATCCAATTTGTAGAAACTAGGTTTGGGCTTTGGTTCAGCTAAATGTACTAACACCCAAACCTAGAAAATTAAACTCGTCATTTCTACGTTTTTGTTTCGATCCAAAATGTGATTTTTTTCTCATTGCCACTTTTTGGCCCATCATGATCCTACACATACCCATGCATTTTACTAAATCTAGCTTAAATTAGCTTATGTCATACATTTCTTAGTTTCAACTTTGGATCTGCTACATTTCCTTTTCAAATTATTATTGGAAATATGTACCTCAATCCGACTGACCTAAACCTCCTGAAAGAGAAAATCGGTGAGACACCTGAGATATATTGTCAATGTTTTGTTTAGTCATGAAGGCTTGAAGTGTTCAGATTGGTGAGACCTATGGTTAGTCTTTCCAACAGAAGTCATTGGTGTAACCTGAATAGTTGACACAAGTTTCATAACTCTTGGCGAAGATATAAGTTTGGCTGAAGAGTTCCGTCGGGGAGACTCAAGCCATTGAATAGTTTGTCGGGCTAACTTTGGTCTTTGGTTAGACCTAGGAAGTTTGGATTGATAGTAGAATTCTGGCCAATGGGTTGTGTCGGTATGACTCTGGATGATGATCTGATCAGAGTGACATTGGTCTTCGAAATGACTTGTGAATGTCACTCTGATGCTTGTGGTCTGGCTGAAGTGAAGTGTGTTGAGATGACATTGGCCTTTGGGTATACCTAAGAATGTTGGACTGATTTTGTTAGTCTAACCGATAGGTTTGATCGGTGTGAGTCATATTGATGAACAGATGGCCGGCTGACATGAGACTTCAGAATGTATCTTATCGACGGTGATGGTCTAGCCAATGTGATCTGATCAGTGTGAGTCTAGCCGACGACACTCGGTCGCTATGACATGGTGTAGCAGGATGAGTTCTCAAGGTTGCTTTGAAGTAAGATGTCTGGCCGATGGGTGTGTTTGGTGTGACTCCTACTGATGAAGTGTTATGAATTGTAGTGTAGTGAAGGTCATTGAGGTGATATATGAACTCGACGAGACTTGTTGATCTTTTTACGATAGTGTAGTTCTTACCGATAAATTTGTTCGGTGTGACTCTTGGTGATGGTTCTCTTGGGACATTAGGGAAACTTGATCTATCGATTGGAATTTCTAGACTCTCGCTAGTAGTGTTGGTCAAGTCGATGGACATAAAGTTGGACTAGGCTGAATGAACACCAACTACTAAAATGTACGATGGACATTGGTGGACTGTGCTGAGTTGGACATAACTGTTCATGACTGGTAAGAGTGATAGTTGCTTTATAGGGAACTGAACCAAACCATATATTGAAAGGACAAACTAATCATTGGCTTAATTGAATGGTCGACGGTTGGAATTCCTTGATAGTTGAATGATCTGAATTGGATTGAAGAGGTTTTGTTCGATATAAAATTTTAGTTGTGTTCGAACTGTATGCTGATAAGAATTGGAATAGTGAGAATGTTGTGACAAAGGATGTGAATAATGTGAAGTTGTGAAGGCCAAAGAGGCTAGGCTGGCTGAGAGGTTGGCTGGGAGAGAGTCGACTAGTTAGATGAGATGAATTACACTATGTGTTGTGTGAGGGTACTATAATAGTGTGAGGATTTTGAATAGTGTGCTTCCAGTTTGTCTCCAAATGAAACAAGGTGTAACTCCTATAAAGACTATGAGCCTGAGATTGTATTATAACTTTGTTTTTTTCTGAATAATACAATGGCTCAATATTTTGGAGTGTGGGGTGTTTTAATCGAAAGGTTTTTCCCCACATAAATCTGTTTGTCCATTTTTTTGTCTTTCATATTTATTGATTCTGTAAATTTGAATCTATGCATAGTGTTGAATCTGGTTAAGTCTGCATTTTCTTTTCTTAGAAGGGTTAATGTGGAAAATCAACTGTGTCAGTTTCTACTTTATTGCATAGTAGTACGTGTCTTTGAGGCAATTTGAAGGAATTAAAATCACCAGAGGCACTACTGTTCTTAGATGTTTCTTTCTGAGATGCCACAATTTTCCTTACAATTGTTGCATAGTGTAATAAAGAAATTACCTTGTTTCACATATGAAAATTGCATTTCACCATTTCACTTTAATTCATCGTATTGCACTTTCTTTAATTTTTCATGATAGCATGTTTCCTTTTAAGAGATTTGGTTTTGATTTGGTTCAAAATGGATTGCATAAATACAACACCCCCTCTTATGAGTTCAATTTTGATTACACCAACAAAACCATTGACACAATTCTTAACATTACATTACCCCTTGATGAGGATATTAGTGTTGACAATCATAACACTCATACTTGTGCTTCTCCCTATACCTCTCCTATTAGTGATAGAGGTATTTTGGTGAAATAATATACAAGAATTGAGGGTCTTGATTGTCCCTCTCCTCACCCCCCTTTGTAAGACATTAAACAAGAAGAAGAAGAGATTATCGAAACATATATTGGAATCACCTTACCTAGTCTCTATAACCATGACCCTCAAACTTTTCCATCTCCTAATATCCCTCCTCGATGCAAAGAGGATAGGTTGGTGTTAGAAGATATACAAATTACAAGTTATGAGATTCTTGACCCTCCCTTCCCGAATGCTCCTAGCCTTTGGGATAATCTATTAGAAAATCATGATGGTCCTTCTTTTGATGCCTCCCTTGCCTGTGATTAAACTAGATTACAAACTCTAGCCATGGCATGTGGTGAACCTCTTCCAAACTCTCCTACTAAGGTAGATATTATGGAACAAGAGAATGCAACCTTTACAAAACAAGATAATCAAATAGAACCTTCTCCAAATCATCCCATTATTGATAATCCCATCATTGATCATTCCCCTACTAGTGATGAAGTCATTTTAGAAGAACCAACCCTCAAATGTCTAGAACATGTGTTTTGTAGTTATCCTAAACACTCTCCTCCTAGGGAGGATATAGTGATACAATAAAATGATAACATTGACAATGAGAATATTATTCCCTTAGAAAAAGATGCAGAACCCATGTTAGACTCTCCTTCCCTAGGGGACGTTAATATTATTTAACCTCAACTCACCCTTTATCCACCTTCAAAAAAACCTAAACCTAAACTTATCCTTTAACCACCTCAGAATAATGTGTCATGGTAGTTGAGTTATAATATCATTGCTCATACACATTACACATGAAACAATCCACACCCACCCCTACCAAGTTTGACACCTTTAACTTTACCCAATCCCATATTACCTGCTTCCCCTCACTTAAATTCATACATTAGGGAGTATGATCTTGTCAACCAACTTAAGAATACTCCTGCTAAGATATCCCTATGGGACCTAATTTAGAATTCACCTAGCTACCACACTATGCTTCAAACAACCTTACAACAAGTTCCTATCCCTTCTAATGCACAACCAAATGATATAGCAACTATGGTTCAAGGCTTGAACACTGAAATTATTTTCCACCAAAGTGATCTCCCTCTTTTGGACGTGCAAAAACAAGCCGAAGCTTTCGTAATCATATCTCAATACAAAAGAATAGGGATAAAGTGAACCATTGTTGAAAATGGCTCCATTGTTAATGTGTGTAGTGTACCTCTTTATCCATCAGTGGATTTGACAGTGTACAACATAAACTGCTAGGTGTGATCACTTTTCCTCTTATAGTTGGAATGGCCACATTAGACACACCGATCCATGTTATGCCACATGATGTTTCAGATCATCTAATTTTAAGTAGGCCATGGATTCATGAAATGAATGGGTGCCTTCCACTCTTCATTGTAAAATGAAGTACATATAAAAAAAAAAAGTGTATATGCTTGACGCTAATCTTGAGTTGTTTAGTGTCTTACAACTTGAGCAAAAAAATCCAAACCCTTTGACACTTCAACCCCAAAAACACAAGTGGAACCTTCACAAAAAACACCCTTCATTGATGATTGGTAATCCTTATAATTCACACCTCCTTTGCAAGGAGAACCCAAGATCATAAACAAAGACTCTGAAAAGGGAAATGCAGTCTTGTCAACACAAGACTTGACCGATCCTTTGAAAGAATCCACCTCAACTACTTTAGACACAAAAGCCAACAACAAAACAACACCCAATCCAAAAACATTGAAAAAATTTATGGAAAAGGTTATGAACTCATGAAACAACTTGGCTATAGTGGAAAAGGATGTGGTGCTAACGAACAAGGTATCTACACCCCTATGAAGCCTAACACACAAATAAAAAATCATGGTATTGGATTTTATCCTTCATCAAAATCATCAAACCTTCATCCAATATCAACACTGTCCCACATCACCCTTCTAAACCAACCTTAAAAAGTGATCCTTTGCAACAAATGAAACTAACAATAGACTAGTTTCTTAATGCCAATATCATCTCACAACCCACTACTGATTTGGATTTTACACACTCCTCCAAAGGAGTGTAAAAATTCTCACAATCTATAGAGCCTTGCGTAAGTATGACATTCTGTACCAAGCAAGATCCTCCTTTGTTACATGATAAAGGAACACCTTCTACCTTAGATCAAGAAGGTATCTTGTTGAGACTCCTCCAAGATCACTTGATCTCCCTTCCTCCACAAACTCAAAAGAAATGTTTCAACAAAAATTCCTTTTGTGTCTACCACTGAGTTCATGGTCATTCTACTAATGAATGTCAAGCCTTGAGTAGTAAAATCCAACATCTTAAGGAGTTTGATGCTCTCCCTTATGTAGGGGCACCTCATTCCTCTAATCAATATTTATTTTTACTCTACCATGTATTTCATCACTCCCTTTGGCCCACTCTTGTATTGCACTAAGTGGGGGCAAGGGGTTAAGAAACCTTGTCCTCGTATGTCACTTGTCTCTTTTGTCTAGTCGTTAACCTTTCATGAGCATATAAGAGAAATATTGGGATGTGGATGACATGTATTATGTTGAATTGCATGTGATATACTACCCTTCTCATGATGTAGCTTATCGGAAATATATGAATTGGCATAGGTATTTTTGAACAAGTTCTCGTGTCTTCCTCTTCTTCTTCTATTTTAAAGAAATTTCTCATAGTAATGGTATTAGCAATCGATTTAAAGTGGGGGAATACATCACCACTCAAATATCACTGTGCGATTTTATTCTTCTTGTGATTCCCTCTCTTGGAAACATTAGGTACAATATTTCCCACGATGAGACATTGCACTTGTCCTCTCTTACAAACAAGATGAGACCATTTTCAATTTTCCTCTCTTGGAGACATTACAAATGATGTTCCTAAGATGAGACATTGCACAAACTAAGAAAAATCACTTTGAACACTCCTTACATCATTTTCAAAAGTAATTTCCTTTTGTGGCACCTTATTAAATTTATCAAGAGGTATAACTTTGGTATGGTTTGAGCGAGAAGCCCAACAAGTGGCATGGATTTCCCCATAGTCACCTATGTGTGTGTGGGTACATACCACCCATATGTATCTCACCCCTTTTGAGCCTTCTCACTTGATGAATAACCAAAAGTTTTTTCGCCCTAGAGTGAGTACACATTTATTTGGACAAACAACCTAGATTCGATCCATAACTAGCTGGACAAATAGTCGAAGCTTGATCCAAATTTTCTCTTTCCTTGTTCTCTTCCTTCTAGTTCTTGTCATCGCATGATCGTGTATCTTGTTTTCCTACAAATAATTCACCCTTGAATGTGTCCTTTTGCACTGATGTCGAGTTTACTTAGAATCTTGAATCCTAGAGGCTTGACCAACTCCTTCATCTTTCTCATTCTTCACTATCTTCCTTGACATTACTTGGCTACTTTAGTGTGATTTTGAGGCAAGTTCATCCTCTCACTAAAGTAGGGGCTAAATGTGTCGCCAAAAAGTGTAGCGTTGACACTTATCACTCATTTGGGTCCTTTCTTGTGGTTTTTGGCCTAGTTTTGCTTGAATTATATGATGTCTTGCAAAGGTGTTGTGAAGTATTATAGCAAATTTCCTCACTTTTCTAGAACCATTTCATCATATTTCACCTAAATAACCTCTGTTTACCCCTTACCGAGCCTTATGTCAAAATGTTGTAAGGTGTTGTAACTAACCCTCACACTTTCCTAGGCTTTTCATCACTAAATCAACCATTTCTTATGGCATAATGACCCCTTAATGCACTTATAGGTCCAAATTTAGCATGTTTCAGAAGACAATCTCGACAAAAATCAATAATCACATCTTAATCCCTGAAATCCAAAGAAATTTTTCCCAGGTGGACTAAGTTGCCACCTTGGGCAACTTTGTCCCATTTGGCATAAAAATCAAAATTAAATCCAATTTCTAGCGGGAGTTTGTCTCCTAAACCCTAAGGCCAAATTGTGATGTGTTATTTTTGGGAAATTAGGGGACAACATGTATAAATAAAGGTTTTTCCCCTCATTTTAAACCCTAACTCTTCTAATAAAGCAAGCAATCTAATTTCCTCAATCACTTATATCTCCTTCTCAAGCAAGCTAGGGTTTCAACATCCTAGGTCATCAAGACATCTATCCAAAGCATTCAAGGGCTAAATATTCCTCCATTGCTGAAAAAATCAAGATAAACCATCATGGCATGGTAATAGCTCCATCATTTCATGTTTCATTACATTATTTCATCATTTTGGTTTGATTACTTAAAAGGGGTTTGACCAAGACAAACCCCCATGCCCTAACAATAAACAAGTTTTTCCTCTTAGTGTGATTTGCAGGTCTTGTGTGGAGATTTGACAAATAACCAAGGTGGAAAAGTCGTCAAAAAAATTTCAAAGCTCTTCCAAGTGGTCAAAGCCCTAGTTGGATCTTGGAGAACACTTGCAGACCAAATTCTTCACTTTCAGATCCAAAAACTTGTAAAGAACAAAAGTGTTGACTGAGGGCTTCCATTTCCACTCTCTGATTTTTAGAAATTCAAAAGTGGACTAAGTTACCAAAAATGGTGACCTAGTCCCACCAAACCTACATTTCAGAGGTTTTTGCATACCTAGACACCCATTTGGTAGAAACAGGCTCTAGACCAATTTTTCCAAATCTAGGACTAAGTTGCCCAAATTGGCACAAGTGTCCCAATCGGCTTCTACAACAATTTCATCAACATTCCAAACCTCCATCTCATACCTTTTCAACCTTTAGGTGCACATTCCATTTCATAGTTTTTTGTTTAGTTTAGTTTACATTTTTAGGTCATTTAGCTCATGCTTGCATATCATTATGTGTTTTCAAACATAATACATTTCCTAGGTTTTGTATTAGTATTTGATTTCCTTTATTCATTTTTAGAATTTTGGGAATTTCAATCTACACACATTTCAATCACACACACACACACATCTACCCCTCATCTTGAATGTTAAAATTAGCATTTTGGCCAACCTCTCTCCTTTTAGGTGAGAAACCCTAGAAGTGTTATAGAGCCTTGTGGTGCCAAAATCTATGTTACACTTACTCTTAAATTCAGATATGAATGCATGTACACTAATATTTTTTGTAATTAAATCACAACGCTTTCCAATTTTTCTATCTTTTAAAGAATAGTCATAATTCTTAAATCATTTAACATCTACTAATTGTTGTCCAAAATCATTTTCAACACTTTCATGCATACAAAATCTTAAGAATGAAAGATTGCCACAACTAGTGCATTGCTCAGAAATATGTATGAACTTAAATAAAATAATTTTCCATTATATATCTTTCACAAAGAAAACTTGATATAAACTTGATATTTTCCATTATTAATTTTTACATACCAAAGTTTACATTTTTCAAAAGACCTTTGACTTATTTTAATATTACTAGGTAACACTAAACCACCACAAAATTTCCTATAAAATTCAATTTACGTTGTATCTAATAGGTGTTTTGGATGAGGATCACAAAATTTGGACCCCACACTTAATTTTAAATCATCTCTAGCATTAGATGATACCCTAGTATTATCATGCCAATATTTTTCAATCAACGATTTGATTTCAACATTGAATTTCATGTTAAACCTCAAGAGTTGACCACTAAAACTCCAACATTGGTTGATTAGATCATTTTATATACTTTCTTTTCTCTTTGCCACTCTTACCAATGTTTTAGAATGTATTTTAAGAATTTGACTAATATTTCTTACCATTATTTTATTCAAATTTGCTTTATTAACTGCAGTAGTTGTCATAGCTTGTCTTGCTGCATTCTTATCTTTAGATTGACTATTTTTTTCAATAGACTCAATGGCACTAGGAACAATAGACATAGCATGTTTTAGTGATTGATCTTTTCTTCCTGGTTTAACAAAAAATCATTTTTTCATTACTTTTCCCATTTTCCACATTCTCATCAATTGAATCATTAGTTGACATTAAAATGAAAGTTTTTTACGATAAAAAAATTCTTTGTATAATCTATTTGGCATGTGTTCTTATTTGTCTCCAAGAAATCTTACTAGGAAGATTATCCAAAGCATATCTTTCAATTTTATTTTATTTTTTTATTTTCAAGATCACATCCTTGATTTTCATTTTCATTTCAACTTCAAAACGATTTTCATTTTCATCAACAAAACAATTTTCATTTTCATTTTCAACAAAAATATTTTCATTTTCATTTTCAAGAACAAAACGATTTTCATTTTCATTTTCAAGAACAAAATTATTTTCATATTCATTTTCAACAATATATATATATTTTTTTTCAAGAATAAATTATCTAAAATCTTCATCTCTATGAATATTATCAATGTCAACATTGTTAAATCCAACTTCTTGTAAAATCTCTAGAAAAAAAGTTTCCATTTCATTCAAAGGTGGATTTGAAGATGTTACTTGAACTTGTGCCTATTGAAACATTCTCTATAGAATTGAAAGGGGGATTCAAACACATGCCAAGACTAGTTTATATAATCGTATTATTTTCCAAATTAACCTCTTACAAATTAGCATCGTCTACAACCATGGTCTCCTCAATATTTTTATCTTCAATAGTTGTGGAATTGGATGCTTCAAAATTATTCATTGATCGAACCCTCATTATTAAATCTCTTTAGTTTTTTGCCTCCTCTCTCTTTGCTTGAATTTCTTCAGGGGTAAATTCCTTCCTATCTTTCCTCTTATTATGACATTGTGATTCCATGATTAAAAAATTTTGATGTACAAATGAATTTCAATAGTGAATTTCTTCCTTCTTGATCCTCCTTCAAATGAGTAGAAAATGAAAACAATTCCACTCAAAAACTATCCCAATGGTGCCTCCTTTCAAAATTGAAATAAAATGCCAAGTTAAAGAGCCTCTAGAAGACAAAATTTGATAGAAAATAGTGAAATTGTCGTTGTTGGTCATACATAACAAGTTGAATAATTGATAGTGTACTTGGTTAGCAGTAAAAATTAAAAAAATGGTAAAAAAAACCTCAAGACCCCATTTACTAAACATGATCTCGTTCTATAAATCGAGACCCCTTTTAGTAAACAGGATCCCAATGATTTTTCCAATGGAAAAAATAGTAAATATAAGAAATGGGATCTCGTTTATAAATGAAATGGGATCCCATTTAGTAAACAAGATCCCGATTTGTAAAATTTGAATTTCAAGTCAGGTTATTTCTCCATTAACCGGTTCAAGAAAATGATTAGGGACTCAAACCTAGGCTTTGGACCTAGTTTGACTACAAGTTAAAGATCCTTTCAATGTCAGAAGAAAATAGTGACTTTGGGCATATGTCTGAAGACTTCTTTTGCATAAAGTTTTGAAGAAATTAAAACCCATTATAGATGAGATAGTGTAGATTCCAAATATGTCATTTTTTTTTACAATTAGATTTTTTTTTCTATTTTTCAATTAATTTCTAATGAAATTGGTCCATAAAATTAAAATATTAGGGATTTTTAGTATTTTATAAATTTTTATTAAAATATTCTTTTGAAAAAAGAATTATACGAAAGTGTACTTCAGATAATTATTTTCAATTTGAAAGAAAAAAATTCAAAAAATGATAAGTTTAGGTCATCTTATGTGTGACGTACACGATGATTTTTTGAAACAACAAATATTTCCAATAAAAAAATACAAAAAAAAAATCAATAATATTTTTTTAAAAAATGGAAAGCATGGTTTAGTGAGTTACAAATATTTTTGCAAAAGGATTTAGAAAAATATGATTATTTAGGTCAAAATATGAATGACGTACACCTACATGGTATGGTAAAAAAAAGTGGCTTTTAAACAATAGTTTTTATAAATGCCTATTTAAAATCAATGTGTATCATCTGCGTATTAAAATAAATTACATATTTGGAAACTAGAATTTAAGTAGTATGTAATGCCCTGCCAAGTAACCTTAAAGGAAGTTGCAATTAACATCATAAGCGAACCAATTTTTTTTTTTATAAAGTGCATTTAACATACACATTCACTTACTAATTAACAACAACCTCTAAGACTACAAGGTTAGGATTACTTTAAACCCACACATACATATTACATATAACCATAGCCTTATGAACTTTATGAAATAAACATCATACATCATAAGAATACCACATAACATAATAAGATAATCAACAAAGATACAATCTCATAAACATTATCTTAAACCAATAGTTACATCACTCATTCCCAGAATGAGACACTAGTACAAATGTATTACAATTACATAACTCCACCTCTTACAAAAGAGGGATAAAGTATCATATACAAACTGAAATATTACAATGCAAGAAGTTACAACAAGAACCGCGAGCTGTCCATCTGGATGTCTCGCCACCAAGTACTGAAGATTGATAGGGAACCAATGGTTTTGGTGCATGTTCCACCCTACCAATGTGGTACCCGAAGGCCCACCCCCCATGCTAGGAGATAGTAACAAAGTAAAATGGACAAAGATTCTACTACCTCTAACCAAAGGTAGACTCAAACTGACTCATACTGTTATAACCAACCAAATGAATTAACAAGTACAACTCATTCACCATACAAGTACGAATCAGGTACAACTCAAGTATAATACAAGTACAAATCAAGTACAATACAAGTACAAATCAAGTACAACTCCAACATCATTGACATAGGTCACATTGCTTCCAGACATAATATTAATCAAGTATGTTCAAAGAACCATACACATAAAACAATTAACAACAGTTGTCCTAGATAGAGTGTCATCGCAAAGTTTATCATGAGATCTCCTCTGGGCATTCTTCATAGGCTCCAACACAAGTAATCCTGGTGGCCTCAATCGAATCCCGACACTCATACTCACTCATGCGGAATCAACTACCTCTCGCAAGAACAAGATAGTTGCTCTTGCCATTCCAGGCCTTCTCACTCATCCCAAGTCTAAACAAGCCCTTGTGTCTATGAGTGAGGATTAAATTATCTTGATTAATGTGAACTGCATCCTAATCATCTAAGTACATTAATTTAATTATCACTTGATTAACTCACTTCTAAAGGTTACCCGGTTTACCACTTTGGGCTTCGGCCCCTAACAAAAGCCACTCTTCTATTTGACAACACACACCCAAACAATCCACCAAGGGAAACACAAGTGCATACCAACTAGGCATCATAATCCACTCCAACACAAGGAGGATACAAATAAAAGAAATCACTCCAAACATGTTGGAGACAACAACACATAGTCCACTCCTTTCACAGGAGGAAACAAATAAAAAAACTCACTCCAAACATCTTGGAGGCAACAACACATAGCCCACTCCTTTCACAGGAGGCACAAAACATCCCCGTTCGTGGAAATCGGGTAAAACTGAAAAGACGCCATGCACTACCCAAGGGAAAACAACTGGATGGCATAAAGATTCGACAACCCTTATCCTCTAAGTTCTTCTGGAAGACTTATAATTTAGGACTAACACTAAATCCCAAAACCAACAATGCAACTTGATGACATAGCAACAAAAGCATTCAAGTCATCAATCAAATCTAATATTTGGATTTTCTAAATCCATACTCATTCAATAGGTAGTGTTGATAAAGTCAAAGACACGATAACTAGATCATCTAAAATAATCATAACCCTTATTTCCCTTTTCATTATTGGAAATCTAAAACAAATAAACTTACCTCCCTTTACCGAACACAGAGAATTAGATCCTTTAAGATAATCATGAGGAAGATACTACTTTTGGATATATTAAATCCATATCTCTTTCATAATCCAATCACAATGATTCAATTAATCTAAATAGAAATTAATAAATAACATAATTGATTGCCTCATCAATAAAACAACTTCTTAATTTACTTTTAAATCGACACAAATCCATGCAAGTAAACTCTTTCCATTTCCTAACCAAATCTTACGTCTCATTCAATTTTCTATTTAAAACATTCAATCACTTTAATATAATAACATATTGTTTCTCTAACCATTTTCCATATACACTAATCAATCCATTTTTAAATCTCTATTCAATAATATATTGCATGCATCTCATTAAAATAAAATACGATAATGAATTTTACACTTAATATATATATATGCTCCATATTATATAGACACCAAATATATATATTAATAATTTAATTACATATATTCTTTAATATTCCATTCACAATGACTAGATTACTCTATGGAACTAATTAAAACATAAATACTATTTGCCTTTTTCAATATAGTTAGTTCTTAAATTTACGTTTAATGCAATCTAGCACTATTGCAAACAATCTTTTCAATTTTCTATCTAAAGTCTATGTCTCTTCAACTATCCATTTAAAAACATGCAATTTCATCAATGTATAAAAATATCTTTTAGCTTATCTATTTGACCACGCATTCATATTGTTTCTAATTAAATCTCATTAATAAAACAAATATTTAAATATAAATATTTCTATAATTCTTCAATTTATTTAAATGTCTTTTTCCTTATCAATTTTGACCATACATTCAAAACTTATCATTTAAATTCTTCATGCAAAGCTAAATTACACGCACTTAAATAAAACAAGGTAATACTGATTGAAAATACTCATAGATATATATATACATTTCAATATATTTTCTTCAATCATACTAACAAAATAAATATTTCTTTTTAAATCAAGTAATTACTTCTATTAAAAAAAATATCTTTCTCTATACATTTTCTACGCATACTAATCATTTCTTTTAGAACACTAATAATACCCAATTTGCAAACAACAGAATAAAATAAGATAAAATATTATTTATTCTTTCAAATGGATATATACCTTCAATATATATATACTAAATATAAATTAATATATTTAAATATATTTAATCATTAACATATCTTCTATTCTTTACAGAATATCAAATTGTTTAATTCAAAATAAAATATCCCTTATCATCAATTTTCCAAAATATAAATATATTTTTCCAATTAAATCAAATTAATAATTGGACCTTTTACACATGAATTTAAATTCCACAATTAAATTTTAAATTATGCATTCTTTAAATCAAATATTTAACTCCTTCAATTAAACTTTAACATGCCATTTTAAAATAAACAATAATTTCCCCATATGTTTATAATTTCAATTCCACTAATCTAATATACAAATTTTATTTAAAATAATATAAATAAATATAATACTTTAATATTATAGATTATAATATAAAATATTATTAAATAATATTTTAATATTATAATAACAATACATAAAATATTAATATTTATAAATATCAATTTATTATTATTTTATTTTCAGAACAGCCATGGGAAAATAACTTAACAACAGTCTCATGTTTCAAGCATAACTCAAAAACTACGATTTGGGTATTTGCGATATTTTGACAGGGATAAGAAAATTTCAAAATGCAAAAAATTTTTAAATTTCCTGACAACCCAGTTTGTGTAAGTGGAGTTATAAGTGACACAACCAGACCATTTTACCATGAAAAATATAACTATACTGTAGATTTTAAAATCCGATTTTTAATAATAAACAAAAGGTTTTATTTTCTAAAACATTCTAAATGCATTGTTCAATCTCTATGTTTGATTTCAATAACAAAAAAATCGATTTCCCCAAATAATTTAAATTCAACTAATGTTTTCACAATTTTCACTCAAGAATTTTCACAAGCAAAGGCTGTAAATATGTTTAATTCTTTTCTTCTAATATCAAATTTATTTTCTAAAACAGATTTAACAAACAAATCTTTAATCATTACTATTTTAAAGAAAAACAATCAAGAACAATAAAACACAAAGAAGAAAACCTGGTACAAGAAGCTACAGGAAGAGATGAATTTCTGATACAAGCCTCCTCCAAGGATTTCCTGAATTTTTTTCAATCCTCCAATGAATTAATCCAAAACCCAACAAATGCAAACAATCTTTCCTCCAATCAATTCTACAATCAAAACTTTCTTCAAACCCTTATGCAAATTTTTCCAAAATTTCCTCTCTGCTGTGAAAATGTATTTTTCTAAAAACTTTCTGCCCTAAAATTAAAACATGTATTCTTTATAAATCAAAAATACCTTATACAACCCTAATTCACATTACATGCAAATTAGATATTTCCATTTCAATTTCAATTTCAATATTTACAACCCTAATTCACATTACATGCAAATTAGATATTTCAATTTCAATTTCAATTTCACTTTTCGAAAACCCACTTTCAATTTAAAATGCAATTTCAAATAATAAATTAATTTCCAAAGTTGAAACTCATTTCCCAAATAAACATTTAATTACAATTTCTAATTTAATTCCCACACGTTGAAATTAAATTCCAAAATTAATTTTAATTCTTTTATTTTCTTTCATTCTCTTGCATCACATTTAATTAATTAATTTAATTATTTAATAACTAAATTCAACTCCCTTGGATTAAATTTAATTAATTAAATAAATTAAATATAATTAATTAATTTAAATATAAATTTTTATCTACATTGCATTATTTAAATTAAATAACCATCAACATGATTTAAATGCAATTATTCTAAATATCTATTTCCAAATCAAGAATTCTTCAGAATTATATAACATCAAAGCAAGACAGACAATGAATCGACACACACAACTGATGACACACTAAGGCTAGGGTGTAAACTTGACACATGTTACCTAGCTACTATCTCCTGTTCAACTTAATCATTGGATCGACACGCTCAAACCTGTGAAACCAGGTGGAGTCGATGTCATGTACCTGCAATCCTACAACCAAGTAAACAACATCATACAATATACCCAACATATAATACACACCGTGAAGAAGAAATTACGGATTCATAGGACGCTCGCAAGCGAGTGATGTGAAACCGTCTTCTTCACCCATACACTCACCAAAATTGACACTTCCATCATAATCCAGTAATCTCATAATAACATCTCATGTTAAGTCTACAACATCATTAATCCATAATGCATGTGAAACAATTATCAGATAACTACATCCCACAATAATAGTTGTCACTCAATAGTAACGATCAAAACATCATAACAAAATGTATCCAGTATCAAAGTAATTGCAACCAAACATAGCATAAAGCAACTTGAACAAGAATCAAAACGAAGGGGTATTACATACTACATTTTGTGATTGGTGAATTTTTTTAAGATTCCATTTGGAAGTGCTTCAAATTTTAAGGTGAAATGTGACAAATTCTGAAAATCAAGGAAAACACTTCCACTTTTTGGCCAAAATGTGGACTCAACTTCTTGCCAGCACTGCATGTCATTTCCATTTTTTCTTCATGTAAAAGAATAACCATGAACTGATAACCTTGCTAGAGGTTCTAGGTTCTCAGTCCCTTACAAAGATTCAACATATTTATTTCTTCCTTATTTTTGAATGTCAGAGGAATGACAAACACTTGAAACAACTTCCTAGATGTTGGATATTCGTTACCCATTAGGAGCTTTTCTATCTACTTCATACAAATCCATGTTGACACTTAAGGATTCATCGAGAAATTGAAGCTAAATGGGAACACAAAGCCAATTAAGAACTTTTTCATCCTTGTTGACCTCCAAGGGCCCAATGGGGACTCTAGTGTCATCAAGAACTTCATTGAAGCATCAACATTGCTAGGAACCTTATCAATATCTTTGGTCAAGTCGAGAAATATTTATCTTTATTGGCCCCAAAAGGCTTAATGTGAACTCCATGAAGTTTCATAAATAACCATTAAATATTTGTTGAAGCTAACCACCTTTTATCACTTTGTTAGAGGAATACTAGGAACTCAGTACCTTGGTGGAGGTTTTGGGTTCCCAATTCTTGGGAAAGCTTTGACATATTTCTTTATATTCTTCTATCCAATGTCAAAGGTTTGGGATATGTAGTAAACTTGAAAGAGACTATGAAATCTTTAAAGGTTTCAAGTTAAAACTCCCTTCCATAAATATTACACTCCTTTTGTCTTTACTTTAGCTTGTTAGTGGATTGTTTTAGTGAAAAAGGGATCCCAGGTCTCATGCTTAGATCACTAAGATCAATCATTTTTCAAAGAACATTAGGATGCAAATCAAAAAGGGAATTAGATTGAATTTCAACCTCAACATTGAGTCAAACCAACCTTGGATTTGATCCTTTAATGTCTTAGACATTGACTAAAATTGATTTGAATTCATTAACATAATGTGACTATGAAACCTAATCTAAAAATGTAACTTTTTTGTAAAATTAAAATTTTAAAACAAAATATTAAGAGTAGAGTACTATGCACTTGATATGTAAATTTGAGCCTGATTTTTTTGGTCAAGAGTGCAAGAGCACCCTTGTTTGGGTTGAATTTTCTCAAATTTGAAAAAACAGTTATGTAGCTCTCTATCTTCCTTATGTTTCCTCACTCTATGATTTGCATTTTAAGATTTAAAATTTCATAAATATGAAAAAGAGAGGGGGTGGAGCCTATATAGGAGTTTTTCTCAATCAAACCCCTATTTTGGTATTTCTACCTCCACAAATAGCTAATGGGGTGATTGATAAAATGTGTGCTCCTAACCTTAAGTGTGTCTAAGGTTGTAATGAGGTAAAATGAATAAAATACTACTCAAGTGTGTTAGAGGAGTATTCCTAAATGATAACAAAAATATCAACCCAAGAGAAATTCAAATACCTAGGAAAATCTCAAAAATAATAATACCTCACTTTGCATAGAAAGTAATATGAAATTTGAAGATGAGAACACTTAGAAAACAAGTTATTCAGTTGTAGAAACTAGCTAAAAGAACTTTCCAAACTTAGATTTCATCATGTCCTTTTATTGGAATCAAAACCCAATCATTGAATAAAACTTGATCAAATATGAAAATATCCTTGAAAACTTGCAAATTCAAATGTATTTTGGTAGAGTGTAATTGTCTCAATAATTTTTTGTTTTTTTTTGTTTTTCTCAAATGATAAAATGAATATGTATTTATGTTAGGAAATAATGCATCATACCTAAATTCTTAATCCATTTCCTACATAACCCCATGAGATAAAAACATGCATGCAAGTAACTATAATACATAGATCAAATTAGACAAGTCGTATGATAACACATGATATACCCTAGGAAAACCGTCAAGAGGGAAAAACCCAACCTCCAAAAGAATCCTTACTCCATCTATTATAAAGTAATTTAAAACATTACAAGAGTTACAATGAATACCTCTAAAGAATCAAGCCTCTCCTGTGCATCCTCCATGTGTCCAAGCATGAATCCACATATCCTATGCCATGCTTCACATGTGTACTCTTTATAAAGACTTAATAATGAAAATCCACTCACCCAACCGACCTTAAACACTAGATATGTGTTTTCTTTTATAGACTCAAGCTCACACAAATACAACAAAGTGGTAATATAAAACCATGTACCAAAAAACCATGTGAATACAAAACCATCGACCTCTTATTTAATATTGGGTACTAAGTTTTCACTTTATTTAATATTTCCCCCATATTAAATTATTATCCCATATCTCTCACACATTAAATAATAATACAAGGTTATAATACAACATAAAGTGGTCCCCAAATAATTACCTAGTGTGATTATCCACACCACCTAGGTGCATCACAACTAAATAATTATTTAATTAAAACATTATAATATCATTTTATGCAATGGTATTCAATACCATATCCCAAAATTCTCCCACTTGTTGTATACATTGCATAAGGGATCAATCAATGAAATACATCATCATAGCCATACATGTAACCACATGAATCTCCAACATGCTCTTGCGCTCCATCAAGATACCTGCAATAAAACCAAGTGACCACCATCTCAAGAAAGAACTCATCTCATCATTGAATGTGCCACCTATGGAAGAAAAGGAACATGCCAAGGGGAAGATGCACCAATCCAATAAAAAAAGAATCAAATCTAAGTGATAAAAAAGGCTCCAACCAAGCTGCTACCAAAGGTGGAAAAACCCACATGATCAAAAATAGCATCCACAACACATGCTAATACATACAACCATCTATACCTACTTGGTATCAACAACATCAGTAAACTCATGCCAACAACATATGCAACCCATAAACTACAATCACAAGCTCCCTGCATCAAACCTGTTAATTAAAAACATACATATCTAGGAACTCCCACTATATATGTAATGTAAAATCATATCAAGTCTACCAATAAACACTATAAAAAGGTGTGATAAATTATTAAAACATATACCAAAGTCAATCAAAATGATCCACACATGCAACAAAAACAATTGAAAATCTCTTACATGTCACCACCATCCTCCCAAATCATATGAACATGAACCTCTAGGAAGGAACCAAACAATGAAGAGAGAAAACCTATAAACCATAACATGTCCTTCTACTAACACCTAAAAAGTGCAATGTTGTGTCAAGTATGATCTCCTAACAACCCCAAATGAGAAGCCTCAATAACACCACAAATTGTTTTCAATATCTTAGATAAAACAATACATGAATCATGTATAATGCCAACATGGATGTAAGACTCTCTAATCAAGGAAATACAACTCAAAGTAACCATTTCCAAATTAGGAAATCAACCTAATAAAAATATCCTAAACTCCTTATCAATGAGTGATAACATAAACTCAAATGATCAAGGAGATAACCATGTCAAAAATCCCTCAAAATGAATCCTCTAGAACTAACTATCCATAGCTCAAGATCCATATCCGGGTTACTGTAGGATAATGGGGGGAAAACTAGGCCCTTATGCGATAATGAAAATTCAGAAAAATAGAGTTACACAACTTGACATAAAAATTTGAATAGGTTATTAAAATAATTTGAAAAATATGTTAAAAAATAATTATAGCAAGAATTTGGAGGAATATCAAAAAATTGAACTTGATGAGTGAATGAGCTCTGCTAGGGTTTCTTGTGTCTATGGTCATCCTTGGTCCCTCTTGCATCATACTGCACCTTAGACACAAGATTTTCTCATTTACTGTGTGTACCTCTGTATTTACTACAGTTTTCTTGGTTTTATTATGCCTTCAACTAGCTCTAACCCAAAAATTCTTGCTGGTGTTGGTTCAATGGCTTTCCTCAATGGCTCCCCCTTCAAACAAGTGACCCCAATTTTTTTTTCCAAAATTATTTCAGGAGGTAAGTCTTTTAACTCCCCAACTAATGTGGTTTTACCCTTGCCAGATTTTGATTTTGCATGTTAATGGCTTGAGCAACATACTCTTGTTGGCTATTTTGTTGGGAGGACTCCCCCTGAAAGTGTGCTTAAAGAATGGGTCCACAAGGCTTGTGTCCCTCACGGGGTCCCCCTTGATATGGTCTAAAATTTAACCAAAGGTTTTCTTATTTTTTTATTTGTAGAGGTCAGTCATGTTTAGGCAATCCTAAGTCATGGGCATTTGAATGTCCGATCATCTTTATTGGTCTTCTAATCATGGATCCAAGATTTTTTAGTCTCAGATGACACCAAGTTACAGGTTTCGGTCTGGATTGAGTTTTTGGGTTTTCCTTTGCCTTGTGTGTATTTTTTGAAACATATTGAGTACTCTTTGGGGCAGGTTATTTGTGTTGAACTAGTAGGTTCTTTCAAGCTCAACCCCAAAAAAGGGTCTATGTCGAAGTGGACCTTTCATAGGATTTGAAAGAGTCCATTGACATCTAAATTGGAGCTTTTCAACATACCAAAATAATAACTTATTTAAATCTATTGAACACATGTTATAGGTGTTAGTCCATAGACCACAAGATTAAGGATTTCTCTTTGGCGGTTCCTCGTACTCCATTGCCATTGCGAGATATTAATAAGCCCCATTAGGTGAATATTTCTGCTACCAAACCAGAGGAGAAATGGAGAATGGTTATGAACCATAAAAATAAGTCCAGTGTCTTTGGGATGGTTCCAAAGTCCCTAAGCCAACCAAGGAAATTTAAAATTCTTTAATGAAGGGGAAAGAAACCCAGGTTGGGTCTGCCACTAATTTTGTGTAGCCAAGGCCTAAGGCTATGCCTCATCTTGTTGTCATCATGATAGCACAATCAACTGAATCTCCTCCTATGTCGTGAGCTCAAAAGAGGTCTCGAAGCCCTTCTCGACCTTTAGAAGGAGTATTTGTTCAGGAGAAACAAATATTTTCTTCTCCAACCATTCAAGTTGGTTTAGTTCCACCAATTTTTGTATAGAATCGCTTCTTTACTTTGGATGAGGAGACAAAATCTGACAATATGGAGGAGTTCCATTGATGAATTTCCTCTCATGGAATTTTCGAGGTCTGATAGACCTCTCCAGGAAGTATTATGTTAGGGATAATCTATAGAAGTATGCTAGTATTGAAGTGATTTGTCTCTAGGAAGTGAAAGTTGTTGGTTTCTTGCTTGCTTCAGCTTGTCATTCTATTTGGCTAGCCAGTAAAATGTTTTGTACCGAACATGAGGCCAGATGTGGTGAAGCAGTCACCCTTTTGTCCTTGTGGTGGCATGATTGTGTGTTTGATAATGGGTTTGACCCCACACATCATGTCATTTGGATTCTTCTTAACACTGATAGTCATTCTTTTGGGATTATTAATGTTTATGCCTCAAATAATGTAGTTGAAAGATCTCTTCTCTACCTCTAGATTGTTGATTCACTACCAATTGCTACTTGGCTTTTGTGTGGGAATTTCAATATGGTTGAGATGGTGTATGACAAGGATGGTATTTTTCCATTTAGATGGGAAACTAGTGAACAAGAGGCATGGTACTACATGCATAATAAATTGGGGCTCTTTGATCCCAATATTGGTTGTCACCATTCTCATTCTCTCTTGCACACTTTGTGTAATTACCGAGCTAGTTGTAATAGGATATTTAAGCAACTTGATTGTGCCATGATCTTGACTCAATATCTTTTATCCTTTGCCAACTCTTCACTTCTGATCAAGTCGTTAGTGTATGTGACATTACTAGACCATTTCCCCATCTCTTTTCGTATTGAAGGGGAGTTAAGACAACCTTGTGACTACAAGACGTAATTATTTTTGAAGACATATTTGTTGCATCTCTAGCCCATGCTAGCTCACATTAGTACAGTTTGGAATTTGGAGTGTAGGCCACCTCATAATAAATGCTAGATAACTTAGTGGAATGATGCAATCACTCACACAATGAGGTTTCTCTAAATTTATAGGCTCCAATTGGCCATATTTCATCGTAGGTCCAACGAGGCAACCACATCTAACCTCCGCTCAACCATTGAGGCTATGGCACCTAGTCCTTTCTCCTTCCTTGCAAGTCAGGGTGGTGGAATTAAGGCACAAAAAGAAAGTTGCAGATAATTATTCTACCAAAGGGGCACAAATCAAGGCCAGGTTACACTGGCTTAAAATCAAAGATTGTGCCTCAAATATTTTTTTTGGGCCTTCATGCCAGGCACTCATCTTCTGGTATCAAAAAGATCAAAGATGGATCTTAAGTTCTCTTTGAGCTACCTGAAATTCTCAAAGCCTTTGTTAGGAATTACAAATAGGTGTTTCCTACTCAGGATTCCACACGGACATGTTAGCAAGATCTTCGGGATTGTCTTATTGTTGTGTCAAATAGGCTATCCTCAACCTACAAAGCCTTCTGTGAGAAAATGCTCACAATTGAAGACCTGAAGGAAGTTGTTCACACTATGGTGGATAAAAAAGCCTTGAGAATTCATGGCTTCCCATGTGAATTTTACAAAGCCCTTTGGGACTCTAATGGGCATGATTTGCATAAATTTTATCTTGAGGATTTTCATTCTAAAACCTTAGGAAACATAATTAATAAAGGGAATATTAAATTCATACCTAATTCTAGTGATCCCAAGGATATCTACAATTGGTAGCCTATCACACTCCTCAATATTTCTTACAAAATCATTACTAAAGCCCTTGCCTTTAAAATATGCCATCTTTTTCCCCAGATTGTGTGCCTAGAGAAAAATGGTTTCATTAAATCAAAATTTACTCTAGATAATATCATTTTAGTTTGAGAAGGAATGGAATGGGCCATGCGCTCTAATAAAAAGTCCATTTTCCTTAAATATGACTTTGCTAAAGTGTATGGCCACATTGAATGGCCTTTTATTCTCACCATGCTAGTTGAATTGGGGTTAGGCCCTGGTGGAGCTTTTAAATTCTACCCCTTGTGAGTTTATTTTATTCTCCGCTCTAATGGGTTGGGTTTTGGGTTTTACAAACAAGTCTGGGTCATAGGTGTTCTTTTTGAATGTTGACTTTTTATTAATGTTGACCAGTTGTTTAAGTGAGGTCTTAAACCCTTTTGGTCATGACTTTACCGACCCCTCTTTATCTATCCTTTTGGTTTTTTGCATCCTGACCATATTGTATTTTCCATGGTGTTGGGCTGATAAATTGTTTTAGATTAACCTCTAAAATTTTTTTCGACCTCGAGGGTTGTTTCCCTGTCCACCTAGTTAGTCTCCTCTTTATGAATAATATTTTTGCATGTGTAGATTGCATAGCCGTCGGATGAAGTGATTTGAGCGTTCCTCGCAAGGTTTCTTGTTGACGTCATAGATATGGTGTGAGGCATGCGAGATGCTGCCACCTATTGCATTTGATGGTGGGGACCAGTTTTGTTTGCTGATTAATGATGGATGTTGATGCTGACAATTGTTTCTTTACCGACGCATCATGGTCATCCCTCACTAACCTCTCATAGTTAAAACTTTAGTATTAATAATGCTACAAGGTGTGCAAATTTTTGATGCGTGGATGTCGATGTTGTACGATAGGCGACCAAGGTGGGGCCCATTTCATGCTAATGTGGTGCCCGGTAGGTGATTTCCTATTTGCCTGAAGATGAGTGAATGGACGTGGCATTTTCAAACTGTTTGGACTCAATTTTAGCTGTTCTCTTGGCCTACATTGTTTTTGATCAATGACTCACATTTTAAATAGACTGGTGTTGTACTATAGCCATTTTATCTCGTGTAAGTGAATAGTAATGGTCGAGTTCGACTCTGATCTCATAATTAAATGCTAAAAGATTAGCGAATTGCTATTCTCTTGTATATTTCCATGCTGAAGAAGTATTGCCTAGTGCCAAGCGAAGAAATCTGTCTTTGTGATTTTCAAGCCTCACTGTCTTTAGCATTGTGCAAGTGAAATCATAAGTAACACGTGTACTATTTCTTGTGTTTTCAAAAGGTGTTATGGCTGCTTGAAGAACCATTATCAATTTTTTCTTCTTTTATTCCTAAAATATTGTTCGAGTAGATTTTCTTTAAAGGATTTTGGAGCTTGTTTTGATAATTGTTGAGGTTTATAGAATTGTGAATAACTTCCTATTTAAAGCCATAGACTGTGAGTAATAACTGTTAGATATATATAAAAACCCTAGTTCAATTTTTTTTTGTCTTGTATAAATGGCGCCCAAGGCCTGAAGCTCTGGTTTTGAGGCCACTACCAGACCCTTTTCCCAGGACATCATAGATTTAGTAAAGCCTTCTACTAGCAAAAGTTCTGCGGGAAACACTTTGTTCTATGTGTCATTGCTAGTGAAAGGATTAACTGATAATTAATGTGTAGCTTGGGATGCCGAATTACCATATACTTGATGGCAGTTGTTCTCAAACTATTTTGAGAATAGAAATTTATGTGTTCCTTTGTGTAACCTATGGAGGTTAGATTTAGGCAAGCTAGTGGTTCCTAATGTCTACTTGGATGTAGATTTATTGAAGGATGTTGCTATGAGGTATGACCCTATAACCAGAGTTTTTATAACTCATTCTGGCACAAAAATGATAAAGATAACTAGGGAAGAAATTGCAAAAATATTTGGTCTACATGAAAGGAATCAAGACATGGTTGCCATAAATAACGAGGCCTTTAGAGAAGAATAAATAAACACCAAGGGTTTTTTCAGAACATCTCTTTTGGTGCCTCATTTGGAAACCTCAGGAAAAGGAAAGAATAAGAAGTAGGTGGCAATTGGAAAGAATGAACCTGAGCCTTTTCCTGTAGACTATTTCTCTAGCTATTTTAGGAAGACAGTTTGTTCCTTGTGCAAAATTCTAGGAATCAGTTTGAAGAATACTCTACCTACCAACGCCATGTACATGGCTGCAAACATTCAACATCCAGGTTTTAATGTGGTATATGATTTTTCCACTTATTTGGAAGGGAAGATGCATGGTTGTCTAATAGCTCTAAATGAAGGAAAGAAGTGGGTCGACTTCAAGTGGTATTCCTTGTTGATTCATATGCTTCTATATAGGGGCCAAGTTGTGTTTGAAAAAGATATGGAAGAAGAAGGAGGGCAGTATTGAAATGCATGTCCAATATTGGACTAAAATCCTTGACATGCATGATCACAAGTTTGATTATTTAACATTCCAAAATGTCTTTGGATCAAAATTAAAGAGGGCTCTTGTTCTTGACCCTCCCAGGATCCCTAAAGAGATTCATGATTTATTGAGTTCAATAGAGAGAAGTCTTGAATTGAAATTGACACATAATTGGGGAGATATCATCCCTTACCATAATACAACAATTATCAGAGTGTATGGAAAAAATTTCAACCCTTCTGTTTTTTCGAGGGATTTGCCTCTGAGAATTGGTTTTCTAGAAATAATGAGATAGGTGGGGTATGTTCAAGAAGTACATCTACCAACAGAACAGAAGAAAGGGTCTTTCTTCCCCGAGTATACATCTTTTGAAGATTTTGTTATGATAAAGGGAGGATGGATGGATTTGTACACTCTGCTTAGACCTTATGGATTCAAGACTGTGCACTCTAGGAATCATGATCCTAAGGGTTTTATCTCTCAAATGAAGGCTAAGAACTAGACTGGAGATTTTTTCCATAATTTCTACTTTCCTGAAGATATTATCAGGACCATTTTTGATATAGAGGAACATGATGAGAAAAAGGAAAAATACCTCACCTTCACCAAGATGGTGAAGAGCAAGAAAGAAAATATACTAGCTTTCAATCCTATACCCGATATTAATGGTGATTACAATAAGGCTATGTATGCCATCAAAATTTTTGAGAGTTTGGTGGGAATTTTGAAAGATGAACGGGTTGTGGAAGAGAGGGGAAAGCTACAAAATATTGAGGAGTACCTTGAGGTAAAGTTGGAGGAGATGCCTACTTATCAGCCTCCAATGAAGAAAAAGGTTTTCTCTAGGAAAAAGGGAAGCAAGGCTGGTGAAGTTGCTAAAAGTGTTGCACCATCTTCTTCGGGGCAATCAACACCAAATATTGTTGATTTGGATTCCCCTCCTAGAATTATTGACTAGACATGTTCTCCATCACCAAAGAGACATAAAATTTAATGAAAAAAGTTGGTTTACTGTGACGGTGATGAGGATGAATAGATCACTATTACCCCTAACAAAATGCATTAAGGAACTCCATCTTTCACATTGGATACTCCATCAAGTTCTGGGGCAGTTGCTCTTAGGTTGGGAAAAGATGAAATAAGGGGAATGAAAAATAATGATGATCTAAGAATGGAGGCCTGCAGAGAGTTCATGATGGATGACTCTTTTATCCAAACCAGTGCTTTTAAATATTTTTTGTGGAGAGCATATGTCTCATTATATGCTGAGAAAGTGGCACAAGAAATAAGTTTTCACCCTGAGCTTCTAGAGAAGATAATTCAATCTAAGGTCAGAGAACAAATGAAGGAAAAATTCAAAGAAATAACACCAGAGCAGGGCCGATAATTAGAACATAAGAGTGGAGTATTGTTACTCCCTGAATGGGACATCGTCGATGTTGTGGTGTTCGATACAATAAGAAGGGCCAATAGGCCACTTCTTGCAACTGATGAAGAGGCTATGATAGCTCTCAAGGGGTAATCTTTTAGTGAAGAGTGGGATGCTTTGCCAATCTGGTCTCTGTCCACTGGATCCAAGAAACCAATTATTGTAGAACCATCTAATTTTAGTGGTCACTTAGTTATAAGAAGAGTTTCTCATACCCCAACATTGAAGGTTGTTGATATAGTTGTAAATGTTGCAAAATTCACCAGAGCAACTGTTGAGGATCTGACCAAGGATCAAGATAATTTTAGAGGCCAGTAAAATGACATTATTATTAGATATAATACGAGTCAAAAAAAGGTGGTAGAACTAGAAACTGAGTTGGCTTTCTTACAACAACAAATGCAAACATTGAGGTCTGAGGGGCAGGCTAGTTCTAGTCACACTATCTCTGACCCTCATGTGGAAGAATCTCAACCCTCTTCACCAAGACAGTCCTTAGCTATTATTCCATATAATATGGGACAAGTTCCTATTGCATTTGAAAGGGCTAATAGCCCAAGAAAAGGACTCTCCAGGGAGAAATTAATTCAATAAGTTGAGGAGTATAAGGGGAAGGTGCAACAAATTCAGGAATCTATAGGAAGGAACAATTCAATGATTGTGGACACTGTGCTGCAAAATTTAAGCGGGAAGGTCTAGGGAAAATTGAATAGTGTTCATTCAAATTATTCTTTAATGTTGCAAGCACTTAGGATGATCCCAAGAGATAGAGAGGTGGCCACTCCATTGTTGGACAAATGGCTCTAGAATTGAGAAGTTGAAATTCATGGCAGTGGGAGAAAAACAACATTGGGATAAATACCGTATGGTTATTTCAACCTACCAATTTGTCAAGGGAATCGTGGAGTAGAATTTTTAGGGGTATGTTGCCCCTATGGAGTTAAATATCAAAGGGTTAAAGACTATATATGATGGAAAATACTTAACTCCCTTGCCAAATATTTTGCATAGTCAAGATGAGATAAAACCTTTGCAGATTTGGAAAGATCAGATGACTAATATCATGATTGCTCAGACCCATGAGATATGCAAAAATGTTGACATTGGTATGTTGGAGAATACATTGGAGAAACTATCATTTGTCATCAGTTTCTTAGAGATCTTTGATAAAAGGTCACACCAGTAATGGTGAAGTATGCACCATATCGAGATAAGATTGATCAGGTTATGGCTTTTAATTGGCCATTCGAGGATGATTTTGAATTATGGAAAAAGGTGTTTACAGATGAATTTGAAATATGAATATTATGTGGGAAATGCAACTTGTTCATGTATAATACAGGTCTGGCCTCAGAGGTCATATTGGAAAATATGCATTCTCCTTTCAAATTCAAGTACAAGGTGTTGAGGTGGAATAAAGTGTTGCAACAGTTAAATATGCCTTCTATGATGTGAACAAATGGCCCTTTTAGGGGCGATTTTTTTTCTTCCATAACAACTAATGATGATTATTGTCTTATGATTTCCACTCACATAATGAATTTGTAATTGAACTAGGAATAAGTGGTCCAATTATTAATTGACATGTGTACTCTCCAACCTGAAGCTTGTTGGCTCCCTTGTTTTATAAAAGGATTTCTAGGCCATGAGAGAGGTCTGTTGAAATATCTGAGATATGAGAAATAGGAGTCGAGTGAAAAAAGAGTATGAATGTAAGTCCAGGTTTTAGAAGATTTTGAGTCAAATAAGAGAACTTGGTCAATTTTGGGGTTCTTAAGAATTTTTGTGTAAACATGCCAATATTTTGATTTTTTTTTTCTCATGTAATGATAATTTGCATGGATTATTAATGAAATATTGATCCAAGATTATTGTCATTGATCTTCATTTGTTCTTTACTATGAATTATGTTTAACAATAGCTCTGGTTCAAAGGATTGATTAAATGTTTTAGTTAATCAGTGAGTTCATGCAAGCTAACAGTAGGATTCATAAAGAAGTAATAGATTCAAGTATATATATGTGGATTGTAATGTGATTCATATAAGATCATAGATGCTTAAGATGAAATTTTCCCTGTAGTTTAGTTTTCTCTTTTGACTTCGCACTTTGGGATATGGCACTGGAATTCTGATCATGTTTTATTATCTCATGTTTTTTGCTATGGCTTCAAGATATTTTATTCAAACATTTTCTATCAATCTTCTTTAGTCGTGTTTTTGATTCTCTGTTAATTGACCCTGAGCCTTTTTAAGGAATAACCAGTTTCTTGAAGGATTTCATCCTATTAACATAAATGGAATCTATCTTTTGCTTACCAATGTGCAAATAATTTTTTAATGTTTTATGTTAAGAGAATATTTTAGGGAATACCCTCCTAGATCTTACAAAGTCCAAAGTGTAGGAGAATTAGCCTTATCGCTATTCTCATCAAGTTGGCCATACATTTCCTAGACTTTTATTATTGAACATGGCAAGGTCATAGAATATTTTGAGAAATACGTTTGGGTTGCAATAAAAAATGCCAATAAAATGGTGACTCCGTTGGGGAGCTATCAAATGAGAAGTCTCTAGTGCAGAAATGGTTTTGTCAGAGTCATTTGTTATAATATACTTGGTTTAAATTGTGTGCCTAAATTTTCATATTCAACGCATGTGTCTAGTTTTCCAAGGTTCTTTGTCAGTGTGTCAGGTAATGTTCAAAATCTTGTCCAAAGTCACGAGTGCAAAAGTGAAGTGCAATCACTTCATAATTCCCAACATCTTGGGTGGTGAATCTGATATCTCCAACACAACTATTCATACAAAGTACAAACAACAACATGCAAAGGAGAGTCCTCATACACTGAAGACCATGAAGAAGACTAGAAACTATGCAAAAAAGAACCCAGAGCCAATGCTAGAGCTCGAATCGGGACAAGACAAAAAATGGGTAAAAATAAATGATACCCCAAGTAAGTTTGTTTCATCTCCTACTTTAAATTCTGAAATGAATAGTGCTTTTATCGGTGGAGATTCCTCAGAAGTTATTGTGTCTAAAATGGATCATGGTAGTTTTCCTTTTGAAATGGCTTGAGAAGTTGAAGCTGATATGTCTAAAGAGGAGGAGCGATGGGGTTTCTGGGAATAGGATAAACAATTCCTAGAAGTTACAATACCTGGAACTATTTTCGTTTTTACTGGACAAAATTTCAAACCACGAGGGACCTCTTTGAATGAGGAAGTGTGTTTTCTTCAAGATGAAGATCAGGCAGAACAACCTTATTATACTCCTGCTTCAAGCGAGGTAGGAGATATCCTTGAGAATTAAATGGATATAGAAAAGGATATACAAACCTTAATTGAAGAAGAAAAGAGGTTGCAAGAGGTAGAGGACAATAGGGACAAAATAAGAAAAGAGAATATGGAAAGATTTTAGGCTAAGCAGCCCGAAAGAAATACCCAAAAAAAGAAAGTTGAAAAGATGAGGGAAGAAGCAGCTAAGAGAAAAAAAATTGAGGAAAGGGTGGCTAAGGTAGCTTCTGATAGGGCTCGTGAAGTACCTAAATCAACAGTCTCTATGGGAACCTTTGCTACTCCCATATATACCCCTTCTATATTAGCTACGAAAACTTCAGATCCATTTTTTGGATCCAAGAAGATAACCTTTGTAGACCATGGGAAAGCTCATGTTGATCAACCTCAGAAACATTCCCATGTTTTTTCTAATTATAAAAGCCATTTTAATACAAGTGATGAAACAAATAATGAAGCTGATCTCAGGCCATTAGATTTTCCCCAAAACCTGAAGCTCCTAAGATTTCAATTAATAAATGATCAGTTGGAGGCTGATCTGAGAAAGCCATAAATAGAAGTTACTAATGCCAAAAATGGAAAGAAAGATATATTTCCTAAAGATATCTATACCTATTCCCTAGGCTTCTGGTTCAGGGAAGAGCAAGAATGAGTTGCTGAGCAAGAATTATGAGAAGAAAATATCTAAAGGTGGGGGTGGTGGTAACCAAGGTGGTAGAGGTGGAGGTGGTCATAAAAACTCTAGTTCTTGCTTAGAGGATGAAGAGGGAAAGCACTAGCAAGGATAGACAACAAGGTAGTCATGAAAGGGAGAAAAGGGGGGATGATAAGAAGGATATTGAGCTAAAATGCATCCCCCAAAATGGACATGGTGGAGGAGGACCCAAAAATTTATAGATACAAATAATTATGTTTTGGTAATATTCAGGGGTATCCTAATCCAGTCCCAGATAATGCACGAAAACATCTCCCAAAATTCATTGGTAATAATGCTTTTAGTGGGGAAGACCATTTGAAAGATTTTCAAGGCTTTGTTGGAGACTTTGATCTATGGGATGATGACGTAGCAATGAAATAATTTATGCAGCCATTAGTTGAAGATGTTAGAGACTGGTATAGAGGGTTACCTGATGCTAGTATTGATTCTAGAGATACCTTTTGCAGAGTTTTTAGGTAACAATATGGGGATTAGACTGACCCCAGATTTAAATTAAATGATTTTAATAACATTACCAAGGGGCATAATGAACTGGTTATTGAGTTTAATGCTCGTTTCCTTAAGGCTATGACAAGAGTTCCTACATACTTGAGGCCTAATGAAAGTGCATGTTTAGTTGTGTATTGTAATGCCTATGATGCTAAAATATGCTATTTACGAAGAGATAAAGACCCTCAAACTTTGAGGTAGGCATATAAGATGGCGGTGAACATTGAAAATAATAGAAGAGCTTTTGGTAATGTGGGGAGAAGAGAAGATCCCAAAACTTTTAAAGGCAACAAGAATCAAACTGAGAAGGTTAGTAAACGTACTGTTGCTGATGAGAAGATAGATCAAGTCCTTACCCTGCTTCAGAAACAAGCAAAAAATGACAAGCCTCATTTTCAAAGAAATGAAAGGCCCCCCATGCTACATGACTATCCCTATAATACCAATTTGAATAATGGAAAACCCTTGCAAGGAAACCAGAGAAACAATCAAGTTCCACCTGATCCTTTATAGAAGCATTGTCTAAATGCCACAAAAAATTTACCATGATGTGAGGTGTGTGGAATGCCACATTCTCCCCAACAGTGTGCAGTAGCATAAAATATGGTAGAATCTCAGGATGATCAGGGAGATGCTCTGTCTCCCCAGGGTCAGGATACAATGAAAAATGTATTATTAGGACTAGATGATCTGACCTGTGATGATTATACCTCAGATGATGAGCCTTGTAGAAGGGATGGTTCTATTTAGAGAAAACATAATGATGTACACCACCAACAAGTGTTTCCAAATGAAGGAGACAATGATGAATTTTTTGCGAATGAATGGAGGTGGATAATACTATTTTGAGAAGACCTTTCGATGAAGAAATTGAAAAATACATTGTTGTCTTAGTTGCTAGGGTAAGGAATAACATACAAATGAGAAACATAACTATTCCAAGTGATTTAGGTAAGTCTTGCAACCTGTTCATAAAAGAAAAATATGTAAATGGGACAAATACCAGTTTGGAGGCTAAGAATGTTGATTCAAAGCCTAAGGAAATAAGGGAACCTAGGATATGGGAAAATAAAGTTGATAAGACAAGGAAAAAGAATGAAGTTTTACCCCGGAACACCAAAGACAACAATCAACACTCTTCTAATGATGAACCTCCCAAGGGAAAAGAAAAGGTAATTTCTGAAAACACAAATTTTCCTGAGTTACCCAATTAAACTTCAATAGATATGTTCCAAGTACTTTCACAAGTTAGGCTTACTGTTCCTTTCTTAGAAATGATGCGAATAGATGAACATAAGGAAAAAAATGTTGCACCTATGAACAATTTTCCTACAAATAGAAAGAGTAAAGTGTTTTCTGACTAGATAAATCCAAAAGAGGATCAAGAAAAGAAAAAAATGGTGGAAGAAAATATCACAAAAATCCCTCAAATATACCTAGGAACTACTATTACTACTAATCCCAACCATGTCAATAATTTTTTTGTAAGCCTAATTATTGATGGGAAAATGTTGAGAAATTGTATGATTGACTCAGGAGCTTATATTGATGTGATGCCATTGAAAATAATGCATGCAATGGGTTTAAAAGTAGACAGCACATATGGTAAATGTTATGCAATGGATTCTCGGGAAGTGCCTGTCATAGGTATTATAAATAATGTTCCATATAGAATGGCAACATTTCCTGAGAAAGAGCTACACATGAGTGCTAGAGTAGTGGATATCCCACCTACTTATGGCATGTTATTATCTAGGCCTTGGAGTGCTTAAATGGGTAGGAGCATAAAACATGACTTGTCTTTTGCTACATTTTCTATTGAATAGAAAGATTTTAAAATAGATAGGGAAAATATATCTCCTCACATGATTGAAAATGTGGAGGAACCACTAGAGCCTATCTAAATTATATTTGTTGAAAGTGACCTAGAAAACTTCCGTGTTGAGGAAGATAAAATGGAAGAAGAGATCCAGTTAGCAACTACTTTATAAAGACGTACTAAAGATATCATCATAAGGTGAATTATGGATAATTTATTTTGGTGGGGCTTGTTCCAGAGATGGCTCAGGAGCGGGAATTTTCTTCACTTCCCCACAAGGTAAAACATTCAAAGATTCCTTCTTGTTACAGTTTTCTTGTACCAACAACGTTGCTAAGTATGAGGCTCTCATACTTGGTCTGAAGATAACTTCAAAGCATGGTATTAAAGTGTTCAATTTTTGGGAGATTGTGAGTTAGTTGTTTCCCAGATTAGATCCCACCTTGCAGCTAAAGATAAAAGAATTAAGCAATTCATAAATGCAGTATGGGATACTATTGAAGGATTTAGTGATTTTGGTATTGAATGGGTTGAAAGAGGACAAAATGCTAAAGATGACTTGTTAGAAAACATAGTTGTTAAACTGGATGATGTCACTTTTGGTCGAATCTCACAAATAGAAGTGCAAACCAGGCCTACAATACCTGATAACATATGTAACTAGAAAGTGTTTGATGATGACATTGACATATTTAAATTCTTGCATTGTGTGGAATAGTATGAGAGACAGGAAATTGATTTTGGCTTGTTTGTAACTAAGATCGATGGGAAGGAAACCCTGTTTGGGAATGAGGTAATTCAACTCAAAACAAATACTATCCCTTAGGGATTAGCTTCACTTGAAAGGGTTTTTGATGGTTCAGATATATCAAATACTAAGAAAGAACCTACTCATAAGGAGGACCTAGAAGAAATAAATTTAGGAACAAAAGGTGCTCCTAAGAAGGTTTATGTTGGAAGGAAAATGAAGCCACATATTAGAAGCATGCTGATTACCCTACTTAGGAAATATAGACATGTTTTCACTTGGTCATATGAGGACCTTAAAGCATATAAGGAGGATATTTTCCAACATGAAATCCCATTGAAACCTGACATGAAGCCTTTCAGGTAGAAACAAAGACCAATTAACCCTACCCTGCAACCAAAAATGCAGGAAGAACTTGCTAAACTAAGCGAGGCATGAATCATTAAACCAATTAGGCACTCATCTTGGGTCTCTAACTTGGTGCCTGTTAGAAAAAGAATGAGGACATCGGGTTATGTGTTGATTTTAGAAACTTGAATGTTGCTTCTTTAAAAGATAATTATCCACTACCTAATATGGATGCTATGTTGCAAAAGGTCACAGGATGTGAACTGCTATCCATGATGGATGGATTTTTTGATTATAACCAAGTAATGGTTAAAGAGTCTTAGAAATTCAAGAATTATTTCACCACACCATGGGGGATGTATGTTTATGTAAGAATTCCATTTGGACTAATAAATGCTAGAGAAATTTTTCAAAGGGCTATTGATTTAGCCTTTGTTGACTTTGTTGATATGTTCCTTGCAATTTACCAGGATGATCTTACCGCCAATAGAAAGAGTGAGGAGGATCATTGTTCTCACTTAGAGATAAAATTTATTAGATCTTTGGAATATGGTATATCTTTGAATCCTAGGAAGTGTGCCTTTGGGGTTAAAGGAAACTGTTGGGGCATCTTGTTTCAAAGGAAGGGGTTCAGATTGATCCCGAAAGAGTGGTTTCTATTGATAGAATTACATAACCAAGAAATTTAAAGAGCATCCAATCTTTCTTTGGACAAATAAAGTTTCTAAGAAGATTTGTCACAAATTTTGCAGAAACTATCTGCCCAATATCTAAGATGCTGAAAAAGGGAGAAAAGATAGTATGGACAAGAGAGCCATCTAAAACCTTCAAGCTATCAAAGATGCAATCAAGAAATCCCATGTTCTCAAGTCACCTGATTACTCAAAACTATTCCAGTTGTTTACTTTTGCCTCTTTTCATACTATAGCCGAAGACTTATTGCAGAAAAACAATGATTGTTTTGAGCATCCAATTGCATTCTTTAGCAAATCATTGCAAGAAACAAAATTACAATATGATATATCAAAGAAGTAGACATATGCCCTGGTAAAGGCTGTTAATTATTTTAAGCCCTACCTGATAGGAGTAATTGTTGTTGCATATGTGCCAACAACTGGAGTTAAAGACATTTTCACTCAGCAAGAGACTACAAGAAGGAGATGTAGATGGATAAATAGAATACAAGAGTTTAATATTGACTACAAATCACCAAGCTTGTAAGGGGTCAAGGTTTAGCCAAATTAATGACTAAAGAAAATCTAGAGGCAAATATGATAAACCAGCTAGAACAAAAGAACATTGCACCTATCTATGATATGCAAACTTGTGGCTAGTATAGGAGGATTGTTGAGTATTTACAAACAGTGCAATGTCCTGAAGGTATGCTCCTTACTAAGAAAAGAACCCTTAAATTACAAGAAATTAGGTATGACATTATTGATGGTGAGCTCTGGTGGAGGAACCCTAAAGGTATTATACTCAGATGTGTGGATGGAGACCAAGTAGAGGATCTACTGATAGAAATTAATAAAGGAGCCTGTGGAGGCCATTACATGGCTAAAACAATGACTCATAATGTTTTAAGAGAAGGATATTGGTGGCCTACTGTATTCAAGGATGCTCATAGGTATGTCAAAAGATGTGATGCATGTCAGAAGTTTGCTAGTAAGTTGAAATTTTCTGGTAATTTGCCTTTGAGACCTGTGTCTGTTTCAACCCCTTTCAAGCAATGGGGTATTAACTTCATAGGGGAAATATCTAAAAAATCTAGTGGAGGACATGAATGGATATTGGTGGCAAATGATTACTTTACTAAATGGATTGAATCAATCCCATCCAGAAGGGATACAAGTAAAGTTGTTATTGATTTTTTGACTGATAATATCTTAAGCCAATTTGAGGTACCTGAAAGAATTGTTTTATATAATGCAATGTGTTTTAGGTCAGAGGAATTTTTTAATTTTTGTAATCAATATGGTATAAGTGTTTCATATTATTCCCCTTATCATCCCCAAGGAAATGGATAGGTAGAGTCCAGTAATAAGAGTCTGATGAAGATCATCAAACATATGATTGAGAAGAACAAAAAGGCTTGGGATTCAAAATTAAAACTAGCACTGTGGGCTAATAGGACAATTGTAAAGAAGGAAATTGGTCATTCACCTTTTAATCTAGTCTATGGGATGGAGGCACATATCCCACAAAACAATCTGTTGAAGATGTATGAATTTGTCCAGGAATATGATGATGATATATGTGATGAGACGCAACATAGAATGGATGAATTGAATCAATTGGACGAAACTAGAAGAGACGCTCATAAGAGAAATGAAAGAATAAAGATTCAAGTAAAGCACCTTTATGAAAAAAGAGTAGTTTAGAGAAAATTTTATATTGGATTAATGGTGTTGCTCTGGAATGCAAGATCAAAAGATAAGGGCAAGCATGGAAAGTTTGATCCCCTCTGGCTAGGCCCATATATAATTATGGATACAAATGGAGAAGACTCATATTTTTTACAATCACTTGTAGGTGAAGTTCTTGAACTACCAGTACATGGATAGTTTTTGAAATACTATTTCTCTTGAAGTAGTTCTTTTTCCATGTACGTTGTACAATCCTGTAAGTAGTGTATATAGGTGTGTTTTCTTTTGTTTTTTCTTTTGTCTACTTGTCTTTTCTGGACAAGTCCTTGTTTTTGGTTCTCTCTGTATTTGGTCTATGTAACCATAGATTCTGGAATCTTTCAATGCCCACAGGGGGCATTCATCTCCAGTCAGAGCCACTGGTGGAGCTTTTAAATTCTTCCCCTTGTGAGTTTATTTTATCCTCGCCTCTAATGGGTTGGGTTTTGGGTTTTACAAATGAGTCTAGGTCATAGGTGTTCTTTTTGAATGTTGACTTATTATTAATAGTAGTTGGTCCTTTAAGTAAGGTCTTAACCCCATTTGGTAGTGACTTTACTGGCCCCTCTTTACCCATCCTTTCAATTTTTTGTGTCCTGACCATATTGTATTTTACAGTGTCGAGCTGATAAATTGTTTTACATTAACCTCTAAAATGTTTTTCAACCTTGAGGGTCGTTTCCCCATCCACCTAGTCAATCCCCTTTTTATAAATAATTTTTTTGCATGTGCAAATTGTGTAGCCGTCAGATGAAGTGATCTTCATCTGGACCATTCCTCATAGACCTCGCATGGTTTCCTGTTGATGTCATAGATATGGTGTGAGGCATGTGAGATGCTACCACTTGTCACATTTGATGGTGGGGACCAGTTTTGTTTGCTGACTAACGATGGATGTTGATTCTGACAACTATTTATTTACCAACACATTGTGGGCATCCCTCACTGACCTCCCAAAATTAAAAGTTTAGTTTTAATAATGCTGCAAGGTTTGTCAATTGTTGACGTGTGGACCTCAATTTTGTACGATGGGAAACCAAGGTGGGGCTCATTCTATGCTGATGTGGTGTCTGGTAGGTGATTTCCTGTTTGCCTGAAGATGGGTGAATGGACATGGCGTTTTCAAATTGTTTGGACTCAATCTGAGCCGTTCTCTTGGCCTACATTGTTTTTGATCAATGACTCACATTTGAAATAGATAGGTGTTGTACTATAGCCATTTTATCTCACATAAGTGAATAGTAATGCTCAAGTTCAACTATGCTCTCATAATTAAATGCTAAAAGATTAGGGAATTTCTATTTTCATGTATATTTCCACATTGAAGAAGAATTTCCTGGTGCTAAGTGAAGCAAGCCATCTTTGTGATTTTCAAGCCTCAGTGTCATACTATTTTGCAAGTGAAACCATAAGTAACATGTATACTATTTCTTGTGTTTTCAAAAGGTTTTATGTTTCTTTGAAGAACCATTATCAATTGTTTCTTCTTCCGTTCCTGAAAGATTGTTTGAGTATATTTTCTTTAAAGGATTTTGGGGCTTGTATTGATAATTTTTGAGGTTTATACAATTGTGAAGCACTTCCTGTTTAAAGCTATAGGGTGTGAGTAATAATTGTTAGATATATATATAAACCCTAGCTCAAGTTTTTGTATCTTATATAAATGGTGCCCAAGGCCCGAAGCTTTGGCTCTGAGCCCACTACCAGACCCTTTTCCCAGGACATCATAGATTTATTAAAGCCTTCTACTAGAAAAATGCCTGAGGGAAAAGATTTGTTCTATGGGTCATTCCTCGTGGAAGGATTAACTGAAAAGCAATGTGCGGCTCAAAATGCTGAATTACCATATACTGGATGGCAGTTGTTCTCAAACTAGTTTGGGAATAGAAATTTATGCATTTCTTTGTGTAACTTGTGGAGGTTGGATTTTGACAAGCTATTGGTTCCTAATGTCTACTTGGATGTTGATTTATTGAAGGATGTTGCTGCGAGGTATGAACCTATAACCAGAGTTGTTATAACCCATTCTGGCATAGAAATGATAAAGATAACCAGGGAAGAAATTGCAAAATATTTGTTCTACATGAATGGAATGAGGACATGGTTTTCATAAATCTTGAGGCCTTCACAGAAGAATACATAAACACCAAGGATTTGTTCAAAGCATCTCTTTTGGTGCCTCATTTGGCAACTTCGGAAAAAGGAAAGAATAAGAAGTAGGTGGTAGTTGACAAGAATGAGCCTGGGCCTTTTCCTATAAACTATTTCTCTAGCTATTTTAGGAAGATAGTTTGTTCCTTGTGCCAAATTTTGGAAATTAGCTTGAAGAATACTCTGCCTACCAATGTCATGTACATGGATGCAAACATTTAGCATCCACATTTTAACGTGGTATATGATTTTGCAACTTATTTGGCAGAGAATATGCATGGATGCCTAATAGCTCTAAAGGAAAGAAAGAAGTGGGTCAGCTTTAAGTGGTATTCCCTGTTGATTCATATGTTTCTATATAGGGGCCAAGCAGTGTTTGAAAATGATATGGAATTCAAGAAGAAGGATGGTGGTATTGAAAATCCTATCCAATATTGGACTAGAATCCTTGATATGCATGATCACAAGTTTGATTATGTAACGTTCCAAAATGTCTTTGGATCAAAATTGAAGAGGTATCTTGTTCTTGACCCTCCCAAGATCCCTAAAGAGATTCATTATTTCTTGAGGCTAATGGAGAGAAGGCCTGAATTGAAATTGACACATAATTAGGGAGATATCATCCCTTACCATAATACACCAATTTTTAGAGTGTATGGCACAAATGTCAACCCTTATTTTTTTCTGAGGGATGTGCCTTTGAGAATTGGTTTTCTGGAAATCATGAGAGAGTTGGGGTGTGCTCAAGAAGTACATCTACCAATAGAAAATAAGAAAGGGTCTTTCTTCCCCGAGTATATAGCTTTTGCAGATTTTGTTATGATAAAGGGAGGATGGAAGGATTTGTACACACTGCTTAGACCTTATGGATTCAAGATTGTACACCCTAGGAATCATGATCCTAAGGGTTTTATCTCTCAAATGAAGGCTAAGCACTAGACTGGAGCTTTTGTCCATAATTTCTACTTTCTTGAATATATTATCAGGAACATTTTTGATGTAGAGGAACGGGATGAGAAAAAGGCAAAATACCTCGCCTTCACCAAGATGGTGAAGATCAAGCAAGAAAAGATACCAAATTTCAATCCTATACCTAATATTAAAGGTGATTACAATAGGGCTATGTATGCCATCGACAATTTTGAGAGTTTGGTGGGAAATCCAAAAGATTAACGGGTTGTGGAAGAGAGGGGAAAGTCACATAATATCGAGGAATACCTTGAAGTAAGGCTAGAGGAGAGGCCTAATTATTAGCCTCCAGAGAAGATAAAGGTTTTCTCTAGGAAAAGAGGAAGCAAGGCTGGTGAATTTTATAAAAGTGTTGCACCATCTTCTTTAGGGAAATAAGTGCCAAATCTTGTGCATTTGGATTCCCCTCCTAGAATTGTTGACCAAACATAACCTCCATCGCCAAACAAAGAGAAAATTGAACGAAAAAATTTGGTTGACTGTGATGGTGATGAGGATGAAGAGATCATTGTTACCCCTGATGAAATGCATCAAGGAAGTCCATCTTTTCCACTAGATACTCTATCAAGTTCTAGGGCAGTTTCTCTTAGGTTGGGAAAAGATAAAATAAGGGGAATAACAAATAATGATTATCTAATTATGGAGGCATGCAAAGAGTTCATTATGGATGAATCTTTTATCCAAACCAATGATTTTAAAGATTTTTTGTGCAGAGAACATGTCTCATTATAGGCTAAGAAAGTGGCACAAGAAATAAGTTTGCACCCTGAGCTTCCAGAGAAGATAATTCAATCTAAGGTCAGAGAATAGATGAAGGAAAAATTCAAAGAAATAACACCAGAGTAGGGTTGAGCATTAGTACAAAAGAGTGGAGTATTTTTACTCCCTAAATGGCATCATTGATGCTATGGTATTTGATACAATAAGAAGGGCCAATAGGCCACTTCTTGCAACTGATGAAGAGGCTATGCTAGCTCTCAACGAGACAACTTTGGCAATTTGGTCTTTGTCCACTGGATCCAAGAATCCAATTATTGCAAAACCATCTGATTTAAGTGGTCACTTAGTTATAATAAGAGTTGTTGATACCCAACATTGGAGGTTGTTGATATGGCTGTAAATGTTGCAAAATTCACCAGAGCAACTATTGAGGATCTGACCAAGGATTAGGATACTCTTAGAGGCCAGTACAATGACATTATTATTGAATATAATAAGAGTCAAAAAAGGTGGAAGAGCTAGAAAATGAGTTGGCTTTGTTAAAATAACAAATGGAAACATTGAGGTCTAAGGGGCAAGCTAGTTCTAGTCGCACTATCTCTGACCCTCCTGTGGAACAATCTCAAACCTCTTCACTAGAATAGTCCTTAGGTATTGTTCCATATAATATGGTACAAGTGCCTATTGTAGTTGAAAGGGATAATAGCCTAGGAAAAAGAATCTCCAGGGAGAAATTAATTCAGCAAGCTAAGGAATATAAGGGGATGGTGCAACAATTTTTAGGAATCTGTAGGAAGGAGAAATTCATGATTGTGGACACTGTGCTGAAACATTTTTAAGTAGGAAGGTCCATCGAAAATTGAATAGTTTTCATTCAAATTATTCTTTAATGTTTTAGGCACTTAGGATATTCCCAAGAGATAGAGAGGTGGCCACTCCATTGTTGGATAGATGAAGCTACAAAATTGAGAAGTTGAAATTCATGGCAGTGGGAGTAAAACAACATGGGGATAAATACCATATGATTATTTCAACCTACCAATTTGTCAAGGGAATTGTGTAGCAGACGTTTCAGGGGTATGTTTCCCCTATGGAGTTAAATATAAAAGGGTTAAAGACTATATATGATGGAAAAGACTTAGCTCCTTTGCCACATATTTTGCATAGTCAAGACGAGATAAAAAATTCATAGATTTGAAAAGATCAGATGAATAATATCATGATTGCTAAAACCCATGAGATATGAAGAAATGGTGACATTGGTATCCTAGAGAATACATTGGAGAAACTTTCATTTGTCATCATTTTCTTAGAGATCTTTGATAAAAAGGCAACGTCATTAATGGTGTATTATGCGCCCTATCGAGATAAGATTGATCAAGTTATGGATTTTAATTGGCCATCTAAGGATGATTTTGAATTATGGAAAAGGGTATTTACAAATGAATTTGAAATATGAATATTATGTGGGAAATGCAACTTGGTCATGCATAATATAGGTCTAGCCTCAGAGGTTATATTGGAAAATATGCATTATCCTTTCAAATTCAAGTACAAACTGTTGCAGCAGTTAAAGATGCCTTCTACAACGTGGATGAATGGCCCTTTGGAGGGTGGTTTCCTTTCTTTCATAACAAATGATGATGATTATTGTCTTATGCTTTCCACTCACATAATGAATTGGCAACTGAATTAGGAATAAGCGGTCCAATTACAAATGGATATGTGTACTCTCCGACTTGAAGCTTTTTGGATCCCTTGTTTTATAGAATGGAAATTGGGCCATGAGAGAGGTCTATTGAAATATCCGAGATATGAGAAATAGGAGTTGAGTGAAAAAAGAGTATGAATGTAAGTCCAGGTTTTAGAAGATTTTGAGTCAGATAAGAGAATTTATTCAATTATGGGGTTCTTAAGAATGTTTGTGTAAACATGCAAATATATTGAGTTTGTTTTCTCTCCTGTTATGATACTTTGCATGGATTATTAATGAAATATTGATCCAAGATTATTTTCATTGATCTTCATTTTTTCTTTACTGTGAATTACGTTCAGATAACTCTGGTTCAAAGGATCGGTTAAATTCTTTAGTTAATTAGTGAGTTCATGCAAGGTAACAATATGATTCATAAAGAAGTAATAGATTAATTATAAGTATGTGGATTGTAATTCGATTCATATAAGATCATAGATGCTTAAGCTGAAATTTTCCTTGTAGTTCATTTTTCTCTTTTGACTCTGCGCTTTGGTATATGGCACTGGAATTCTGATCATGTTTTATTCTCTCATTTTTGTGTTCTGGCTTCAAGATATTTTATTCAATTATTTTCTATCAATCTACTTTAGTCGTGTTTGCGATTCTCTGTTAACTGGACCCGAGACTTTTTAAGGAATAGACAATTTCTTGAAGGATTTCATCTTGTTAACATAAATAGGGAATCTATTTGTGCTTACCCATGTGCAAATAAATTGTTTTATGTTGTATGTTAAGAGCACATTTTAGGGAATACCATCTTGGATCTTACAGAGTCAGAAGTGTAGGATTATTAGCCTTATCGCTATTCTCGTCAAGTTGGCCATACGTTTCCTAGAATTTTATTATTGAACATGGCAAGGTCATAGAAACTTTCGGGAAATACATTTGGGTTGCAGTAAAAAATGCCAATAGGCCCTAATTTTATTCAAGTTGTCCAAATGATTTTTTAAAGATGCCTCTACTTGCATCACCATTCATGGTTGTTAGTCCCCTTTCTTCGACTTGTTCTTCTCCATCCGCCAGGGTTGCTTGCTTGCCCCTCACTTTATGTGCTTGCTGGTGAAGGGTTTGGTTATTTTTTGGCTAATGTTGTTTCCTAGCAGGGGCTTACAGGCAGGTAAGTTCAAAAATATGGGGGGACAAAAAGGGGGCTTTAAGTGGCTACTTTTTTTTTTTCTGAAATCAAGAAATATTGATCTTGGATGTGAAATTGAGGATAGTTACACTCTAAATTTTGAGATGCAACAAAAACAAGGATCATAGTCCTCCGAGTCTACTATCTAAATTAGTAATTTATTTTGAAAATGGTTGAGAATAAGGGGTTGAAAAGAGGGGCCCACAAAAGTTTGTTTTGTTTTTGTCAGAAAAATACAACATAGCAACTTTTGTGGGTACCTAGCACGCCGAACTTTTTTTTCGTATTTTAAAAATTGCTTTGATGAGAAATTAGCTAGAAGTATGTAGTTTATGCATGACTATTTTGATAATTTGTTAAATAATATTTTATTTTTTACTAATTGTAAGTGTGAATAAGTAAGCAGTAAGTAAACACTTCTTAATACGATATTATATCAAGAGAATTAATCAGAGTTAATCTAATTGAAACAATAGACTCTTGAAAACGTCATATTTCTCTCTATCTCCAAAGATTTATCAAATCATTGTGGCTCTTAGATTGTGTAAGCTCTATGACTATTTAAAATGATAATTAGAAGAACAAGAATGATGCTAAATGCAAGAAACTAATCCTATATGATGATTACTAAACTAAATTGACATGAGACTAATAAATGAAAGCTACAAAAAACTAAATGCAACCATGATTATGAATTAAAGCTATGATTCTATTGCTAAAATGATTTTTACTTGATTCTTGATGCTTGATGCTTGCTGCTATTGCTGTAGAGTAAGTTTGTATAAAATTGGGATCATTTCTTTGTTGTATAGGGTTGTATTTATAGATTTCCAGGCAACACATTTGCATAGGGGCGACAAATAGAGGCTTGGATTCAAGATAGAGGATTGAATGGTGAGAGATGGAAGAGTTGGAGAAGATTTTGGGACTAGTTCCCACCCATTAAAACACCAGGCAAGAAGATAGGAAGGATTGAGGGACGAGGATTGAGAGATTGATTTCCAATTTGTCTCCAAATCTTCTCGTGAAGATTGAATCAATTAATCTAGACATAAATTAGACATATAATATCTAATTTGGTATTTGAGGAAATAGAGGAATTAGATTTATGCCTTTATTTAAATATTTTTTTAATTTAAATTAGCAAAAGAGGGATAAATAATTTAATAAAACAAACTACAAGTTGTTTATTAAATTAAAATAGAAGAATTTATGATAGTTAAACAATAAAGTATTTAATCTTTGTTTAATTTATTTAAGATTGAATGATGTGATAAAGATAAAATAGAGGCATTGATAATTAAATAAAACAGAGTATTTATTTTTGTTTATTTAATTAAGATGAAATAATAGGAGAATTAGAAGAATTTAAATAAGAATTTAAAAATGATTTATGTAAATAATTATTTCTATTTATTCAATAGTAGATGAATTTAGGATAATTAATAAAATAAATCACATTTAATTAATCGGATTCTCTAGTCCAATTTTAGGTGTATACATTTTGCCCCTCTTTGAAGTGATGTGTTTACACATTGCTTCAAACAAAATTTTGCTGCTACTGCCAGTATCGATGAAAAAAAATCATTATGCCCTACATATTGATTTTCCGATGATTGATGATAATATGCCCCCTCGGTAGATGAATTCATGATTTTTTTTTTTTTTTTGGATTTTTGGAAATATTTCAAATTTTTTTAATGATTTTTCAATGATTTAATGAAGATTTAATGAAGATTTAATGAATATTTGATGATGAAATAATTTATCTCCCAATAATGATGAAGAAAGTTTGGCCCTTGGATGAATTCTAATTAATTTCTCAAATAAAATTAATTAAAGATGTTGAAAATCCCACAAAATTCCACCTTTAATAAACTAATAAAAGGTCAAAAAGTCATTTTCATAATCATTTGTGCAATTAACTTTTGAAATCTTTGTGAGAGAGACATATTTGAGCCACTTGGAGCAGGATGTTGATTCCTTACCACACGCACTGGTTTGAGCATGTACAACGTCACCAACGCCCGACCATTTACAGACCTACGGTACGTACCCATAATCCTCCTTGTATTTTGTGCAATTTTGATTTTCGTGTCATTTTTCCCATTTTAAAATTTTTGGTAGTTTTAGCACTTCAAGTATGCGCTTTAGTGCTTCATACTTCGGTGTAGCACTCCTAGGACCTGTTTTAGCGCTTTCATTAGATTAAATAATGCTTTGATAGGATAGATTAGTGCTTTGAAACTTGTAGCACTTTGATAGGATAAATTAGCGTTTTCATAGTTGAATTTAGTGCTTAGAAGGTTTTAGCACTTCGAGTTAGTGTTTCAACACTTTGACCTTTTGAAATAGCACCTTGATTAAAGTGGCACTTTGATAGATTGTTATAGCGCATCTGAGTGATAAAATAACACTTTTGGTATTGTATCGCCTTGGATGCCTGTTTTAGCACATCTAAGTGATGAAATAGTGCTTTGGGTTTTTGAGCACTTTGAATGCCTGTTCTAGCGCATCCAAGTCATGAAATAGTGCTTCTTATTTTTTAGCAGTTTGAATGCTCGTTCTAGCGCATCCAAATCAGATTTGCAAAATTTGTCAAATTTTAAACTTGATTTTGTCAATTTTGATCATGGCCACTCTTCGATTTGATATGATTTGATGATCTAAATAACCCTGATGATTGATTCTGATGATAGATAAGACTTTGATTATCCTCATTATAGGTGAGGAATAAAATCAATTTTGATGAACGTCATGATAGGCGAGGTTGATTTTAAATAAATTGACCTCATGTAGATGAAGTACAATTTAGATTGATAATGATGACCTCATGATAAATGAGGTTTCATTAGATTTGATAGGATAATGACATGTGGTATTTGACATAGTGTAGTGACTTAAAAAATTTCATGATGATAGGAGCATCTCGGTAACCTCTAGATGCAAGACCATTTTCCATGGACATTTGATTTTATTTCGCAGTTGATAGCAGTTGAAATTTAGATTATTACTCGATGTGGCCTTTCCTCTCTTCTTGAAATGCCCTAGATTAGGATTAGTCGGGGTCTCCTCATAGCTTTAGACAAGCAGTGGCATAGTTACCATAATACCTTCCACCTACCTACTGGAGAGATGACAGTCACTCCAAAGAACATGTGGCAGATATTACGGATACCGTTTGTTGGGAAGATTGTACAATATGATTCACATGAGGCTGGTGGGAGAGATGCTCTCCATAGAGTTTTTAAGGATAATCAAATTGCAAGATTGTGGGTTTAGTGGTGTATGATGGCCAATGCTTATCCTACTTTGCCATCATTGCTTGCTAGATTCATTGGAGGTTTCCTTTGTCCTGATTGTAGGTCAAAGGGATTCTCCTTTGGCTGGGGGTGTGTACTTGAGAGCATGGTTATGCATGGGACTAGATATTCTTAGGGGATGTGTATGCTGCTAAATATTTATCATGATTTACATTCAATGGTATATTTGGGAGGACACAACCTATTAGCGGGAGTCACTTTCCTTCAAGTTTGGGCGTGGGGGCATTTTTCCATCATGCGACCACTATCAGTATGAGATAGACCTGCTACTAGGCCTTATGTTTTTAGATACAGAGGTTGACCTACCCAGTTCAGGATGGGTAAGTTGGAGCACTAGAGGCACATATTGGATAATATAGAGGCTATCACATTGCACCCATATCTAGATTATGAGCATTGGGAGGAGGATGATGTAGTGCTTGGTTTTTTGTGTGATTCCATGTATTTGATCGGCAAGACCCACTTTGTATTGAGGAGATTTTTATTGCGGAGAGTCTATAGATAGTAAGATATTTTTTAGTGCATGCCTTAGGGCATTGCACATTATGCTCGATGTCAGAGTGATACAACAAATTGAGGGCCATGCCTATCTTATGATACCCTAGTAGAGGGATACCATGCTCTGTAACCTTTAGCTTGGGACATGCATCAGGATATTGTAGAGGCACTAGTTACTATAGAGTATGCACCATTTTTGTCATTACATCCATGTCCTCTAATTACCATTCTGGATGAGCCAGCATCACTACCCATCGAGGAGGATGTTACAGAGGATTCGACTATAGCTATTGAGGTAGAGGAGGATAGTAGGGATGATCATGAGATGAGTGGAAATGATGACAGCAGTGGTGAGGAGAGTAGTAGTGATGATGGAGATGATGGTGATGATATTGGTAGAGGGGTTAGGGAAGGAAGTGGAGGTCCATCTTCTAGTAGACATCTTTAGAGGTGAGCAATGGAGATACCTTCTTCAAACCAACAACCACAAATTGATAGCCTACATATGCAGATACAGACTCTGTAGGGTCAACTTGTTAAAGCACAGGGTTTACTTGTGCAAACACAGACACAGTTACATACCCAGGCATAGGCTCATGCACAAGATTTAGCATAGGTTTAGGGACAGTTGGAAGCTATGTAGAAATACATTGCCACATTGACAACGGTGAGAGATAGTGCTAGATAGATTGTCGAGCGGGCATAGGGAACTTCCGAGACCTTACAGAGGATAGCCAATTGTACCACCATTGGTGACTATATGAGGGAGGTTCTTCGTGTTGGTTGAGAGGTAGAGTTCTACATATGTCATTATCATGATGCAGTTCTTGCTAAGCGGAGAGTGAGCTATGCCCCTTCCAGATTTGGTAGGACACATACCTACATAGTTAGCGAGGGTGTGATGCAGCCTCCAAGGAGAGATCTGAGAGATCCGACAGATCCTAGGGCTTCTGGTGGGGGAGGTACTAGTCTTGAGATGCCTATACCATCTGATAGTAGTAGATCCTAGTTGCCCCTATATGATTTTGTGGTATACTTTTGAGACCTGATGTATACTTTGATTCAACCAGTTTTGATGATGTATCTTTTTCATTGCAGACTTCATTGTATACTTGATATTGATGATTTATACATTTTTTTATGATTTACAACCAATTCTTATCTATCTATGATGGTCCTATTTATGATTCTATGATGGATACATTTATTTTTAATGTTGTATATGCCATGTGATGATTCTAATTATGATTTTTATATGATGAATGTGGATGTAATGATGTGATGCTAACAAGATGTATGTCCCTATGTTGATATGAATGTGAAAATAGATGATGTATGATATAAATTATGAATCGATTGAAAATGAAATAATATGATGTAATAATAAAATGATGAATGGATGTATGATGTATTTGATGTATGGCAAAAATAATTGGTGGATGGATGAAAAATTCAATGATATGATCTAGTTTTGAAATTTTATCTTATAACTTTTATATGATATGGATGCAACATGATTCTATTTACAATGTATGAATGATGAATAGAAAATGCCTTCTAATATGAAAAAATGTTGATGCAACTACATGGTTATAATGATGTTTTTGTTTTATGTCAAGTATACTGAGTCTTATTAATAGAAAAGATAATCATCAATTTGAATCCTTTTTATAAAAAAACACTTTGCAGATGTAGAAATCTTTTATGAATGCAATCTAATTTTATTATGCAAAAACTATATGCAAACTATTGGCATTTTAATAGTACTTTTGTGCTTTGTATCATCATAGAGATTTTAAAATGTTGAAAGTGAGTACATGCATCAATGGTATATGTTAGACCAATGATAACCTCAGTACTACTTTCATGTTTTTTGATATTGCAAGTGAACACAAGCATCGAGGTATAATTAAACTGAGATGACCTCAGCATTTCTTACCTAAACAAACAAGGATTAATAATTTTAGTGTGTGTATTTTGAATGTCATCAGTGATAAATTTGTAGAGCATGTCCCACAACAATTAGCACATTTAAATAATTAACTCCCAAACAATAGACAAAAGAAAATATCATTCTTCTTCCTATCTTCTCTAGTTCAAATCATCATCGAGTTGCTCCAAATAAATGATAAAAAAAATAAAAAAAATACAACATATACTTAAAGTGTTTCAATCATTATTCAGATTAGATCATCCATCCTGATTTTGTGATGTTTTTGTTAGTTTTTGAGATTTCTGACCAAACCTAACCTAAAGACCTATCCTAGGGGCCTCAGGGGCTGATCAAAGATTAGCCTTGCCCACGTTACACATGCAGAGACCATGTAGTTTGACTAACACCGAATTTTTGAGACTAACTTTTTGAACTATTTTTGGATTTTCTAATATGATATGGATGTTTGATGATTTTTTCCGAAGGTGATTGATGTTTCCATGTTGCGTTGCATTTGAATCGTCATTTTTTTTGCATTTTTCATACTATTTTTTTTTCATTTTGTTAAGCCTTGATTTTTTATTTCCCTAATGATATTTAGATGTTTCCCCCAAGCTAGAGTGAGAAATGACCATTTGAAATGATAATGGATGCAAAATGATGGTGAGATTAATGACCATGATATGTATCCAAATAGATGGAAAAGCTGGTTAAAATCACATATAGCACTTGTTTCCAAGTTTTCACCATATGATTTGAATGAACTTTTGTTTTGTATTTTATCTTTTCTTTAAAATTTTTCTTTTTAATTTCCTGTTGCCAAGACGCCTGTTTGCTAGGGTTTCATCAAGTCAATCATTTTTAGGGTTTTCAACCATGCACTAGATGATTCAGGTATAGAACTTTCTGAGATGGATACTGTTGATAGGTTCATCAAAAAGATCCCCTTCTGATGTTGATAGTTGATAGGATCCTAATTTGTACACTGATATGATGACAAAGGGACCTAGCCAGCTAGGTTCAAACTTCCCTTTATTTTCTCTATCCTGCTGATTTCTAGGGTTCTCTTTTAGAACCAAATCGCTAACCTAAAAGAATCTAGGTTTTAACCTATGATTTTAGCTCCTTGATATTATTTGTTGGTATGTTGTTAGATGATTGACAACTTGTTGATGATGCTCATCCAACAGTTCCAATTCTTGAAGTGTAGATACTCTATAGTCCTCATCTGAAATTATTCGTTTTAGTGACACATGGAGTGATGTAATCTCTACTTCAATGGGTAGTATGGCCTCTGATCCATATACCAATGCATATGGTGTAGCTCCCATTGGTGTTCTGATGCTCGTTCTATAGGCTCATAATGCGGGATTGAATTGAATATGCCAATATCGTCCAACATTGTAAATCATTTTCTTGAGTATTTTCAGAATTTTCTTATTTGAGGCCTCTACCTGACCATTTCCTTGAGGATAATACGGTGTTGAGAAATGATGTTGGCTATGAAATTTGTCACACAATTCTTGGACATCTTGATTTTTAAATGGTCATCCATTATCAGTGATAATGGACTGAGGTATGTCGTACCGACGGACTATATAGTTCAATATGAATGACAAAATCTATTTTCTAGTGATAGTTGTGAGAGGAACTGCTTCTATCCATTTTGTAAAGTATTATGTCATTATGATTATGAACTTGTGTCCATTGGATGAAGATAGATTTATCTTTCGTACCAAGTCTAGTCCCCATTGACAAAAGGGCCATGTTGATGTGGATGGATGTAATTCTTGAGTTGGTGCATGGATCAGATTACTATGAATCGGACACTTTTGACACTTCTTGACAAACTAATAAGACTCATTCTCCATACTTGGCTAGTAATACCCTAAACAAAGGAGTTTCTTTGCTAGACTCTTACCACTTGAATAAGTTCCAAAAATACCTTCATGAACCTCATGTAAGGTTGTCTCAGATTTGTTATGTTCTAAACATTGAAGAAGAGTACCATCTAAACCTCGACGCTAAAGTATGTTGGCGATTAAGGTATGTCGAGTGGATTGGCAAATGAAGTTGTGTTTTTTGTTTCTGGCAAGATCATGGGGGAGGATGTTGTATTTTATGTATGCATTGGTTTTTTCATAGATGGAGGATTCAACGGTATCTAAATGGTATAGGGTTTGGGTTTATGAACTATTATAAGAAGGATTAGATAATTGTTCTACCATAAACTCATAATGACCACGTTTCTCCAGTAATTGTAAAAGTTAAGGAATTGTCGCCATAGAATCTTCCACTTTGTTTTTTTCCCTTGGAATTTTCTCAAATTTGATATTGATAAATAATTGCTTGAGATCATCTATCAGCTGCTTATAGGGCATCAAATTCTCATCTTTCATCTGATACTCATCATTTACTTGATAAATGACTAATTGAGAATCCCCATATACTTGTAACTCTGTGATTTTCCATTCAATTGACACTTTGACTCCAATGATTAATGCCTCATACTCTGCCACATTATTGGTACATTGAAACATTAATCTATAATATTTTGGGATAGTATGTCCTTGGGGTGTAATAAACAAAATTCCTTCTCTAGATCCTCTTTGTGTATATGATCCATCAAAGTAAAGTATCCATTGTTGTGTGTGGAAAAATATCCATAACAAGGACCTCCATTGTCATAGGCCAATCATCTAGTAAAGGAGATTCAACTAATTATTTGGCAACCACTTGACCTTTGATGGCTCTCCTTTCCACATACTACATATCAAACTCACTTAAAAGCATGACCCATTTGGCCAGTATACATGTTAAAGAAGCCTTACTGAGTAAATATTTTAATGGATCAATTTTTGCTATGAGCCTAATTGTGTGAGTCAACATGTAATGCCGCAAATGTTGGGTAGCAAATACCACCGCCAAACAAGATTTTTCAATGAAGGTATAATTTATTTCATAGCCATTTAAAGTTACTCTGATGTAGTAAATCGTTTGTTCCTTACCTTCATAATCTTCTTGTGCCAATAGTGCTCCTAAAGAAATATCCATTGTTGCAATGTATAGTATTAAAGGTCTTCTTTCTATAGGCAACATGAGAATAGGTGGTGATATCAGATATTGCTTTATTTGGTTAAAAGTTGTTTCACACCCATTATCCCATTTAAATACCACATTCTTATGCAAAAGATGATTAAATGGGTGACTTTTGTCTGCCAACTGGGAGATAAATCTCCTGATTGATTGTAGCCTTCCCTGTAGTGACCTTAGTTGACTGATGTTTTTGGGTGGTGGCATTTCCATTATTTCCCTTACCTTTTTTGGATCTACTTCGATCCCTTTTTCTAAGACTATGTATCCTAATAGTTTTATTGATGTAACCCTGAAGACACATTTCTTAGGATTTAGTCTGACATTGAACTTTTCTAGCCTCATGAAAATATTTCCTAGGATATCCAGATGTCCCTCCCTAGAATAAGATTTATCCATAATATCATCTATATAATCCTCCATAAAGGTGTGCATCATATCATGAAAGATAGTGGTCATTTCTCTTTGATAAGTTTCCCCTGCAATTTTTCAAACTGAAGGGCATGACATTCTAGCAAAAGGTTCCACATGGACATGTGAATGCAGTTTTATCCTGATCTTCTAGTGCTATCTTGATTTGGTTGTATCCAAAGAAACCATCCGTTATTGACAACATGGCATGCCCTGTTGTTAAGTCTATGATGATGTCAATATTAGGAAAGGGGAAATCATCCTTGGGCCATGCCTTATTTAGGTCCCTGAAATCTGTACATATCCTGATACTATTATCTGGCTTTGATATAGGTACAATTTTTTATATCCATTCAACATTATCAATAGACCTAATGAAACCAGTGTGAAATAATTTCTTCAGCTCAACCTTTACCATTAGGGCGATGTGTGGATGCATCTTTCTTAATTTTTGTTTTACAAGTTTGATCCCAGTAGGTAAGGACAAATGATACATTAAAAGATTTGGGTCCAAACCTGGCATATCAGAGTATGAAAAAGAAATGTTAATGCTTCTTTCTTCAAATAATTTGATAGATTCAGGTCTTTCTTGTTCTGCCACAGATTCTGCTAGATGTAAAATCTTTGCTCTTTCTTTTGTGCCAATGATTACAGACTATGTAGGCTCCACCAAAACTGATGAAATTTCATTATAATACTCTGAAAGAGTGTCAAATCTCCCATCTTTCAGTGCCCCAGAGAGATTTTCACCATCGGATGCATTCTTTATTTTCTCTTTTTCAAGATCTAATACTACCATAGAATGGTTTTCACCATTAGATCCATTATTCGTGTCTTTATTTTTGAGACTGGAAAATTTGACACCCTCCTCACGAGTCACATCATTATGAGAGTTATCAAGTTCATCACAACATACAAAATTTATGATAGAATCATCATTTGCAAATATGGGTACATTTAGAGGTTCAATGGGTTCCCAGTTGATAAGTTCAGGATGGACTAAGGGCGTGAATTCATCAGATTGAATTAGGTTAATGGCGGTAAGGGTTTAGCAACTATGTTGTCAATTTTTTTTGTAGGGATGTCGAGATCAATGATGGTACCCTTCTCAAGATTATCTAGTTCACTCGATGTCTATTCATCCTCACTTGAGTCATCAATATTTTGTGATCGTAATACAAATGATCTAGACCTTGATCTCTATCCCTCCTCACATGTAGGTGCATATTGTTTTATGACATCAATTTGGACATCTGTGTAAGATATATCAAAACATAGATCCCATTCATATTCATTTGAATCTGTTTCATAGCTATCTCTTACCTGAAGGATTCTTTCAACTACCTTCTTTGTCATTTCTTTTTTGTCTTCTTCTGAGTATCCTAGTCCTATCTTATCCTTTGAATGAAGAGTAAGAGGTTGAATAGTTTCTACGATGCCTTCTTTCTTTTTTCCAGCAGGTCTTTGTCCTTCATAACCCATTTTTTCTAAAATAGCCTTCCCTTTACCATACTTATGTATGTTGATGTTGATATTTCTCCATCTTTGTATAACCAGTCGAGGATAGCTTTGTCTTCCAATTCATCCTCTATAGTACCGACTCTTAAAAATATTTCCTCTAGAACCATGGCAGGTTGTGATGTTTTTTATTTTATCATTGATGGTTGTCCATACGTCTTCAGAGATGGCATCAATTGTGGAAGATTAAGAGACTACTCAATGGAATATTGTCCTATTCCCTTATTTGTCAACTGAACTTGTTCTTGGAATTTCTATGATAAATAATTTTGGGGATATTGATTGTTTATTAATTTAATTTCAACAACACTTGTATCTTGTGATTTATCCTTTTTCTCCACCCACTTGGATATAATGTTTGGAGGTTTTCCACCATCTGATGAATTTGAAGTACATGCTTCCCTATTGTGAGGCACAAAAGTGTCTTGAGAAGTTATGAGTGTGTTACAATGTTGAGGATTGCTACTATCTACTAATATAGTCACCTCTTGTCCATTTACTATAAATTTCATATAATTTTTGATAGGTCGAAGGTTCTGCCTGAATTTTGTGAATCCACAGGCATCCTAAGAGTATATGGTAGGTGTTAGCATTTTTTACAACCCAAGCAAAACCCACAAAAGCTTCTATGAGCTTGCCATACTCAATTTTAAAAGTTTTGAAGGCACCATGCCAACTTAACGAGAAAATAACAACAAAACTGTTATCTCTCCTACACTTTGGACTCTGTAAGATCTAGGAGGGTATCCCTAAAATATATTGGCATTCATGATGAGAATGATTTTCTCATACATGGAGAAACAATAGATAAATTCCTATCCACATTAAACGAGATAAACCTTCAAGAAATCGGCTATTTCTTAGAAGAGCTCGACTCAACTTAACAAGGAATTGAAATAACACCTAAGTGTGTTGTTATGAGTTATTCGAGTGAAATTTCTTGAAGCTATAACAAAAAATACAAGAATGATAAGCAGTCAGAGTACTAGTGCCATATCTTAGAGCACAGAGTCAAACTAGAAACTGAACTACAGGGTAACTTTCATCTAAAGCATCTATGATCTGTATGTATATCATTACCATCCATTCATCAATACTCAAGTTTATTACTCCTTGATAAATCCTATGTGTTAATTCGCATAAACTTATTGGACAACTAAAGCATTTAACAGGTCCATTGAATCAGAGCTATAGTCGAACATAATCCATAGTAAATAACAAATGGAAATTAATGAACATCATCTTTGATAGATTCTTCATTAATAATTCATGCAAACTATTAAAATAGGAGAGAAAATAGACTCAAAACAATCACAAGATTAACATAAGTATGCTCTAGAACCCTAAGATTTACTAAGTTCTCAAAAAGACTCAAAGCTTCAAAAAATTGGACATATTCTTCTCTTTTTCTACTTGACTCTTATCTTACGTATCTTAAGTAATTCAACAGACTTTTTCCTAGGCCCATAATTCCCTTTTATAAAAACAAGGGAGCTAACAAGCTTCAGGCTGAAGGATACACATGTCCACTTTTTACTAGACTGCTAATTCCTAATAAGTTAACTTTACATCATTCGCTTGGTAAGAGAAGAAAAGCTCAAAACAAAAATGATGATTAGTTTGTTGTGGAGGAAAGGAAGGCGTTGTCCAAGTGTCGCTCCTCTGATACCAAAGCATCTTTTAATAGTTCTATGCACTGATTTTATTTGAACAATTTGCACATGAATTCGGGAAGAGAATGCATTTTAAAATATAATACCCAAGGCCATACCTGTATTTTACATGACCAAATTGCAATTCTCGTCCCAATTATTTATAATTCAAGTTCATTAATGAACACCTTTTTCCATGACTCAAAATCCTCCTCTGTTGGCCAATTGAAAGCCACCACCCGGTCCACCATTTTCAATAAGGTACATAGTTTATCATCAATGACATGGCTGTCTTGTCAAAGTTTTCCAGGAAACTAATGACAAATGATAACTTTTCTAAAGTGTTTTCCAACATGTGAATATCAGCATTTTTGCATATGTCATGAGTCTTGGCAGTCATTATATTAGTCATTTGCTCTTTCCACACCTGCAGAGGCTTGACACTATCCTGACTATGCAGAATATGAGGTAGTGGAGTCAAATCTTTTCCATCATAAATATCCTTCAATGCTTTGATCTTGGACTCCATAGGAGCAACAAACCCTTGAAATTTTTTCTCAACAATAGTCTTAACAAATTGATATGTTGTCATGACTGTAGGATATTTATTCCCATGTTGTTTGGCCCCAACTCCCATAAATTTAAACGTTTCCATTCTAGGGCCTCATCTATTTAGCAAAGGAATAGCCAATTCTCCGTCCCTTGGAAACAATTTGAGTGCTTGCAACATCAAGGCATAATTTTCATGAACACCATTCAACTTACTCTGGAAACGTTTATGTAAATGCCTTAATAAAGTATCAACAATTTCTGAATTATTCCTTCCTGCCACATCCCAAATTTGGTTCACCATCTCCTTATATTCTTCAACTTGCTGGAGTAACTTTTTCCTAGAAGGATCTTTGCTTGAGGTACTCACCTTTTCAACTGAAATAGGCACTTGTCCCATATTATATGGGACCATAGCCCAAGATTGAACATGTGCAGAAGGTTGGGGTTGATCTATTGGTGGGTCTAAAATAATCTGGCTAGAGCTAGCCTACTTTTGAGACCTCAAGGTTTCCATCTATTGTCTTAATAAGGCCATTTCAGCTTCCAATTCTGCCACCCTTTGCTGACTCTTATTATACTCAATAATAATGTCATTATACTAGTTCCTCAGAGTATCTCAACTTTTAGTTAAATCCTCCACAATTGCCTTAGTGAATTTGGCAACATTCACAACCATGTCAACATCCTCCAATGCAGGGGTATCAACAACTCTTTTCACAATCAAATGACCACTAAAATTAGACATTTCAACAATAATAGGTTTTTGAGACCCTATGGATAGTGACCATATTGCCAGGGAATCCCACTCCTCACTAGAGGCTGATCCTTTAAGTGCCAATGCAGCCTCCTCCTTTGTTGCAAGAAGCAGCTTATTTTCCCTTCTTACTGTATCAAATACCACAACATCAACAATATCCCACACTTCTGAACCAATGCACTGCCCTATTTTGGTGTGATTTCCTTAAACCTCTCCTTCATTTGCATTTTGACCCTTGACTGAATTACTTGCTCTCAAAGCTCTAGATGTAAACTTCTCTCATGTGCTACCTTCTCAGTATATGATGAGAGATGAGCTCTCCATAAAAAATCTTCAAAAGCATGAGTATGAATAAAAGAGTCATCCATCATAAACTCTTTGTAAGCCTCCATCCTCAAATCATCACTATTTGTAATTCCTTTAATCTCATCTTTCCCCAATCTTAGGGTGATGGCTCCTGAGCTCGTTGCAATGTCAGCTGGATCTAGTGGCACCTCTGGATTTATTTCATCTAGAGTTACAATGATATCCTCCTCATCATTACCCTTTTGGCCAACATCCCTCATACTATTAGTTCTATGCCTCTTTGGAGATGATGGGTTAATCTATTCTGAACTCTTCGAAGGAGAATCTAGATCAATAATACTAGGCACTAATTGCCTTGGGATGGATGATACACCACTCATCGTAACCTCCTCTGTCCTACTTCTCTTCTTCCTTGAAAACACCTATATCTTCCCCTGAGGCTGGTAGGTAGGCCTTTCTTCAATTCTTATCTCAGGGTACTCCTCAGTAACTTGTGACTTTCCCTTTCCTTCTACAATTCTTTCCTCCTTTAAGACTCCTACTATGCTCTCAAAACTGTCAAGAGCATAGATTGCCTTGCTGAGCTCATCTTTGGCATTAGGTACAGGATCAAAACCAGGTATTTTCTCCTGTTTACTTCTCACCATTTTTGAATAAGCAATATACATTGCCTTTCTCTCATCTTGTAAGTCCTTATAAAAAATGTTCTTAATGATATCTTCAGGAAATTAGAAGTTGTGGACAAAGGTCCTAGTCTGATGCCTAGCCTTCATTTGGGAAATAAAACCCTCATGATCATAATTCCTAGGGTGTACAGTTCTTAACCTATATGGCCTGAGTAACAAGTGCAAATTTCTCCACCCTCCCTTTATCATGACAAAATCTACAAAAGTTGTATATTCATGGAAAAAATATCCCTTCTTGTGTTTAGCAGGAAAATGGAAATCTTGAGATGCTCCCAAATGCCTCATAATCTCTACAAAACCAAGTCTAAGGGGGACTTCCTTGGGTAGGACAAAAGGGATGGCATTTGTGCCAAAAACCCTGAAGATTGTAGTGCCATGATTGGGGATAATATCACCCCAATTGTGGGTTAAATTCAACTCAAGCCTCCTTTCCATAGGTCTTAGGAAGTCATGGATTTCCTTTGGAATCCTGGGGGGATCAACAAATAAAGCCTTCCTTAAATTAGATCCGAAAATATTATAAAAGGTCACATAATCAAACTTATGATCATGCATGTCCAGGACCCTAGTCCAATATTGGAAAGGAATTTCAATATCTCCTTCCATCTTCTTCAACTCCATATCTTTCTCAAATACCTTCTGACTCCTATATAAAAACATATGAGTTGGCAGTGAAAACCATTTGAATTTTACCCAATTCTTTCCCAGCTTCAAAGCTGCTAAGCCAGAATGCATGTTCTCTGCAAGGTGAGTGGAAAAATCATATACCACATTATAACCAGGGTGTTGGAGGTTTACAACCATATACATTACCTCTATAGACAATTTTTTCTTCAAATCAATCCCCAAAACTTGACATAATGCACAAACGATCTTCTTGAAATGGGGGGCGAAATAGTCTACTGGGAAAGGTTCAAGCTCATTCCTACCAATAACAACTTTTTTTTGATTTTTTCCTCTTCTCGACACAACCAAGTGGGGTATCAAAAGGGATGTCCTTATCAAACCCTTGGTGTTTCTGTATTATTCCTTGAAGACCTCCAATTTGATGGGAATCATATCCTGGCTCCATTCATGCAAGCCAAAAATCTCTCCAATTTCCTCCCTGGTTACTTTAATCATTGGCTTGCCAAGATGTGTTCTGACAATTCGAGTCACAGGGTCGTACCTTGCAGCAATATTTGTTAATAAGTCTACATCTTCATAGACATTGGGTACCACCAGCTTACCTAGGTCGAATCTCCATGGATTACACAAAGGAACAAACAAATTTCTATTTCCAAACCAATTGGAAAACAACTACCAACCAGTGTACGCTAATTTGACATCGCGAATTGTACACTGTTTTTCCATTAAGCCTTCATGAATCATGGGTCCATAGAACAATACCCTTCCATCCTACTTTTTGCTTGTAGAAGGTTTTAACAGATCAATAATATCTTGTGAATAACCCCTAGGCATAGCCTCAAGACCAACAGTTCATGCCTTGGGTGCCATATATTTTAAATAGATGGGAATTCAAACTATGGTTTTCTTTAAAAGACAAACAATTACACCTTGCTCTCAACTGCCATTACAAAAAATTCCTTTATATTCACAAAAATTACTAGCAATGACCTATATAAGCTCTAAAAACCAATTTTCTTAACAATTCTCCAGGAATCGCCAATTATTCAATAAGCAATGCTAATATATTCTGAAAACACAAGAGAAGGCATATGTATTACTTACGATTTATATTGCAAAGTGTCAAATGCCATGATAATGGAAAACTGAGATAATAGCCGCCTCCCTAAGCACCGAAGGATTCTTACAAACTAGAATGCAATACTGAAATAGTAGTTCACTGGTTATTTGGCATTTAATTATGCAAACCGAGTCAAATTTGACCATTACTATTTCCTCACACGAGATGGAATGGCTATAGTACAACACCAGTTCATTTGAAAACAAGCCGTTGATAAAAAACATAGCTGGCCAAGCAGATGACCTAGATTTGGTCAAAAATAGTTTGAAAATAACACATCCTCCTTCTAGTCACCAAGCCAGCACGAAAAATGCCCACTAGGTACCACATCAACATGGAATAGGTCCCACCACGTTTGTTAATCAATAACACTGGCGCCCACTTGTCAACACATCGCGTACCTCACAACATTATTGAAACTGAAGTTTTAACTGCGCAAGGTCAGTGAGGGACGACCGATATGCATCAGAAAGTACATAGCTGTCGGCATCAGCACCCGTCCATCGGTCATCACTCAAAACCTTGGCCCCACCAAGTTACACAACAAGTGGCAGCATCTCACAAGCCTTGCAGCATTTCCAGTGACGTAAGCACAAACCTTGTGAGGTGTGCGATAAATGATCAAGATCACAGTTACTGCATCCGTTGGTTAATACAATCTGCACATGCGAAACAATTACCTTAAAGAAGGGGACCAACTATGCGGATGGGGAAATAACCCATGGGGTTGAAAAATAATTCAATGCTTAAGTTTGTAAAAATTAGTTGGCCGAAAATCATAGGGACGCACTAGTCACAAAGCAAAACCGAAAAGATAGGTAAAAGGGGCCGGTAAAGGTACAACCAAAGAGGGATAAAATATGGCTTAAGTGACTAATCACCGCCGATAACAACTCAACACCCAGAAATAAAAAACCCCCAATACTAGACCAATTGAAAAATAACAAAGATAAAACCACCATAGAGGGGAAGAAAATAAAAGCTCCATCGGTAGGTTAACTCTTTTTCCAGTATCTAACATCCTATATTTTTCATCATTGGTCCCACTTGAATGGGCAACACAATCAGTCCTTTAGAAGATCTATCTTCCTCATCATAAGCTTTTATTGTCATTTTCCTTCAAGAATCAATAGCATTTTCAGAATACCCTAGTGCATAGATTAACTTTAAAGTACAAATGTTCAAACCAGCTCCCCCATCTATTAGTACTCTTTTAACATGATGCTTGTGGATCAATAATTCAATATGGAGGGTGGTGTTATGTGGATGATTAAAGGACACATCATCCTATTCATAGAATAATACAAAGTGTGGTAGGGTAAAATTTCCCACCATAGCCTAGAATTGGAAAACATCTAGGTCGTTGGGTACGGTGGTGGTACCAAGTGCTTGTTCTAAAAATTACTTATGTGATGGTGATAGTTTAAGGAGTTCAAGTATTGATATTTGCAGTGGTATTTTATGAAGTTGGTTGACAATGTTGTATTGACTTGGAGGTGGAGTTGTGTTTTTAGGCGCAACTCCCCTTAAAATTACCTTGGATTGCCCCCTTGTCATTACATTAACCAGTTGATAGTTTTGTCTTTCCCTAATTTTTAAAATATTTATTTGATTGTCGAATATTTGTATGCTCGGGATTAGATCTAGGGGGATAATGTCACTGGTTTTGTTGTTGTCCATATGATTACTAGTCGCAGTATTGCTTTCTACTTCAGATAAACAAAAGATCATGTTATCATAAATGTGATTGGCTTTTTTGCCTTTATTGTTTGTAGAAGATGACTCTCCCTAGTCGTTATTTGGTAAAGGGTCTTTAAAGGCTGTATGATCATTATTGTTTTGATGTCCCTCTACGCTTACCTTTTTGTTGTCAATCAAATATTGAGCTACATGTTTTAATTCCATGCAATCATTTGTCTTTTGTCCCTTATTGTTATAGAAGTTACAATAATTTGCGTCATTCCACCAAGATGGTTTGAATTTTGGATCCCAAAATTGTGCTTCTCATGTAGTGATAATATCACTTACAACAAGTTCCTTCATTGCCGATTCTAGTGTTTGGCCTAATGGTGTGAATCGGCGCTGGTTTGATGATTTTTGATATGTTTGTGGTTTTGATTGATATTTGACTTGATGTTTTGATCACTATTTTTCTTTGTCTTTGAAGTAGATGTTGTCAAGTTAAAAAATGGTTTCATATTTTGTAAATCACTTGTGGTTTTGTTGATCCCGATATTTCTATTCTTTTGCCAGAATTTTGGTTTGTCATTGTTGGTGTATTGATTTGAGGAGTTGGTGTTGTTTGATTTTTCATTGTAGTGCATGATCACCCCTCATTTTACCAATGCTTCTTCAATTTTAAGGCCATTTTCATTGACCTTTTCAAACGTTGAAGGACATTGTAATTCGAGCCTATAGCTCATCTCATCCATCAAATTGTCTATGAATAACTCCATATTTTCTTCCTCAGGTATGGAGCGAGGATACCTAGAAAATAGTCTTTGCCATCGTTGTAAGAAAGACATAAATGTATCACCTTTATTTTTCTTCATGTTATGGAGATCCTTTATTGTGATATCTTGTTGGATGTTAAAATAATATTGTGATATGAACCTATTGACAAGCTCTTCAAAATTTCCTATAACTAGTTGCAATTTGGAAAACCATTCCATACATTTCCCTCCTAAACTTCTTGAAAATAGCCTCATGAGGTAAGTTTATTTTTGCACAAATTCTAAGCTCAAGGTATACAATCTCCTTATATGGTCGATTGGATCTGTCTTACCATTGTATTTTTCATACTTTGGAAATTTGCAGTGTCTAGGGAAAGGTATCATGTCGATTGTTGGGTCAAAAGGATAAGGAAAAATGTCCTATAATGCATACCTTTTCATGTTTCTCTTTGTCATGTCTTGTATTTATTGTTGTAAGTTCTACATTTGGTTTGTTAAGGAAACAACCAAATCTACACCTTCTGTGTGTTGTGGTATTTTAGTTTCACTTGTTCTAAGTGCTTCTTTGAAGCGATTGACATCAAAATCTTTGGGAAGTTTGGCACCTAATTCAGCTAGCATTAGGAGATATTTCTCCATGTCTTGCTCTAAGATCTTTTCCATAAATTTATGGAATTTTGGATCTTGTTGTGCTATTTGTATGTCTTCTACTATTATTTCATTCTTGTCACTTTGATTTAAACTATTCCAGGGATTTTCTTCTGCCATGGTATTTGATGTTTCAAGTTCTTTTTCTAAGAGCCTCTTTTTTTGTAACTTGGTGAAGATTGGAATACAAATGTTTTTCTTTTCCTACCAAACTTTTATCTTCTATGTTGGATAAATTTCAAGTGAATTTTTAACAAAGTCAAATAGGATGATATATCCTATTGATAAGAATAGGTTAACAATCTGATTACTATGCCTCGTTTCATGATAATAGGATGATAATATCCTGATGATGAAACTTTCGCTAAATAACCAAGATTTTTTTTTTAATTTTCTTGACACTTTATGGTTTGCAAGATCCGAGTTTCAGTTGAAAATATAGTTAACCTATAGTAACCTATCCGTTTATGGTTTCTAGATAGTGTCTATGTTGAAAAGATACTTCTGATTGACAAAATTTCAAATTATAGTTGTTAACTAAACTGACTGATCTTTTTGTATTTTTTGGAAGCACTAAAACAAAGTTCAGAGGCGCTAAAAAAAAAATTAGAAGCACTAGATCATGGAAGCGCTAAAACAAATCTTGTAAGCACTATGACAGTTTTTAGAAGCGCTATTTTGTGAAAAGCGTTAAAACAGAGGCCATGAGCACTATGATATTCGATTGAAGCGCTATTTTGTAGAAGCACGAAAATAGAGTTCAGAAGCACTATGATATTTGATTGAAGCATTATTTTATGGAAGTGCTATAATAGACCTCAAAAGCGCTAAAAAAACCTCAGAAGCTCTAAAACAGACCCTGAAAGTGCTATTTTGAATTTCTTTATTGCAAAATTTGATTTGGCCTGGTGGAATATTCTATCATTGGTTGCGAGATGGAGGACTAACATATGGGTTGACAACGGTTATGATGGTGTGTAAGAGCTCTCCTTTGGAAAAATTCTTGTGAATAAAGAGGTTCTAAGGTGTAATCAGCAATATAACCTCTAGCGAAATCATGATACCTATGTATGAAAGTTCTATGATGAAGCAAGATTTTGACTCTGATACAAGAAATGTCTTTTTCTCGAAAGGTTTTGGTAACCAAGTTTTCTATTGGACTTCTTGATTTTGATGGATTTCTCAATAAAAAATTTGGATTTCCAATCTCGGATCATGAATTTTTCTAACTTGATTTGGTTTGCGGTTTTCAGGATGATCTTTTATCTGAGTTACAATGATTTGAAAACATAGCAAGAAAATTATAGAATAATTGTTTTTAGTCCTAGAATTTGAACATATAGTGTATGTTCAAGAACCATGAATGATCCTTATTAACTTCCACTAGTTTTGTTTTAACAAAGATACACTTCAAACAAACTCACTCTTAAATTCAAAAATGTCATCATTATACTCAACAACCCACATCTTAAAATTGTGTTGACTCACATAGACATGTCACCCCCTAGAGGGCACCTGCATTTTTTTCATCTCTAGGTGTGTACTCAAAGTTGGATCTCTTGTCCCTTGAGAAAATGATCCTTGGAAATTATATGGTGAGTGTCTTGGGGGTAGATTTTTCCCTCCCCTCACACTGCGAGTATTACAATTTCTGGTTAGTGACTCAGTTGGATACTATGTTATGGTTCTTAGATAGGGTTTCCGTGTGGTGCAAAAAATGATAAAGTCCCTTAGGAGAACTCCCAATATTTAGAACAAATATTTTAAGGATGGTTATCTTTCACACTCCTGTCGAGTTGGACTTTCATCAACAACTCGCATTTGTTTAGAGTGGGTTGGAATCCTTGCCTTTAGGCGTTCCCGTAGGGTGATTATTTTTTCCCACTACTGTAGGCATTCTAAAGCTTTTAAAAAAAGAATAAAATTGCATGGAAAAAAATGATGAGTTTGGCATTTTGATCACCCAGTTAAGGGGGGAGCATAAGCCTATTCACCACACACACACAGTAATCAATGATTTATTTTAAAACCCAAAAAGACAAAAAATTTCATCACAAGAGTAATTGTGTAGGTTTTAACTGATATAGAAAAATGTGTGATATCTATCCTAGGATTGATAAATTTTAAATCAAGTGACTGCCCTAGGAATTATTCTTTTTAGTGAAAATGCATCAAAATAAAATTTTGTCTGCAGTCGCGTTGGATCTAGATAAGCAGTTACAAAAGCGCTAAAATGTAGAATAGAAGTGTTATAGTTTATAATAGATGTGCTATAGTTGAAGGAGTTAAAACAAAGATTGAAAGCGCTACAATTTTCCACGGAAGCGCTATATAAAATGTGCTGAAAATGAGTGGTCGATGCATTGAAAGAGATCATGGAAGCATTATAGTTTTCTTCCCAGAAGTGCTAAAAAAACTCTTAGATGTGCTATAGTTTTGTGGAGGCATTGAAACATAGCTCAAAAGTGCTATAATTTTCCATGAAAGTGCTATAGTTTTTGTCGGAAGTGTCAGAAAAGCTCTCACTCATGCTAAACTAAACACACTGGAAACCTATCCAACACTTTTCAAAAAAAAGAAGTGAAATATGGGGTTATGCCCCATGGTGGGTGCCAAATTGTAAGTGTGAATAATTAAACAGTAAGTAAACATGTCTTAATATGACATTATATCAAGAGAATTAATCAAAGTTAATCTAATTGAAACAAAAAAGACTCTTTAAAATGTCATATTGCTCTGTATCTCCAAATATTTATCAAATCATTGTGGCTCTTAGATCACGTAAGAACTATGTCTGTTTAAAATGACAATTTGAAGAATGAGAATGATGCTAAATGTAGGAAACTAATCTTATATGATGATTACTAAAATAAATTGACATGAGATTGATAAATGAAAGCTAAAACAAACTAAATGCAGCCATGATTATGAATTAAAGCTATGATGCTATTTATACAAGGTAAGTTTGCTTAAAATTGGGATCCTTTCTTTGTTGTGCATGGCTGTATTTATAGATTTCCAAGCAACACATTTGCACAAGGCCAACAAACAGAGGCTTGGATTCAATATAGATGATTGAATGGTGAGATATGGAGGAGTTGGAAAAGATTTTGGGATTGGTTCCCACCCATGAAAACACTAGGCAAGAAGATCTGAAGGATTGATGGAAGAGGATTGAGAGATTGATTTCCAATTTGTCTCCAATTTGTCTCCAAATCTTCCCATGAAGATTGAATCAATTAATTTAGCATAAATTAGACATATAATATCTAATTTGGTATTTGAGGAAATAGAGGAATTAGATTTATGCCTTTATTTAATTTTTTTTAATTTAAATTAGTAAAAGAGGGATAATTAATTTAATAAAATAAACTATAGAACTTGTTTATTAAATTAAAATAGAAGAATTTATGATAATTAAACAATAAATTATTTAACCTTTGTTTAATTTATTTAAGATTGAATGATGTGATAAAGATAAAATAGAGGAATCGATAATTAAATAAAACTAAGTATTTATTTTTGTTTATTTAATTAAGATGAAATAATAGCAGAATTAGAAGAATTTAAAAATGAACTATATAAATAAACATTTCTATTTATTCAATAGGAGAGAAATTTGGGATAATTAATCAAATAAATCATATTTAATTAATCGGATTCTCTAGACCAATTTTAGGTGTATACACTAATTTTTATAGTGGACACAAGTCCTGAAAAACAAAATTTGGAAACTATTTTTTTTTATAAATATGTAGAATGGAGTCTAGTTTCTAAAAATGTAATTTATTTGAAATTTTGGTGAATGGTTAATTTATAATAAAAAAACACCAAACACTAGTTTTTTCCAAAAAAGAGACACACAAACAAAATAAATTATAGATCAAAGGCTTAACATTGTAAGAGTGAATAAAATTATATCATTTGATTTGTTTGACATTGAAACACGTGCACTCCTAATAGTGACCATGAACCTGATTATGTGAAATATTGTAGACTTTGCAAAAATATGTCTTTGGTTGTTGGGAAGGCCCTCCAAGCCTTTGGGTTGGTATTCCAAGGAAAATATCAAGCCCAAGGCTTGGAAAATCCCAAAGTAGGATATAACGCAAGCATATTATAACTTGCTCGCATTAATATTAGTTTTGACGTGGTTTTTGTGTTTGTGCAAGAAATGTCTAGCAAGACATAACATAAGCAATAATGCACTCACATTATCTTGATTTGTGTTAAAAGCTACTCTATTGAATCTATGTTTATATATTTGTATGTATGTATGCTTGTATGCCATGTATGTATATATGTATGGTTGCTTGTATGTATACATATATGTATGTTTGCATGTATGAATGTATTTTTCAATGCATGTATGTATGCATGTCTATATGTATGTAATATTGTATGTGCATATGTATGTATGTGTTTATGTATTTATTTAGAGGGAGGGAGAATTTTAAGAGAGAGAGAGAGAGTTGTCTAGGTAAAGTGGGAGGGAGAGAGGGGGGAGGGAGGGGGGGAGAGACTTGTGAGAGAGAGAGGTAGAGAGGTAGTGAGAGAGAGTATCGAAAGAGGGAGAGGGGTTGGAAGGGAGAGACCTAAGAGAGAGGGAGTGGGAGATAAGGGGTTGGAGTAAGAGGGACTTAGCTAGGTAGGGTGGGAGGGATAAAGAGAGAGAGGGGGACAATGGGATAGAGCAAATTTTGAGAGAGGGAGAGAGAGGGGGAGAGAGGGGTGGAGAGAGAGAGGGATAGAAATAATTTATGTAGGTAGGGTGCCAAAGGGATAGAATTGAGAGATAGGGAGAGAGAGGGAGTGGGAGATAAAGTGAGTGATGGAGAGGTAGTGGAAGGGAGATAGAGAGAGAGATAGAGGGAGTGAGAGAGGTGGTAGGGATTGATAGAGTGAGAGGTACATAGAAAGGTGGAGAGGGTAGATAGAGACAATTAGAGAGGGGAGGAGAGAAGGAGGGAGAGAGAGGGAAACGGGTTGAGGGTATAGGGTTAAAGGATTATGGTTGAGGACATATAGGGTTTATAATTTAGGGTAGTGATTTGAGGGTATAGAGTTGAGGGATTAGGGTTGAGGGTAGAGGGTATTGGCTTAAGGGTAAAAGGTAAGAGGTTTAAGGGTTTAGGGTTTAAGGGTTTAGGGTTGAGGGTTTAGGGTATAGGTTTCAGGGTATATGGTTGAAGGACTAGGGTTGAGGGATTAATGGTTGAGGGTTAAGAATTGAGGGTTGAGGGTTTAATGTATAGGGTGGAGGGTAGAGGGTAGAGGGTTTAAGGGTTTAGGTTTCAAGGTTTGACAGTTGAGGGTTAAAGGTTGCAGGTAGAGGGTTGAAGGTATAGGTGTAAGAGAGGAATACCAATCACATCAAGGTTCTAGGTCTCAGAGAGTTGAGAGAGAAGTGTTGGTGTACCTTACCTCACTCTAATAGATGTTTTGGAATGAGGATCAAGAATGAAGAGCACCCTCAAGTGCTTCTATCACCCTACAAACCTAAAAATATACTTGGGGCTAGACGAGCTAGTTTCTAGAGTCCAAACTACACCTCAGATAGATATTTGTTTGAGGATGGTAGCACAGGTCTGGGATGAAAAAATAGTGTGTTGGTGTCTCTCTAGCGTGCTAGCATCCGTATGGCCTAAAAATGCAAACTATAATAAGAAAAATACTAGAAGTCTACTGACAACCTAGCTAAAAAATGTTAATGAAATAAATTGAATAAAAAAGTAAAAAATTTAAATGAAAATATGATAAATAAAATAGATGAAAACTAGGGTGACGAATATCAACTCACTAAAGTGCCAGTTCACCATCGAGATCCACGCATAGGTTCACCTCCACCCAAAGGATTTCAAGGCCGATGAAGGGAGAATGCAAGAAACAAACTTGGAAAAGTCACCATGGCCACAATAGTGATGAAGGTAGGTCTCAAAAGACTCCAAGCTTGCAACTTCTATGGTGGCCTCACACGTACAAAAGTGAAGTTGACAGAGTATCAAGCTACTACAATGTTCAATAGAGTTGTTTAGATTGCTGAAGTTGTGAGAAGATGGAATGAAAATTCTCAAGTATGTGAAGAATATTGAATGAATTTCTAAGAGATGAAGTGAGAGTGAAATTAATTCCTTTGAAGGAAAAAATGAGAGGGAATGAAGTCATTTTGGGTTAGTTGGTTGCACACAGGGATTAAAAACCATACCCAATAAGGAGTGTAACATCCCTGTGGACTTAGGAGTAGGAATTCATTGGGGATGACTACATGCCGCGTAGACTTCCATGCGTCATGCTTGCATCCCTGAAAAATAATTCCCCATCGACACAAAAAACATGCACTAAGTGGATGGAAGGCAAGTGGGTGATCTGGAATTTCACGTTCAAATTCAATTTTCAAAGGTGAGGGTACGCAAAAGGGAAATTTACATAAGGGGTGCAAATTCACTCCTATACATTATGTCCCCACTTTAGGGAGCATAAATATCGATGAGCATTTGGTAAAGTAGATTGAAGAGTTAGAAATGTATACCTAAACCTTCGAGGAAGTAGAATTTTTTTTGGAAAACTCAAAAGTACAAGGAAGGCAAAGGACTCCATAGGTACTCTCTCTTGAGGAGGTTTGAGAAAAAGTACTATGTAGCCCCACAAAACTATGAAGTTGAAAAAAGTACACTAGAGGCCCATAGACTAATGATGGACAAATCCTGTAGGATTGGAGCACTTCATAAGCCCTTAGACTTGCAAAGAAGGAATTCCACAAAGTTCTCTCTCATGAAGGAAGATCAATGAAAGGGGACTCTGCAGAGTCAAACTGGAAAGCGATTTCATAAGTGCACCTACAAAGCAACATGTTAATCTATAGATAAAACATGTTAGAAGAAAAAAAGAAACCACACAGGCAAACAAGAAGACAATCACGTAGATATTCAATAAATTGAAAGGCTTTCAAAGGGGTCCCTTGGGAACCCTTCAAAAGAAGAGGGGTCCACTCAAGGGATGTGTTGCTTGAAAGTGAGATAGCTTTTTTCACAAATCGATTCAACACCAAGGAATCCTTTTGAAATATGTTCACTTCATCAAGGAATTTGAAAGGAAGAAAATTCCCCCTTACGAGGGGAAGGTTGAGGATTCTCCCACTATAAAATTTTATCCCTCCTCGAAGAAAATTTCTTCAAGTTCTTTCTTTTTGAACCTATGATGAAGAAAACATGCTCTGCTAGGAGGTCCAAGTTGAGAACGCAATTTTTAAAAAAGTTTGCAAAGATTATTGAGAAAATATTTGTTATTGTGTGGGAATAAAAGTGGAGTAATTAGTAAAACTAAACATAAATCAATGAATACATTTTACATAAAAGGAATTGAAATAACAAATAGAACTTCTATGACTATCCTCTCAAATTGTCTCATTCCTCTCTATTCTCAGTGATCTCTGCATTCATGCTCTCAGATTTGTGTGTTGCACATGAAATTTACAAGATGGCAACCTAATAAATGAGATTCTATATGAAATTTAAAGCTAAATTCATACATCTACATGTTTTTGGTATTTTTTGATTGTAATGCTAATGATGTATGATGTAATGCTACTATATTTAAAATGATGCTAAGATGATTATTATAATTGAAGATGTAATTCTAACTGAAATGATGTAGGAAAATTCAACAAATTAAGATGTTAAAACTAAAATTTCCATGATAATACTAATATGAACTAAAATGGAAAATTCTAGTTAAAATTCTCTCAAAATTATCTCAATTGCCAATATGATTTCTACAACATAAGTTTGTGATCAAAGCCTTCTTGAAAAGATGTAGAATTCCCTTCTATTTATAGATTTTTCCAAGTGTAGGATGAGGTGGAAAAAATGGATGATTAAGATCATGATCTTGAGACATCAACGGTAGAGCACAAAAAGGTTGAAGGATTTCATGGAGGTTGCTCCATTTGGAAGGGCAAGTCTTCCAAGTGTCAAAGAGCATCAATTAGAAAGAGGAGCCATGTTTCTCCAAGGAGGTTAGGAGGTTAGAATAATATTTCTAATTTAGAAATTAGAAATAAAATAAATTATGTGACATGTGATGATGTGGAGAGTGAGTTGGAGGAAGCTAGAGAAATATGGAGAAATATGACAAATTTGAATTAAAAATTCAAATTTAAATGGAGGGAAATTAACTAAATGTCAAATTATTTAATTTGTGCATTTAATTAACTTAAGAGGAAAATGATTTTTGAAATAGAATAATTAAGGGACAAACTATATAAATAAGTCTATCAATATTATTAGAAGAATTAGGATTTATTAATTAGATATCAAATATTTAATTAATTGTGGCCCCCCTTAGGGTGGTGCATGTTGAACGTAGAGGCACACGACAACCTAAGCAGAGAAAAGAAAGAATAGAAGGATAGTGATAATGTGGCATGTGGGGCATAGTGATATGTCATTGTGGTAATGTTTTTGAACAAATGAGGGACAACACATATGCAAAAAAACATCACAACTGAAGAAAAGGAGAGAGAAATATAACAAAATTGATAAAAGTAATTAAATCGTAGGAAAAAGACACAGGGTGATCTGATATTTTGGGGTTAGAGATGCTCATAAATATTTATAAGTTTAGTAAAAGTATATATATGAACTATCATCAACCCCCTAAGATATCACACCATGTAAATAATACATGAGAAGACAAAATAAAAATAAAAAATAGGGTCAACATGGAAGGGAAGTTTAAATGCCTACAACGCTTTGCATCGTCCCCAATTTTTTATAAATAAAGACACATAACAAAGGAAATATAATGATACAGATAGAGGAGGTTTATGAAACATAATCACTCTTATATCTAAACACCTACAAGGGTGACAAGGGTCATCCAAGAACACATAACACAAGAACAGGGGATCACATCACAACAAAAACACACCTAATATAAAGGTAAATTAGAAGAGGTATCTCCCTAACAATCATTGACCAAGAGGTCATTGGATTTCCAATATAGATCATTATATAGGGAATGTGGAAAAGCTTGCATTGGTGGAATATTAAGAGGGTGAGCTTCTAACCCTCTTGTAACAAGGGCCAGGGAAGAAGGTCTCACAACGTCTTCTTCGCTTGACTCTTGTGGAGATATGGTCAATGATTTTGTGAAGATCATTGACAAGTTTGGGACCTTGTCCAAGGAGTTAAACATACACTTCAAAGGAGTGCCATGTGTTACCTCAGTGAGTGAGGAAGGTGGTTACTGATATTCATTACTAGGCTCATTAAATGACTCAAGAGCAGTGACAAACTCAAGAGAAGTTGGAACTTTCTCCATAAATAAGATGGAACAAGCTAGCGTAGGACCACTATAACATACCAACCCTTGAATGAAGTAAAATTTTCTAAGTTATCACCTTTTGAGAAAATTAACTAAGTAATAAGCCATTGCAATAAAGAAAACTATTTTCTTTATTGATAATTTTCAAACAAGATGCATAACATAATATAGCATGGATTCCATTTCATTTTCATAATTCTATAAGTTACAATAATACAAGAAAGCATACATTTACATACATATCTCAATGATTTTTTAAAACAATGACTTGTAAGATGGTCCAAAATACTTCCTTTCAAATCTTGGATCTTTTCTTGCCTGTTATGGAGGAGAAGTATCTCTCAAGCGCTTTTTCGCCAACCATAGATTATTAATGTGGTCCCCCACACATCTATCATTTGATAAATGGCCCTTCCCTTCGACGAAGAGATTGGTAGAGTAATCGATAACAACAACCAACTGAGCATAGTGTTGTATCCTACATAACTAGAAATTATAATCCCACAATCTCAGACTAGCATGTAATACTGGATCATGGTGAACTGACAGTGGAATCTCGACATTCACACTTTTTAGTGGAGTGTTTGGACATTCCCAATACTTTGGCCAAAGTTTTCTCATTCATTAGTTTGAATGAAGATAATCTATCACATACAGTACTCGGGGCCAATTTGACTTAAGGCTATCTTAAGCTATGCATAGGTATTTCTTTCAATGGATAGTCTATCATCACAAAGATAACCTACATAATTGGAATAAACCTACTTAACAAGTAAATAAACAAGCTCCCTCTCATACTGGATTATCTATCCTTAGAGTAAACATAATATTTCCTAGTTAAATAAATAAATTTAGCTAAGTATATCACATGTGCCTCTCATGTTCAATCATACCTAGTATATAATACCTATGATAAACACCCATCTCCTATCATGGAGTACTTAAAAACACATCATGAAAATAGAATAAAATATTCAATTTCCTTTTTCAAGACACTCTGATTTCTCTAATTCTCACACTAGAAAAGACAACTCAAACATACATGTAAGACACATCATTCAAAAGTAAAATAACAAAGAAGAAGAGATCCCCATGCTTGTTATCTCTTATCTAGACAAATGGTAGAAATGCAACCCTTTCCAACAGTAGCAAGCTTGATAAATAGCTTCTCAAAAATGTCACAAAGAAACTCTATCTCTCAAGTTTATAGCTTACTCCTCTCAACAAAAACTTCCTCACAAACTAAATAGAATGCACTCCCTTTCTCTCTCACAATAGAAAGCGGAGTATGGCTGGAAATAATGCGGTATAAAGACTAGTAAGAAGAATGCAAAGGATGCATAATCTTGTGAAATAATGCATCCCTTCAAATGAAATGGCTGAAATATTTATAGAGCAGCTTGGTAACCTCATAGCCTACAATTTATGCATGTTAATGGACAACAAGATCCATGCAAGGAAACACATGAAACATAGTAGAAAGGTGGTGACCTCCTAAGTTCGTACTGTAGACATGAAAAATGTACATTTTTGGTTTGACACACTTGATCCTGATTACTAACATCATTTCCTCCGAAATCATATTCCCAGCAATTCATCATATTCTATCTCTTAATTCAATGAATCATTATTCATTTAATTAAGTCTTCCTCTTCCAGTAATTAAATTAATCAATTTAATTTAATTAATCTTACATCTATTTTTAATTAAATAAATCATTTTATTGGATTGAAATATCTAAAGTTTTCTTATTAAATTAAATAAATTAAACCTTATTTGATTTAATCTGTCATATTCCTCCTGAGTTAAATAAATCGGATCATTTATTTAATTGATCATTTCCTCTCAATTTTGATTTAAATTAAGTCATCTATTTGAGTTAAAATTGTCAAATAATCAGATCTCCTATTAAATTAATCAAAACCTTGATTAAGTTAATCCCTTTCACTAAAATCTTCTAGAGAACGCAACTTTCACAATAAATCAATTACTTTGATTTATTTAAATCTCTATTTTCCTCACATGGCATCAAAAGGGAATATTCCCTCAATTTGAATTTAAAAATTCCAAGTGGACTTGGTCCTTCCAATAAGGAATTTAAGGCCTCTTATATGTCCTTTGCATTAGGCCAAGTGACATTAACTTCATTTCCCTTCCCTCTTCAACAAGTCATTTCACATATTCAAATTCAAACTAATTGCATTTTTTGGCACTTTGGCCAAAATGTGCACAACCATCAACCATTCACATGGTGACAAGTGGCATTCAACCATTGGATTGAAAGTTAGTCCCACATTGATCAAATCTTGATCTTTCTTCCAAATTCAAACCTATAAATTGGAGGCTTCTCTCCTCATTTCTCATCCACAATTTGATGCAAAGTTACTCTTTTGACATTGAGAGCCAATGTTGCCCATTTCATTCAATCATTCATCATCTTCATAAATATAATATCTAGATTATGCTCATATCTCATTGACATATTTGACCATTTCACAATCATCAACATTGCACTTTAGGAGTTGCGAAAGGGCCAATTTCAACATTAAATTGGCAGCAATTCTCCCATGGGATTTGTGAACCCCTAAACTTGTAGATGCACAAGACAACAAACACGATTAGATGTTAGATCAAAATGCAATACAAGAGTGAGAGATTCCCCATGAAATCCATCTATTTAAACTAACTATTAGGACATGAAGAACAAACTCAAATAACATGAAAGTAAATCCTAATCTAGCCAATAGATTGATGATCCCATGGGGGAATTGGTACCAATGGAGTGTTGCAATTGGCCCTTTCCCAATTCCTAGGTTGCAATGAAGATGATATAGAAATGGTCAAATCTCCGAAGAGATTTGAGCATAACCTTGATACAAATGTGAAATATGGTGAATGCTTGGATGAAATGAGCAAAATTAGTTGTCAATTGAAGATTGTGGATGAATATTGAGAAGAGGATTCTCTTATTTATAGACTTCTATTTGGAAGAGGTGAGCAAGATTGAGCAATGTGGGACAAAAGATAATCCAATGGGATTGTGCCACTTATCCACATGTGGTTGGATGAGAAATGAGCACATTTTGGCCAATGTGCATGATAAATGCATAAATTTGAATTTTGAAATGTTGAAATGACAAGGTGGATGAGAAGTCAAATAGAGTTATGAATTCTTGGCTCAATGCAAAGGACATGTAAGATGTCTTAAATGCCTTGTTGGAAGGACCAATTCCACTTGGCCTTTTTGAATTCAAATGAGGGAATATTCCCTTTTGATGCTTTGTGAGGGAAAATAGATGAATTAATAAATCAAAGTATTTGATTTATTGTACAAGTTGCATTCTCTAGAGAATTTTAATGAAAGGGATTTAACTTAATCATGGTTTTGATTAAATTAATGAAGAATTAGGTGATGGGACAATCCAGACTTAGATTTATGAATTGATTTAAGTCAAGAATTGAGAGGAAATGATTAATTAAATAAATAATTTGATTTATTTAATCAAGAAGGAACATGTTAGATTAAAACAAATAAGGTTTAATTTATTTAATTTAATGAGAGGAGTTTAAAGAATTTAATCAAATAAAATGATTTATTTAATTAAACAGATATGTAAGATTAATTAAATTAAATTGATTAATTTAATTAGAGGAGGTGATAGACTTAGTCAGATAAATATTGATTCATTAGATTAAGGGATCAAATTATGATGAAATGCTGAGAATATGATTTAGGAGGAAATGTTGTTAGTAATCAGGATCAGGTGTGCCAAAACAAACTTGTACATTTTCCATGCCTAGTCAAATTATCACAATCAATCTAAAAGCCCTTACAAGTTTAGCATATACCTTCAAAATTTCTTCGAAAGGTTTCACTCACTCATCCCATCCATTTAACCCATCACCATTGCCAGCATCTTTGATCATTTAGCTTCCCTAGTTCTTCTCTTTTGGGCCTAAAAGGTTAGAATCGAACAAATCCCTATTTTTTATGGTCCAAACAAGATCTCAATACAAGAAGAACATGGAGAATATCAGAGAAATATCAACTTATGTGGACATGAGTCAGTTAAACTCTGAAGTGAACCTAGCGGGATCAAGCAATCCCCCAAGTAACTCTTTCTTATCATCACAAAATCCTCAAGAGGAGATTCATCAAGAGGACATCACGAATGAAGACATGGGGATGACACAATCTGAAATCATGAAGATGGTTCAAAATCCAAAGAACCAAAAAATTGTCAGTGCTATGTTCAAGTACCTAAATATGCTGGCAGGAGGGGGGGTCTAGTTCCCTTCCGACCCTGACACAAGCACTAGTATAGATATACCTCTTAAAAATGCATCCCCGATGTAAAATATCAATCAAGAAATACCTTACAACACATCGACCATCACACCAACCTCGCCGAATGTGAATAAGGGGAGTGCCCTGTTCCAAGAATCAAAAAGGCATCACCTTGTGGCTAACAAAGAGGCATTCGTCACCACCACGCCGATTACTTTTGTCCAAGAAAATCCATCCCACCCATACGTCTCACTCACCTTCCATAACCACATTGGATCATCTTCATTCTGTGCAACACCAATCTATCAATCAAACATACAAACTTCTCTAAAACTTGGAGGAGGCTTGTTTGAAACACCTGACATTGGTAATTCTTTTTTTCAAGGTAACATTCCATCTCTTCCCCCATTTTCATTCACGACCACATCACCTATTGGATTAGGTTTTCCTCCTCTCAACATTGATGGTTTCTTAGAACCTAGCAATCTAAACATCACACCCAATTCCCTCTTCTTGCCCACATCATCATAATAACAAGTGGCAACCATTCAAGCCACCACTTCAATTGGTCCTCAAATATCTCAAAGCATACCATCTCAAGGACCAATCATCTCAACCACCCCTCCAACAACCCAAATCCCAATCACCACCACAATCCCTCCACTCATCACAATGGTTGGCATGATTCCTGTTCCACTACCAATCCCACCAATAGCCAATATGACAAACTCATTCACCACGCTAATCCAAACCCTTCAAAAATCCAACCAATAGAGATTACTCCAGAAAAAGCAAAAGGCACAAGCTCAAACACAAGCCCAAGCACAAGCCCAAGCACAAGCACAAGCTCAAGCTCAAGCCCTAGCACAAGCTCAAACCCAAGCTCAGGCCCAACAACAAGCACAAGCCCAATACCAAGTGCAATTGCAAGCAATCCATCTATAAGCATACCAACAAGCCCTGTAAGACTTTCAAGCACAACAACAAGCTAAACAAAAAGCTTTTTTGGCACAACAACAGCTCGAACAACAAGCTTTGTTGGCACAACAACAACTCAACCAACAACAAGCTTTGTTGACACAACAACAGCTAGACCAACATCAAGCTTTACTAGCACAACAACAGATTGATCAACAACAGGCTTCATGGGAACAACAACAGATGGACCGACAAAAAGTGTTGTTGGAACAACAACTACAAGATCAACAACAAGTGTTGTTGACACAAATGCATGCATACCAATAGGCTATGAACACACAATAGAGCTTGCAGAAAATGCCCACTAGTACTCTCCCCACCCATCAAACACCTCAAAACTCCTTCATTCCACCTCTTGACCTAAGCAAGGATGCCACAACACAAATCAAGCTACTTTCGCAACAAGTGTTGGACTTACAAGTAGGAAAAACCACAAGAACACCAGGAAACTTGTGCCCTTACCCTTTCGATAGAAGTCTCACCATGATGCCGTTCCCAAAGGGATTCGAGATCCCCAAAGTTGACAAGTACAATGGAATGGGTAACCCTGAAAACCATGTCAGGGAATTTCAGGTGCATTGCATGGAAGTCACATACGATGACACGTATCTGATGTGAATCTTCCCTCATAGTCTAACTGGTCCAGCCATGGAATAGTTTTCTCACCTACCCACGGGCATTAAAACATTCAAGGAAATCATGGAAGCCTTCCTTAGGAATTACGCTTTCAATTTGGGTGCGGATGTTAGTTTGGAAGAACTGTCTACACTCAAAAAAAGAAAAGCGGAGCTATTCGCATCCTTCTTGCAAATATGGCAATCCAAGGCCAATCAGAGCAAGTGGACCATGCCAAAAGAACAAGTTTTCACCATCATAGCCAATCTAGATGAAAACTTGGCATTTTACTTGAAAATGCAGTGTATCACATCTTATGATCAACTGATCCCAAAGGCGCTCAACATCGAAAGAGCCCTTACTGCGCGAGGAGGCACATCAACATTCAATCCACCATAGGATAACCACCTCTCTAATAACTACAATGAATAACCTCGAACTTGGTCGAGGAATAAAAATATCACGAATGACAGTGTGGTCAATGCTAAAGTGGTCATCAGTGCCCCTAAGCAGAATACCCAAGCCCATCATCAACCCCAAAATCATAATCACAACAATGTGCAGACTAATGCGGTAGTAGCACAACAACAACCAACACCCACCAATTAGATCAACAACTTGGGTAATCAAGGAGGACCACCTCCCCGCAACAAGTATCCTCCCAAGTGAAAATTCACAACTCTTGGTGAATCAATTGAGTCCATAATGAAGAAGTTGGTCAAAGAGAACCTAATCAAAATCTCTAACTCAGAGAAATACACAGAACCCATGACCAAGCCACTGTGGTGCAACAAAAACCTCCTTTGTGACTTTTAGAAGGTCAAAGGACATACCACTGCCAATTGCATGAGGCTGAAAAACATCATCCAAGACCTCATTGAAGGTAAAATCATCAATATTGAACAACCAGCTGGAAATCAAGACCTAAAAATATACATGAATCTGATGCCAAATCATAACCAAGTGAACAATCAAGGCGATAATCAAGGTAACAATAAGGGCAAGCAAAATTATGCTAGTGCTAATCTAGTATATGAGGAGATAGTCGGATGGGTCGATGAGATGGTCACCGTCATAAATGTCAAAGGATCCAACAATGACTGTGGAGTCACCACACGTGGGGGAAAGGTTACCATTATTGGGGCACTAGCTAAGACCCTCATTTCTAATACAAAGGCCATCCCCTATGACTACAACGTCATTGACCAGTTGAAAATAACACCCGCCCAAATCTCCATCATGGAACTATTGAAAATATTTGCCGTCGATAGGAAGATACTTGATGAAGTACTAGCTACATCCACCATCGCTGCCACCCTTGACATAGAGCAATTCCAAGATATGGTGGGTAACATCGTTACCCCAAATCTCATTACATTTTTAGTTCAATATTTCCCTTCGCAACCATCTCATAACCGCGCACTCCATCTCCAAGTGCTAGTCCACAAAAATAAAGTCAAACGAGTCTTGGTGGATGGAGGTGCAGGCCTTAATATTTGTTCCCTAAAGCTCATAAAGAAATTGGGATTCAGTGAGGATTCCATCAATAAGAACAAAAGCATCACAATAAGGGCGTATGGCGACCAAGAAAGAGTGTCTCAGGGCACCATCAAAATCCCCATCCAAGTGGGGCCAAAAACTATGGAAACCACTTGCCAGGTCCTCAACCTCAACCTACCATACAACATCCTCCTAGGATGCCCGTGGATACATGGATTGAAGGTAGTGGCTTCGACCTATCACCAATGCATCAAGTTATCACACTAGAATGAGGAGGTCACTATATATGGGGATCCCGAACCCTTTGCTTACTACAAAAACTTGGAAGCCAAGTTTTATAAGATCCCTCAAGTACCCAAAAATGATGAAGGACCTTCTACTTCATACATAGACCCAACCAATATTGCTTCCAATTCTACGACAGAGACACCCGCCATCCTTGATATATCCAAAATAAAAAACATGATCTAGGGCAATGGATGCGGTGACTACATAATGAAAAGAAATGCATTTGTTGTAGGAGAGTTACCACAATCTCCTAGGTCGCGCAAACAACCTCAACCAGTTGAAACACCTATCCAGACTGTTAGGGTAGAACCTTTTGGATTCCACCATTAGGGGGATCTCAGTAGAGAAAATGTAGATGAGGAGGAAATCTCAAACACATTATACCATGATGAAAGGCCCACCCCCACCCTACCCATGGAGGAAAATAACAGAGGGTTACAAATGATGTATGGTATGGGCTATAACATGAACGAAAGCCTTGGAAGAAATAGTGATGGACGGCTGGAGCCCGTCATTATAGAAAGTAAAATACAGAACCTTGGCCTTGGGTATACTCCTCTAAATATAATTGTATGTGGTAGGGGTACTCCCAAAAGGACATTCAGGTCCTCTCTTCAGGTAACAACGACCAATCATAGATCACTTGTTTGCTTAGGTATCCCACTTGATAATTACATGTTTGATGTCACTGATGTGTGTGCTAGTAGTGACAATGATGATACCATAGCAGGTCTCCCTAGAATATTTGAGGATTCCACCTTGTTAATTATTAGTGCAATACCCATTGAGTCAAACCAACCAAACCACCTAATCACCTTAGTACACCCCCAACTCATCAATCACAACCAAGGTGAACCACCGATTCTAGACTCATTCGAAAACAATGAGGCTCTCTTGGAATTCATGGGACTAAGGGATAAAATTTTGTGTGAGGATTACAAGGCAGGTTTTGACATCACATTAGACACCCAGGCATACTATGGGGAGACGATTGAGTCCTTTAGTCACAAAAGGAAAATATCGAGAATAAGCTCAGAGTTATTGAGTGAAAGCCACACTGTGGCACTCTCTAACCACAAAACAATAAAAATAAAGGACACATTCAATGGTGAAAACCTCTTTGAGGTGCCAGAGCATGAAGGATTCAATATCCCCCTACTGCTCTACATCAGGAGAAATCAGCAGCATTGGCAGAGTAGTGCAACCCTGTCAACTTGGGAACAAAAACAGAGCTGCAAATCACTTTCGACATCGATTCGCTCTTAACAGAGAAACAAGAATTGTTAGTAGCATTCTTGAAAGAAAGAAAGGTAAAATTTGCATGGACCTATGCCGACATGCTAGGTTTGGACCCTAAGGTCGTGGTTCATCATTTGGTTGTTTACCCTAGGGCAAAGCCAGTCAAACAAAAGTTAAGGAAGATGCACCCACAAATAGCCCTGCTCGTGAAAATATAATTACAAAAGCTCCTAGATGTTAGTTTCATACGCTCGATCAATTATCTAGAGTGGGTATCTAATCTTGTTCCAGTCTCCAAACCAAATGGGGGCATCCACGTCTACACTAACTTTAGAGATCTAAACAAAGCATGTCCTAAGGATGATTTTCCACTACCCAACATTGACATGATAGTGGACATGACGACCGGGCATGAGATGCTGTCCCTAATGGACGGCTTCTCGCGATGTAGTCAGATCATGATAGCAAAAGAGGACCAACACAAGACAACCTTTACATGTCCTTGGGGCACCTACTGCTGGAATGTGATGCCATTTGGGCTAAAGAATGTAGGAGCTACATACCAAAGAGCCATGACACTGATCTTCCATGACATGATTCAAAAAACTATCAAAGATTATGTGGATGATATATTTGATAAATCAAAGAAAAGGCAGGATCACATAACAACCTTAAGTACAATGTTTGATAGGCTAGAACAATACAAGGTCAGACTCAACCCAATGAAGTGTGTCTTTGGAGTACAATCAAGAAAGCTGCTGGGGTACATAGTTTCAATGAGAGGGATAGAGGTGGACCCTGCAAAGGTAAAAGCAATCCTTGATATTGAAGCACCAAGAACATTAAAGCAACTCAAAGGATTACAAGGTAGACTCCAGTCCATCTGGAGATTCATAACACAACTAGTAGATAAACATATAGCCTATTCACATCTGCTCCACAAGGGAGTCACATTCATGTGGGACGACAAGTGCGAACAAGCATTCAAAAAGATCAAGGAATAGCTACTTACACCACCTATGCTAATGCCACCAATCATAGGGAAACCATTGATTCTATACTTCTCAGCAACGACAACCACCCTTGTTGCCATTTTAGCCCAACATGATGAAAAGGCAACAAAGCGGTTCATTTACTATATCAGCATAACAATGGTAGGGAATGAGCTCAATTACACATCAATAGAAAAGGATTTCCTAGCACTGATATTTGTAGCCCAGAAATTTAGAGACTACATGCTAGCTCATCAAATTAAGTTAATTGCCAAGATAAACCCTCTGAAGTATCTATTGTCAAAAGTAATGCTTATAGGAAGAATGCCTAAATGGGTGATGATACTATCTAAACATGATATTGAGTATGTCGAGCGAAAGGTGATCATAGGACAAGTTATTATGGACCAGCTAGCAGAAGCTCCCCTCTACATAGACAACCCGCTCATATCAGAATTTCCAGATGAGTCCCTTTTCAATCTCGATGTAGCCGACCACTAGAAACTGTACTTTGATGGTTCCCACACACAACATGGCTTGGGAGCCGGTGTATTCTTCATCACCCCACAAGGGGATTGCATACCAAGGTCTTATAAGTTGGCATTCCCCTGTATGAACAACATTGCAGAATACGAGGCTTTAACCATAGAGCTCAAGATTGCGGCACAGTGGAAAATTATGGCATTAAAAGTCTATGGAGACTCGCAGCTTATCATTAACCAAGTCAACGATGAATATCAAACTAAAGATGATAAGCTCGCACCATACAAAAAGGTAGTAGAAAGCCTCAGGGAATCATTCATCAACATCACCTTTGAGCAGATACCGAGGGAAAACAATAGATTAGCTGATGCAATGGAAATGATCAGATCCCTATTGGATATCCCTCGTAATGTCTCAAAACAAGAATTCCTTGTTCAGAAACTTCTCATACCAAATTTCGAGGTACCAGAGTCAGAATACGTGTGTGAACTCATTAGTCCCGATGATCTTTGGTACCATGAAATTTACACCTACCTAAGGTTAGGAATGCTCCCAACTGACATCACCCTGAACCTAAAGTGAACCTTTGTCAAAAGGGCCTTATGATTCGTCATCCTAGGAGAGACCCTCTTCCACAAAAGTATCGATGGAACCCTGCTACGTTGTTTAAAACTTTATGAGGCCATGACTACTCTAAATGAGGTACACAATGGCACATGTGGTTTGCACTCAAGTGGTATGACTTTGGCTAAAAATTTGCCAAGAATCGGGTACTATTGGCCAACAATGAAAAGAGAGGCACATAACTTTGTTAGAAGATGCCTACAATGCCAACAACACAAAGATCTCATTCATGCACCAGCTTAAGAGTTACATCCTAGTTTTACACCTTGGTCCTTTACACAATGGGGGCTCAATCTCATAGGTAAAATTGCACCCACCTCATCTAATGGCCATAAGTTCATCATCACTGCCACCGAATATTTCACAAAGTGGGTCGAAGCAATTCCTATGACCTACATTACTGGAAAATAGATATCCGAGTTCATCTTGAACTACCTCATTTTCTGATACAGTGTTCCTCAATCCATTATCTCTGATAATGGGACACCTTTCAAGAATTAGGATGTCCATCACTTGTGTGAAAAATTCAAAATCCAACACCATTTTTCCACCCCATATTACCCACAAGGCAATGGCCAAGCATAAGCTACTAATAAAACTATTCTAAAAATCCTCAAGAAAACAGTCAATGACTCTGGTCATGACTGGCATCTATAGCTAAATCCTGCCTTATGGACCTACCGCACCAACATCTGCATGCCAACAGGTGCCACTCCATTTTCCCTGGTCTACGGGTTAGAAGCCATCATCCCTATTGAGATCAAGCTCCCTTCCTTGAGAATATCTTTGCAAAACCTCATCACAAATGAGGAATACAAGGTTACAAGACTAAATGAGCTAGAATTACTAGATGAACGGCGAATGGATGCCCTAAATCATCTACAGGTCTACCAAAACTGTCTGAAACATAGCTACAAAGCGAAGATCAGGCAACATACCTTCCAAGTCAGTGACCTTGTGCTAAAATAGAACCAAAAGAATGTGCCCAACCCAAATACATTGAAAAGTTTGAGCCCAACTAGCTGGGACCCTTCATCATCACCGTAAGCTACAAATCAGGGGCATATCAGCTGTCGACACCAGAAGGCGAGCCTCAGTAGGAGCCCATGAATAACTCTCACCTCAAAAAATTTTATGCCTAAAAATTTGTAAGGTATAGAACCAGAAAATACAAAAATTCAGAAAAAGTCCTGAAAAAATGGTTACCTTGATGAAAACCTGGCAAACAGGCGTCTTGGCAACAACAACAAAAAATTCAAAAAATACAAAAATCCAAAAAAATCAGAAAAAGGATTGAAAATAGTAAAGAGAAAAAATCATCCTCTAGTGAAAACCACTTCAATGGCACTGCGAACAAGTACCTTGGTGAAAACTTGGCAAATAGGCATCAAGCATAAATAAAGCACTCTCTATCCACTAGGATTTGCATGACTCACTCATCCATTCCACCACAACTCACTCATTCATCCATCCACCCAATTCGCTCACATCCATACCATAGCCTAAGCTGGTGTCCATATCATATTCCACCATAGTACTACTTGGCATATTCCTAAGGTCAGTTTGTCCTACCTTTATTGAAGTAGTCTATCGTACCACGCTGGGGGCATGTTCCTGCATCAGCATTGGATCAAAATCATGTATATTCTTGAAATATTCTCAAAATTCATCAAAAATCCAAAAACATCAGAAAAATCAAAAATCAAAAACATCCAAAAATTCAAAAATCCAAAAACATGTCGAAATATCAGAAAAATCTCCAAAAAAAAAACATCATCATTGAGTCTTGTTAGTCTTCCACGTTGTCGAACTACATCGTCTTTGAGATTGAACGTAGGGGAGGTTGATCTTTGATCATCCCTTGAGATAGTTAGGGTCAGTCCTCTAGGCGTACGTCGCATTGGCAATTTGTTTTCCCATCTAGTCTGCATCTTGGGTCAGTCCTTCAAACAATAAATTGGCAATCTCTTTGTCCATCTTATCATCATCAAGTCTATCGTCAGTCAAACTACATTGTATCTGCATGTATAATATAGGAAAGGCTAATCTATGGATCAGCTCCCGAGACCCCTAGGATAGTTCTTTAAGTTAGTGTGTTCATCATAAATCTTGAAAATACCAAAAACAACCTCAAAATATCTAAAAAATCCAAAATGGTGCATCCATTTCATCTTGCTTTCACCCATGATTGTCATCACTCATAATAAGTCAATCATCACCTTCACCATTCAGTGAGCTAGTCGGAAGCAAGTCTAGCAGGTTTAAAAGTAAACACGTAATCGTCAAAGTCTTGGAAGTCTAAGTCAGTAAGCAAGTAGGTTGGTCAACTCAGAGTATCAATAGCTTATCACCCAAATCAGTCACACCAAAACCATGATCACTACATGTCCTAGGATGAAGCTTTCCTACAATGGACATAAGCATCAGGTACCCCTCATAGTAGTCAACCTTGGCTAGCAGTACGAAGAACATTAGCTTGTTTGTTTACTTTATCTTGGTCTTGTTGACTTATCTTATTTTGCGCTCATTCCAAGGACCTCTCGATGATGCCTAAAAAAAATTGTATTAGAGAGAAAGGAATGGGGCAAAGATCATTATCATTTTTATCTGTTGCGCTTGTGGGATACCCTTATAAAATAAATTGGTCATATATATTTTGTTTGGTTTGTAGGGAGGATGTTTTAGATATCTTGTTGACCACATAGGAAAGCTCACATTTCTGTGTTTTGGTCTGAGATGTTTAGAATGTCTGAACTACATCCTAAATGAATTATGTATGTTAAGTGTGAACAAGATTACTCCTATCTAATTGTTGAGTCAAAGTCCATCACACTAGGTACAATGCAATCTTGGTCCTTTATACCTTGATGCATCATACCTATGTGTGTTATCAAACATAATGCAATTGACCCTTTGAAAATTCCGATTCCTAGAAATGCAAATCGTAATCACATTTCTAAGTAACTCATTAATTCTGCAATTCTTCTATCTTCCTTCCACACTAACATGGTATCATAACAGTGATCAAAACATCACCCATGCATACACCCTGCATCCACATGATCATTAGCATTAAAAAACATTGCATCATATCATTATCTTAAGTTATGAGGAATAATATAAAGTTTTTATTCTAAAAACATCTTAAGAAAAGCGTTGCATCATACATAATCATTTGCATCCATTTCCATTTCCATATTATTACAACATCATTAACAAAATCACATCCAAAAAGCATAAAAAATATACAAACAAGAAATGCATCCATTACATACATTGTATCGCATAAACATAACAAACATCTCATGGCATTATACATTTTCACATTATACATCTGCATATCATACATGTGCACCATATCACGAAGGGCGAACCATCTCATATATATCATCAAAAAATACTATTATGATACAAATCGGATCATGTGTACATCGAATACATGGTACAATAAGGAAAAAATACTCAGCCTGTATATCAAAAATGGAACAAACTGTCAAGCTATCAAAGGCGGGCTAGCCCAGTTGGCTGCTGCCCTCCCCATCCTGTCTCTCACCATGAGCCTCTGTCGGCTGCCTCCCTATCTTCTGGGAGAAAATAGGCACTCTATCTATTGATGGCACTACCTATCAGTAGTGTTGCCGATAGTACTCGACCTCTCTAATGGAATCCCTGTACTCATGAATGTCAACTGATCGGCTGCAGGAGGTAGAAGTTGTACTCTCTAGCTGTTGATGTCGACTAATATTTTGATCCCTCTCAGATCGTGCCTGGTCCCTCTCAGTGGTAACAACAACATCGGTCGTAGGAGGTAGAAGTTGTACTCTTTAGCTGTCGACGTCGACTAATATTTCGATCCCTCTCAGATTGTGCCTAGTCCCTCTCAGCGGTAACAACAACAACTTGTTGCTGTGCCTCATCCCACTCTGCTTCCATAACCTATACCTGGCCCTATAGTTGCTGAATCAGTACATCTAAAGGATCTGGATGACCCACTGGCTGTCCCACTGACTGTGTTGTTGGCTACTACTGAGGACCTGCCCTCGGCTGACCATCCTGATCCCCTACTCGAGGAGGTGACGATTGTGTTGGATCCATGGGGACGTCTAATGAGGAGGTGAGCCACCTCCTCCTCTGCCTCATCCTCTACCAGCTCTCTGGCCCTTGGGTCTGCGTCATGGGGTAGCTACATCCGAAATTGTCAATCTGAGTGGAGGCCTGAACCATGCCCTATAAGCTGGAGTGAACCCCGCATCTGTTGGCCCCTGATCATATGGCCATGGTTAAGCCACCAACTGCCTGAATGAGGATACCGCCTTAGCTATCGGAATGGGCCATCCCCATGCTGTCTCTCTAGTAGTGCGAGCAAATATGGCCATGTATTTGTCATAGGGCTTGTCTTGTACCTCCCCAAACTGTCAGGCAACCCTGTCAGCATGATACCTCTCAATCATGGTGTGCTCTTGACCTTGCATCCATTTGTCTTGTCTGGCATAAAAAAGTTGATTGACATCATTGAACCATGGGCCAATGCCCATCCATGGTCTCCATACAAACTCTCTCATCTCATCGGGAACTCGTCGCTAGTGTACAAGACCACCTGTGCTAGTGTGGGTAAAATGAATCTCTTCCCCGCCATACCGCCAAATGAGAGGATCATATGTCTCAAGGAGAACTGGTGTAACATGAGGACGAAGCACTGGGATCCTCTCCCATGCCTAGATGTGTAGTAGGGTGACTCCAGCCCCAAGCAACCTACTGCCTAGATAAGCGAACTCATGAAGATCCCTATAGAGGGACACTAGTAATACCAGTCTCCAAGCAAAGCACACCCTGTGGTCAACCATCTGATCCCATGCCAATCCCCATATTGGACTAAAATATCAGCCTCATCGATCGGGTACCACAAGACCTGAGATGATGGCACCAATAATCAATCTATAAGTGAGCATGCTGCCACGATATCTCTCTAAATCAATCTGACCATCAATAAAGTCAATCTTATCAAGCTCCATAACCCCATAGCAAGCATCTTGGCCAGCGTCTAGATCATAGATAACTCAGGGTCCATGAATAGGTAATCAAAGGATGCGCATACATCCTCGAGGGTAATAGTAGCCTCTCTAGTAGGAAGATGCAAGGATGAGGTCTTGCTATGCCATCGCTCGACCAGAGCCATCATCATGCCTAAGTGTGCCCGAACAGGAGGGATGTACACAACATACCAAAGACCAAGGGCACCAAGATGCTCCTGAACCAAATCATGCATATCCTGCAATCTACTAAGTACTGGCCATTTGTGCTCTCACAAGTAAAGTACATCAAGCTCCTCCTGCACAGGAAAATCCATCATGTCAAAAAATTATAAACCTTTTGCGTGTTGCACTTTTTTGTTGAACCAAAACAAAAATTGTGGAGCTATTGGTGGGTGTGGTGCAGTTTGGAAAATCCCAAACTACGTCGCCATGGTAAGGTTTGCACATCTCACAGTTTCAAAGTGGCCCACATGATGCTATTCGCATATGCGGTCCAATATATGGCAAACCCTAGTTTTCCTAACTGCGCTACGCGGCGGAATATGCACTTGCGGTAGACTTTGACCGATAGAACCCTAGTATCCAAATTGAAGCGCGTGGTGCACTGCGCATATGCAGTGCCATGCAAGACCGCGTAGTGCCAATAAATTTTTTTTAGTAGCACCATATAGCATCGTGCAAATTTTATGACACCTCGACCCTATTTAATGCACGTAAAATGGAAAAAATAAAAGATGGATAAGGGTACATACCAGGGGTCTTGCGCCGACTGGCCATTGGTGCACTCGTACTCTCTTTGACACGTGCCTGGGAAGTTTTCGTCATGCCATTTCAACCAAGATTCAAAGCTCAAAGGGTGAAGTTTCCTAAAGGCTAAGATTGCAAATGCATTGAAAGTGACCCCTTGAGGTCTATTTAAGCCTAAAAATTAGGGTTTTTTTGACCTAATTTGACTTTTCGGCAAGGGTTTTCATCCCCCAATCCCGTTTTCATCCAATCGAGAGTCATTTTGCATCCCTTGCGGCATTTCAATGAATTATTCTGGCATTCTAGGGCATTTCTGGCCTTTTGAGCACCTTGTCATCTTTTTGCGAGATCATCCAAAAAATAAAAAATTTCTTCCAATCTCTCAAGGGGGCAATATCCAACAATATCCTTCTGTTGGGGCAGCAGTGGGGGCATCTAAAAAAATTTGAGAAAATCTTGGAGCTTTGATCACAACAGTTTATTCTTTGAATCAATGCAACAAGTACATTGCTTCAAACAGGGGCAAAATGTAGACATGGAAAATGTACAAGTTTGTTTTGGCACATCTGATCCTGATTACTAACAACATTTCATCCTAAATCATATTCTCAGCATTTCATCATAATTCGATCCCTCAATCCAATGACTCATTATTTATCTGATTAATTCTATCACCTCCTCTAATTAAATTAATCAATTTAATTTAATTAATCTTAAATATCTATTTAATTAAATAAATTATTTTATTTGATTAAATTCTCTAAAGTCCTCTCATTAAATTAAATAAATTAAACCTTATTTGATTTAACCTAACATGTTCCTTCTTGATTAAATAAATCAAATTATTTATTTAATTAATCATTTCCTCTCAATTCTTGACTTAAATCAATTCATAAATCTGAGTCTAGATTGTCACATCACCTAATTCTTCATAATTTAATCAAAACCATGATTAAGTTAAATCCCTTTCATTAAAATTCTCTAGACAATGCAACTTGCACAATAAATCAAATACTTTGATTTATTAATTCATCTATTTTCCCTAACAAAGCATCAAAAGGGAATATTCCCTCATTTGAATTCAAAAAGGCCAAGTGGACTTGGTTCTTCCAACAAGGCATTTAAGACATCTTACATATCTTTTGCATTGAGCCAAGAAGTCATAACTCCATTTGACTTCTCATCCACCTTGTCATTTCAACATTTCAAAATTCAAATTTATGCATTTATCATGCACATTGGCCAAAATGTGCTCATTTCTCATCCAACCACATGTGGACAAGTGGCACAATCCCATTGGATTATCTTTTGTCCCACATTGCTCAATCTTGCTCACCTCTTCCAAATAGAAGTCTATAAATAAGAGACTTATCTTCTCTATCTTCATCCACAATCTTCATGCAAAGTTACTCTCTTCAATTGAGAACTAATTTTGCTCATTTCATCCAAGCATTCACCATATTTTACATTTGTATCAAGGTTATGCTCAAATCTCTTTGGAGATTTGACCATTTCTAGATCATCTTCATTGCAACCTAGGAATTGGGAAAGGGTCAATTGCAACACTCTATTGGCACCAATTTCCCCATGGGATCATCAAACTATTAGCTAGATTAGGATTTACTTTCATGTTATTTGAGTTTGTTCTTCATGTCGTAATAATTAGTTTAAATAGATGGATTTAATGGGGAATCTCTCAATCTTGTATTGCATTTTGATCTAATATCTAATCATGTTTGTTGTCTTGTGCATTTGCAAGTTTAGGGGTTCACAAGATCATGAATTTTCTCAATTAATTAGGATTTGTTTCCATTTAGTTAGTTGTTCTTCTCTTTTCCTATTTTAAGTTTTAGTAAATGGATTTCATGGGGAATCCCTCATGCTTGTATAAATTTTGATCTAACAATTTAATCTTGTTTGTTGTTCTTGTACATTTGCAGGTTTAGGGGTTCACATTTTTGCGCTAGAAGGAGGGAAATCTTGAGTTCTAATCTTGTTTTTCTTGAAAGTTCTATGCTTTTTTTTCTTTTTTATAGGTCATAGGAAAATTGTGCCACACATAGGTCTGCGGTGCTATATTGCACCACTTTTAGAAAAGCGGCTCAATATTGCACTGCTCAACTTCCAAACTATGTCGCTCTACTTTCCCACCTATTAGTTTTTAAAATCTCTAAATGTGCTACACACAGGTCCGTGATGCTATATTGCACCGCTTTTAGAAAAGCGGATCAATATTGCACTACTCCACTTCCAAAATGTGCCACCCTTTTTCCCGCCTCAAAATTGTTAAAATTTTAAACCCAGCCGCTTCACAAACTACATCGGTTGACCATATTGAACTGCAAGTACAGTCTTTGTTCCTACAAAGCACCGCCCACAGTCAAACGTACGGCGCTATATAGTGTCGCTTTTGTCCCAAACTACTCCACTTCTACAAACTATGGCACTCCAGCAAACTTTGCCGTGGAAAACAGTCAATTTTAAATTTGACATGTGCTTTTTGACTTTTGGGATTTTCTAATTCTTGGCCTTATTTTTTGTCTTTGTGCTCTTTGGTTTTCTGTCATTTTCCAGGTTGGAGCAAGGAAAAAAGAAAAGAAAGAGGTTGATCATGACATCAAGTTCATCATACACAAAGTTTTTTCAAACACTAAAGTGTTAATCAACACTTCTTGAAGGATTTTAAATTTTGTTTTTTAAGAGAAATTTGTTACTTTCATGCTTTAGAAATACTAATTTTCCTTTTGGTGCTTAAAAATAACTCATTATTGCTTTGAGGGATTTAAAATAAACATGTGTATTTATTATTTTGTTATTGTTTTTGCAAACTAATACCATTGAAATGCATATGCACTTCTCTCACACTTCACAATCATCTTGAGAGTCAAAATAATTTTGGTGATATTAGGTTGTCAAAAGGATTGCCTCCACATTTCATTTGGGCTCTAAAAAATTGAACAAACTTGTCTAGTGTGAGAAAAGGGCATTGTGAGTGTTCTCCCTTTGTTTTTCAATGAAGTTCGATCGAAATACGAATGTACTTACTTGCTATTGTATACCTTTAGAGGGTCTTCCTTGGTGGAAAAAATTACTCACCCCAAGGGAACGACTCAAGTGGTAACAAGCTAAAGCCAAGCTCTTCCAAACTGCTATATAAATTTGTGTTCATGGTGAAAGCCATGGGCAATGGGAAGCGGTGCATGATAACTCTCCCCTAGTATCTTTATGATGCGTAAAGCCCTTGTTCTAAGGTTTGGGAGATCTCTCACAAGGATTTTATCATTGCACCCTCTAAACTAGATGCCCTTACTACAAAATTTTGTTTAGAGGCCAAAACCTTATCTATTTTGTTGGTGTAAAAGGTAATGTCCTTTGAAGCCACCCCACATTATACATGTGGTTTTGTTGTAGAGATGAAAAGTATGCCATGGGAGATTCATGGGTACTGATGCTTGGCTAACCAGAGAAGTGTGTGTCATGGAGGGGATCCAGTGTGGTCAAGCATCTAGTCATCCACACAAAATATGCGCAGCTGGATTCGTCTAAGTGGGAACCCAACAAAATATTGTCTCATCATCCTATGGTTGTACATCTTCTTGGAAAAGAAAAATACTTTGCTTGGTTCTCAAAAAAATTTAAAAAAACAAACATTCACAAAGAGCTCCAAATTTCGAACCCCTTGGAAGAAACAAATACCTTTGACGAATTTAAGTGCTCTTGCTTTCCCTAGGGATCATATCCTTAGAGGTTCCTAAGTGCTTGGATTTATCATCATTTGTTTTCACTAAGGATAAACCTAGGAAACACTTGCCCTAATTTCCTTGAATTCCACATAATGGACCTTGTGGGATGAAAAAGAAAGTGGGACATTAGACATATAGTTTGAAACTTAATCAAGCAAGTGTTTTTGTTAAAAATAAATCCACTAAGCCAAGATAAAGGACAAATTGAACCTCATATGTGTTGCTTCAAATGATTTCCTGAAAGGTCAAGATCTTGAAACCAAGGTTCAAAAGGATAATTCTAAAATCCCATGAACAAGGCCTTGAAATGCTCCTTGAAGTCAGAGAAAGACTAGTGTAGAACTTCTATTAAAAGGCTTCAAGAAATAATCCAAATTTGTATGCATTCTACTATCAACAAAATCCTGAACTTTTTGAAAGGTTTGCTTTCCTCACATAGGAAGTCTAGCATGTTCTTCAACACTAAGGTTTTGTAAAGAGATTTGTGTCTAGGTTCAAGGATAATATCAAAGTCATCATCTCCATCCATCTTTTCATCAATCAAATCTCATCCCATCAATAAAATTCTTGAAATTTTTATGAAAATCATTCATGCTAAACTTAAAAGGGCCAAATTAGCACCGCCCTATCTTGGCTTAACACACCTAGCCAAATAGCCAAAATATCTTGAACAAAATTTCCTCTAGGTTGATGCAAATTCTTGAGGTTTTACTGGTTCATGATCACTTTGGCTGGTTTAACAAACTTAACCAATCCATTTTCTTTCTGCAAGTTTTCCCTACAATAACACAACTTCCTAGGGTCTACAAACTTCACTACAATCTTGTTTGACTTAATACACCTAGTCAAACCATCACCCTCAATCTAAGTCCTAAAAATTTTAGCATAACCCTTCAAAATTTCTTCAAAAGTTTCACTCATCCACTTCATCCATTTATTCCATCATCACTACCACCCTCTTTGATCTTTTGACTTCCCTAGTTCTTCTCTTTTGGGCTTGAAAGATTGAGATCAAACGATCCCTATTTTTATGGTCTAGACAAGATCACAATACAAGAAGAACATGGAAAACATCAATGACATCAAATTTCGGTGACTTAGGTCTGATAACCACCAAAGAAAACCTTGCGAAATCCAATAATCCCCCAAGTAGATCTTCTCTACCATCACAAAATCCTCAAGGGGAAGGCTATGCAAAGGAAATCATCAATGAAGACTTGGGAATGACACAAAGGGAAATAACTGAAATGGTTCGAAATCCAAAGAATCATAGAATTGTAATTGCCATGATTGAACTTAATCCTTCTCTAGACTTGCGCACGTTAACAGAAGGAGGGGTCCAAGCCCCCTCTGACCTTGACGTAGGCGCTAGTATAGAAAGGCCTCTTATGAGCATCCCCCCAGTGTCAATTCCTAAAATCATCCAAGAGACTCCCATAATTACATCAACTATCACACCAACCTCACCAATTGCAAGCAAAGGCAGTGCTATGTTTCATGAGTTATAACAACATCACCTTATAAATACCAAAGAGGTGAGTATCAACATCATACCGGAAAAATCTATTTCAGTGAATCCATCACACCCATACGTTTCACTCAATTTCCATAATTCTACCGATTCATCCTCGTTCCATGCTACACCCACCTATCCGTTAAACATACAAACTTCTCTACTGCAAGGAGAGCATGTTTTATTTGGAACCAAAAGATTCACTGACCCATTATCCTTTCAAGGGAACTTACCATCCTTTCCCCAATTACCACCCACATCCACATCACTTATGAGGGTGGGTCTTCCCCCCTTACCCATATCTAGTTTCATAAATCTAGGCAATCTGAACATCACATTGAATTCTCTATTTTTGCCTGCAACATCACAACAACAAGTTTCAACCATTCAAGCTACAATGGCAAACACATCAATTGGTCCTCAAATATCCCAAGGCATACCTTCTCAAGGAACAAGCATCTCAACCACACAACCAATGACCCAAATCCCAACCACCAACACCACTAGCTCGCTCGACATCATTCCCAATCCACCACCAATCCCACCAAGAGCTAATGGGATGAATTCATTTATCACCATGATCCAAGCCATCCAAAAAGCTAACCATCAGAGGGTACTAAAGGAAAACCAGCAAGTTGCACAAGCCACACAAGTTGCGTAAACCGCACAAGTAGCACAAGCTACACAGGCCACCCATCAAGCTCAAGCACAAGCACAAGAACAAGCCCAAGCTCAATCCCAACAATAGGAACAAGCACAATACCAAGTGCAACTGCAAGCAATCCATCGACAAGCATAGCAACAAGCCTTGCAAGAATTTTAGGCACAACAACAAGCTTTGTTGGCACAACAACAGCTCAACCAACAACAAGCTTTGTTGGCACAACAACAACTAGACCAAAAACAAGCCTTGTTAGCACAACAACAGCTGGACCAACAATAGGCTTTATGAGAACAATGACAGATGGACCAACAACAAGCATTGTTGGAACAACAACAACAAGATCAACAATAAGCATTGTTGACATAAATGTAGGCATACCAACAGGCCTTGAATATACAATAGAGCTTGCAACAAACTCCTACTAGTACTCCTCCCATGAATCAAACACCTCAAACGCCTCGAAACACATTCATTCCACCTCTCGATCCAAGAAACGATGTTGCAACACAAATCAAATTTCTCTCACAGCAAGTGTTGGACCTACAAGTAGGGAAAGAAAACATGAACACCAAGAAACTTGTGCCCTTGTCCTTTTGACAGTTCCTGAAGGGATTTGAGATCCCCAAATTTGACAAGTATAATGGAATGGGAAACCTTGAAAACCATGTTAGGGAATTTCAGGTGCATTGCATGGAGGTTGCATACGATGACACGTATCTAATGCAACTCTTCCCCCAAAGTCTGACTTGTCCAGCCATGGAATGGTTTTCTCGCCTACCCACAGGCATTAAAACATTCGAGGAGATTGTGGAGGCATTCTCAAAAAATTATGCTTTCAACATGGGTGCAAATGTTAGTTTGGAATAACTATCAAGACTCAAACAAAGAAAAGGAGAGCTATTAGCATCCTTCTTGCAAAGATGGTGATCCAAGGCCAATCAGAGCGAGTGGACCATGTCAGAAGAACAAAATGTTTGCACCATCACATCATATGATCAACTGATCCCAAAGGCGCTCAACATCGAAAGGGCCCTTACCGCGCGGGGAGGCGCCTCAACATTCATTCCACCACAGGATAACCACCCGGCTAACAATTATAATGATAAACCTCAAACATGGTCGAGGAACAAAAACATCACAAACGACGACATGGTTGATGCTAAAGTGGTCATAAACGCTCCCAAGTCGAATATCCAAACTCATCATCAACTGCAAAATCATAATCGCAATAATGTGCAGACTAATATAGTAGTAGCACAACAACAACCACTTCTCGCCGACCAAATCAATATCTTGGGTAATCAAGGAGGACCACCTCCCTAAGGAAAATACCCTCCCAAGCAGAATTTCAGAGCTCTTGGGGAATCCATCGAGTCCATAATGAAAACATTGGTGAAAGAGAATCTAATCAAAGTCTCCAACTCATAGAAATACATGGAACCCATGACAAAACCGCCATGGTATAATGAAGATTTCCTTTGTGATTAAAGAACATCATCCAAGATCTCATCATGGACAAGACTATCAATGTTAAACAACCAACCAAAAATTAATATCGTAAGATATACACAAATATGATGCCAAACCATAATCAAGGGAACAACAAAGGTAAGTAAAAATATGTTAGTGCTAATCTAGTGTATCAAGAGAGTCGCATGTGTCATTGAAATGGTCACGGTCATCAGTGTCAAGGGCACCAACACTAACTGTGGAGTCACCACACGTGGTGGAAAGTTCACCATTGTAGGGGCACCATCTAAGATCCCCACTTTAAATACAAAAGCCCTTCCTTATGACTACAATGTCATCGACCAGCTGAAGATAACCCCCTTGTAGATCTCTATCATGGAGCTATTAAAAATTTCCGCTTCCCATAGGAAAATTATTGAAGAAGCCTTAGTAGCATCCACCATCTCTACCACCCTTGACATAGATCAGTTTTAGGCTATGGTTGGAAATTTTGTCACCCAAAATCTCCTAACATTCTCTGATCAAGACTTCCCCCGGCAGCCATCTCATAACCGCGCACTCCACCGTCAAGTGTTGGTCCATAAAAATAAAGTTAAGAGGGTCCTGGTGGATGGAGGTGCTGGCCTTAATATATGCTCTCTCAAACTTATAAAGAACTTGGGATTCATTGAGGATTCCATCAACAAAACCAAGAGCATCACAATAAGGGCGTATGATGATCAAGAAAGAGTGTCTCAGGGCACTATTAAAATCCCCATACAAGTGGGACTAGCAACCATGGAGAATACCTACTAGGTCCTTGACCTTGACTTACCATATAAAATACTCCTTGGATGTCCATGGATCCACGAAATAAAAGAAGTAGCCTCGACATATCACTAGTGTATCAAATTATTGCACCAAAATGAGGAGGTCACTATACATAGGGATCTTGAACCATTTTCTTACTGCAAAAACTTGGAGGCCAAGTTTTATAAAATCCCCCAAGCACCAAAAAATGATGAAGGCCTGTCCACTTCATACATCGACCTAGCCAACCTCGCCTCCACTTCTGCGACAAAGACACCCGCCATCCCTGACATATCCGACATCAAAAACATGATCCAAGATAATGGATGTGATGAATACAGAATGAAAAGGAATCTATTTATTGTGGGAGAGTTACCATAATCTCCTAGGTCGCATGGGTAGCCTCGAACAACCAAAACACCTATCCACACCCTTAGGAGCAATCCCTCTGGATTCCGCCGTTGGGGAGACCTAAGTCGGGAAAGTGTTGGTGAGGAGGATATTTCAAGCATAATATACCATGATGCAGAACCTACACCCACATTACCCATGGATGAGACCAACAAAGGGCTACAATAGAAATGAAAGTCTTGGAAGGAATAGTGATGGACACCTAGAGCCCATCATTGTAGAAAGAAGAATGAAAAACCTTGGCCTTGGATACACTCCTTTGAGTATAACCGTATGTGGTAGAGGTACTCCCAAGGGCAGTCAGGAACTCTCCTCAAGTATCAACAACTACCCTTAGACCACCTGTTTTCCTAGGCATCCCATTGGAAAATTTCACCTTTGACATCACCAATGCTTGTGCCAGTAGTGACGATGATGACACCATAGCGTGCCTTCCTAGGCTCTTTGAGGATTCCACCCTACTAATTATTAGTGCTTCACCAACTAAGTCAAACAAACAAACCCACCAAATCACCTTAGTACACCCCCAACTCATTGATCATGACCAACGTGGACCACCAATTTTAAAATCATTAAAAAATGATGAAGCTCTCTTAGAATTCATGGGACTAAGGGATACAGTTCTATGTGGGGATCACAAGGTGGGTTTTAACATCACATTAGACACCCAAGCAAATTATGGGGAGATGATTGAGTCCTTCAGTCGCAAAATAAAAATATCGAGAAGAAGCTCAGAGTTATTGAGCAAAAACCACAGTGTGGCACTCTCTAACCACATAATAGTAAAAATAAATGACACATCCAAAGGTGAAAACCTCTCTGAGGCACCAGAGGATGAAATATTCAATCTCCCCCTATTGCTCTACATCAGGAGAAATTAGTAGTCCTGGCAGAGCAGTGTAATCCTATGAACCTAGGAATAGAGATAGAACTACAAATCACATTTTATGCTCAATCACTTCAGATAGAAGAATAGGAATTTTTGGCCACATTCTTGAGAGAAAGAAAGGTAAAATTTGCATGGACCTACGCTGCCATGCAAGGTCTAGATCCTTAAGTAGTGGTTCACCATTTGGCCGTTCACCCTGGAGCAAAGCCAGTTAGACAAAAGTTAAGAAAGATGCACCCATAGATAGCTTTGCTCATAAAAATAGAATTGCAGAAAATATTAGGTGTTGGCTTCATATGCCCAATTGAATATCCAGAATGGGTATCCAACCTTGTACCAATCTCAAAACAAAATGGGGGCATCTGCATCTGCACAGACTTCTGAGACCTAAATAAAGCATGTCCTAAGGATGATTTTCCACTACCCAACATTGATATGATAGTGGACATGACAACCAGACATGAGATGCTATCCCTAATGGATGGATTCTTTGGGTATAATTAGATAATGATCACAAACAAAGACCAACATAAGATGGCCTTTACATGTCCTTGGGGCACTTACTACTGGAATGCGATGTTTGGGTTAAACAATGCAAGGGCTACATACCAAAGAGCCATGAGACTAATCTTCCATGACATGATCCACAAAACAATCTAAGGTTATGTGGATGAAATATTAGCTAAATCAAAGAAAATGCAAGACCACGTAGTGACCTTAAGTGCAATTTTTGATCGACTTGAGAAATACAAGGTGAGGCTCAACCCAAAGAAATGTGTCTTTGGGGTACAATCTGGAAAGTTTTTGGGCTACATGGTATCAATGAGAGGGATAGAGGTGGATCCTACAAAAGTAAAAGCAATCCTTGATATGGAAGAACCTAGAACAGTGAAGACACTCAAAGGAGTGCAAGGAAGACTCCAGTCCATCCGCAGATTCATAGCACAACTAGCAGATAAATAGATTGCATATTCACATCTGCTCCACAAGGGAGTAGTGTATAGGTGGGATGAAAAATGTGAGCAAGCATTCAAAAAGATCAAGGAATACGTACTTATGCCACCAGTGCTAATGCCACTAATCATAGGGAAACCATTGATTCTATACATCTCAGCAATGATAACTACCCTTGGTGCCCTTTTAGCCCAACATGATGAAAAGGGAACTGAGCGGGCAATTTACTATATCAGTAGAATAATGGTAGGGCATGATCTCAATTACACATCAATAGAAAAATCTTTCCTAGCAGTGGTGTTTATGGACCATAAATTTAGACATTACATGCTAGCTCATCAAATTAAGCTAATTGCCAAGATAGGCCCCGTCAAGCATCTATTGTCGAAAGCAATGCTTACGAGAAGAATGGCTAAATGGATTATGATACTATCTAAGCATGATATTGAGTATGTAGAGAGAAAAGTGATCAAGGGACAATTCATTGTGGATCAGCTAGAAGAGGCTCCAATATATGCAAAAAACCCACTCATATCAGAATTTCTAGATGAGTCCCTTTTCAATTTCGGTGCAGTCGATCATTGAAAACTATACTTTGATGGTTCCCACACATAGCATGGATCAAGAGTCGATGTGTTCTTCATCACCCCCCAGGGGGACTATATACCAAGATCCTACAAGTTAGCATTCCCCTGTACCAACAATATTGTAGAGTACGAGGCTTTAACCATAGGTCTCAAAATTGCAGCACAATGGCGAATCATGGCATTAAAGGTTTACGGAGACTCACAACTTATCATCAACCAAGTCAATGGTGAATACAAAAATAAGGATGATAAGCTTACACCATACAAGAAGGTGGTAGAAAGCCTCAAGGAATCATTTATCAACATCACCTTTGAGTAGATACCGAGGGAAAACAATAAAGCAGACGATGCAATGGCAATGATTGGATCTTTGCTATATATCCCTCGCAATGTCTCGAAACACGAATTTCTAGTAGAACAACTTCTCGTACCCACTTTCGAGGTGCCAGAGTCAGAATACATATGTGAAATAATTGGTCCTAGTGATCATTGGTACCATGACATCTACACCTATCTAAGATTAGGAATCCTCCTAGCCGACATTACCATGAACCTCAGGCGAGCCTTTGTTAAAAGGTCCTTACAATTTTCCATCCTAGGAGAAACCCTTTTCCGTAAAAGCATCGATGGAACCTTGTTATTTTTTTTAAAACCTGAGGAAGCCCTAACTTCTTTGAATGAGGTACACAATGGCACTTGTGGTTCACACTCGATTGATATGACCTTGGCTAAGAAGTTGTTAAGAACTGGATACTATTGGCCAACAATGGAGAGAGAGGCACATGACTTTGTCAGAAGGTGTCTACAGTGCAAACAACATGGAGACCTCATTCATGCACCAACTCAAGAGTTACATCCCATTGTTACACCTTGGCTATTTTCCCAATGGGGAGTCGATCTCACAGGTAAAATCTCACCCACCTCATCCAATGGCCACAAGTTCACTATCACTGCCACCGAATATTTCACAAAGTGGTTTGAAGCAATCCCCATGACCTACATCACTAGAAAGAAGATATCCAAGTTCATCCTGAACTACCTCATTTGTTGATACACTATTCCCCAATCCATTATCTCAAATAATGGGACACCTTTCAAGAATTAGGATATCCGTGAATTATGTGAAAAATTCAAAATCTAGCATTGCTTTTCCACCCCATACTACCCACAAGGCAATGGCCAAGCAGATGCCACCAATAAAACCATTATGAAGATCCTTAAGAAAATAGTCATTGACTCCAATTGTGACTGGCATCTCCAGTTAAATCCTGCCTTATGGGCCTACCGTTCTAGCATCTACATGCCAACAGGTGCCACCCCATTCTCCCTGGTCTATGGATCATAATCCATCCTCCCTATTGAGATCAAGCTCCCGTCACTGAGGATATCATTACAAAACCTCATCATAGATGAGGAATACAAGGTTACAAGACTAAATGAGATAGAGTTACTAGATGAATGGTGCATGGATGCCCTAAATCACTTACAGGTCTACTAGAATCACCTAAAAAGAAGCTATAATAAGAAGATCAGGCAATGCACCTTCCAAGTCAGTGAACTTGTGATGAAAGAGAACAAAAAGAATGTGTCAAATCCAGAGAGAAAAGGAAAATTTGAGCCCAACTCGTTGGGACCTTTCGTCATCATAGCCAACTATAAATCAATAGCATATCAATTAGCAACACCAGAAGGTGAGCCTCTGCAAGAGCCTCTGAATAGCTCTCACCTCAAAAAAGTTTATGCCTAAAATCTTGCAAGGTATAGAACCGAAAAAATGCAAAAAAAAAAAAATTCCTCAAAAAACAGTTACCTTGATGAAAAATTGGCAAACAAGCATGTTGGTGACAACAAAAAAATCAAAAAATCAAAAAATCCTAAAAATCAAAATTAAAAAAATAAAAAAAAGGATTGAAAACAGTAAAGAAAAAAATTGTCCTCTAGTGAAAACCACTTCGGTGGTGCTTTGGGCAAGTACCTTGGTAAAAACCTAGCAAACAGATGCCAAGTGTAAGTAATGCACTCCCCATCTGCTAGGATCTGCATGACTCACTCATCCATTCCATCACATTTCATTCATCCACCCATCCACTCACATCCATACCATAGCCTGAGTTGATGCCCATATCATACCATAGTACTACTTGGCCTATTCCTAAGGTCAGTTTGTCGTGCCTTCATCGAAGTAGTCTATCACACCACGCTGGGGGCATGTCCTGGAAACTGGCAGTGGATCAGATTTGTGTATATTTTTTGTGCTCTTCCCGAAATTCATCAGAAAAAACCAAAAACATTCAAAAAATTCATCAAAAATTTGAAAACATCCAAATCATCAAAAATCCAAAAACATGTCGAAATATTAGAAAATCTTCAAAAATTTAATCATTGAGTCTTGTCAGTTTTTCACCTTGTCTGATCTACATCATCTCTGAGCTTGAACATAGGCAAGGTTGATCATTGATAATCCCTTGAGACATTTAGGTCAGTCCTTTAGGCTTTCGTCGCATTGGCAATCCATTTTCCCGTCTATTTACATTTAGGTCAATCCTTAGGCATCTATCGCAATAAAATGACAATTTGTTTGCCCATCTATCTCATCATTGAGTCAGGTTTTCAGTTAGTCAAACTATGTGGTCTCTGCATGTATGATGTAGGCAAGGATAATCTATGGATCAGCTCCTGAGACCCCCAGGATAGGTCTTTAATTTAGTCTCTTCATCTTAAATCTTGAAAATATCAAAAACATTTGTAAAACACTTCAAAATACCAAAAATAGCCTCAAAATATCTAAAAACAAAATCCAAAATGGTGCCTCTATTTCATCTCGCTTTCCCTGTGATTTTCATCATTCATAATAAAATCATTCATTGCCTTCACCCTTTGGTAATTCAGTCAAAAGAAAGTCTACTAGGTTCAAAATTGAAGACTCTAATCGTGAAAGTCTTGAAAGTCTAAATTTGTGAGTCAGCAAGTTGGTCAACTCGGAATATCAATAACTTATCACCCAAATTAGTTCCATCAAAACCTTGGTCACAACATGTCCAAGGATGAAGTTCTCCTACAATGGACATAAGCATCAGTTACCCCACAGTAGTTAGTCTTGGCTAGCGGTATGAAGAACATTATCTTGTTTGATTTACTTTATTTGGTCTTTTATTGACTTATCTTATTTTGTGCTCATTCCAAGGACCTCTCGATGATTCCTAAAACAAATCAGGTTTAGAGAGATAGGAATGGGGCAATGATTATTATCTTTTATCTATTGTGCTTGTTGGATGCTCTTGTAAAATAACTTAGTCATGTGTGTTTTGTTTGGTTTGTAGGGAGGGTGTTCTAGGTGTCTTGTTGACCACATAGGAAGGCTTGCATTTCTATGTTTTGGTCTGAGATGTTTAGAATCTCTCAACTACGTCCTGAATAAGGGATGTATGCTAGGTGTGAACAAGGATACTCCTATTTGATCACTGAGTCAAAGTCCATCACACTAGCTACAATGCCATCTTGGTCCTTTATACCTTGATGCATTGTGCCTAGGTGTGTTATCAAACATAATGACATTGGTCCCTTTGAAAATCCTAGCTCCTACAAAACCAAAATCATCATCATCCTAACTAACTCATCGATTCTAAATTCTTCTATCTTCCTTCCACACTAACAGGGTATCATGATAGTAATTAAATCATCACCAATGCATACACTCTGCATCCACATAATCAATAGCATAAAAAGCACATTACATCATATCATTATATTAAGTTATGAGGAATAATATAAATTTGTTATTCTAAGCATCTTAAGAAAGTATTACATCATGATTAGCATCCATTATCATTTGCATCCATTCACACCATCATTAACATACATTACATCCATAAGATCATCAGTGAAATACATGGAAATGATACAAAAAAGAAATGCATCCATTAGAAATAGACATCATATTACATGAACATATGAAATAAGAACATCTCATAGAATCACAACAAATTAGAATGCATCCATACATATCATAAAAGGCGAATCATCTCATATATATCATCAAAAATACATTGTTATGATACAAATTGGATCAAGTGTACATTGAAACACATGGTACAATAGGGGAAACAATATAGCCCATAAATAAAAAATGCAAAACTGTTTGTGATCAAAAGGGCTAGCCTTGTTGGCTACTGCTCTCCCCCACTTGCCTATCACCATGATCCTCTAGCAGTTGCATCCCTGTCTGTTGGGAGAAATATGACACTCGGCCTACTGCTAGCATTGCCTATTGGTAATGCTGTCGATAGTACTCGACCTCTTTGATAGCCTCTCCGTATGCTCGAAGATCAACTGATCCGCCTTGGGATGTGGAGGTTGTGCTATCTAGCTGTCTCCACCGACCAATATCCCGATCCCTCTTAGATCGTGCCTGATCTCTCTCAGTAGTGACTGTAATAACCTACTGACGTGCTTGATCTCTCTCTATGGTCAGGACCTGTACCTAGCCCTATAGCTTATGAATCAATATATCCCAAGGATCTAGCTAACGTGCTGGCTATGCTACTGGCTAATGTTGTGGGATCACCTAGGGATGCCCATCTTGTCCTACTGGATGTTGTGCCTAGTGTCTCAGAGGTGACTGCTGAGGAGGTGGTATACCTCCTCCTCCCTGACCTCTGCCTGCTGCCCTACCCTTGGCCCTCCAACATTGGATTGTTGCCCCTGGAACTATCAATCTCAATGGAGGTCGAAACCATGCCCTATATGCTAGAGTTACCCCTACATCTGCTCGCCCCTAATCATATGGCTATGGTCGGGCCACTAACTATCTAAATGAGGACACTGCCTGCTCTATAGGAATGGGTTGTCCCCATGTTGTCTCCTTCACGATACGGGCAAAGATGGCCATGTACTGATCATTGGGCCTATCTTGAATCTCGCTGAACTATCTAACCACCCTATCAAGAAGGTACCTCTCTACCATGGTGTGCTCTCGACCCTGCATAAACCTATCCTAATGTGAAGAGAATAGCTACTGTGCATCATCATACCACGGGCCTATGCCCATCCATAGTATCTAGATAAACTTTGTCATCTCATCCAAAACCCATGGCTAGTAAGCCACACCAACTGTGCCCATATAGGTAAAATGAATCTTTGCCCCACCATACCACCACATAGTGGGATCATCAATATCTGTAACAATTGGTGTCACATCTGGGCAAAGCACTAGGATCCGCTCCCATGCCCAAATGTGTAGAAGGGTAACTCTGGCCCCAAGAGCTTAATTGTCCAAGTAAGCAAACTCATGCAAATATTTGTACAAAGAGGCCAGTAATACTGGTTCCCAAGAAAAGAACTCTCAACGAACGCACATCCGCTACCATGCCAATCCCCAACCTAGGCTAAAATATCGGCCACACCGATCAGGAGCTAAAAGACCTAAAATAATGGCAGCCACAATCAATCTGTAAGTAGGAGCCCTTCCTCGGTACCGCTCCAAGTCTATCTAACCATCGCAAAGAATGAGCTCGTCAACACCCATAACATCAAAGAAGGTATCCCTACCCTCCTCTAGATCATAGATCACCTAAGCTCCATGGATGGGTAGTTGGAGGATGCACCAGACATCCTTGAGCGTAATGGTGGCATCTCCAGTAGGAAGATGGAAGGATGACATCTCACTGTGCCACCACTCGGCTAGGGCAGCCATCATACCCAAATATGTTCGAATAGGAGGGACATATGCAACGTACAATAACCCAAGAATCCCAAGCTACTCCTAAAGCTATACATGCATACCCTGTAGTCTCCTTAGCACCAGCCACCAGTGTTCCCTCGAATGAAGTACCTCAAGGTTCTCCTACACAAGGGAAAGTCCCATGTTAGTTTCCCTAAAGAAAATTTGCTGCCCATTGCGTATTTCACATTTGGAACAACAAAAGTGGCACAATTTGTAATGTTCCAAACTGCATCAGATGGTCGAATTTGGCGCAAACCCCTTGACAAATGGCACCACGTGGTGCTATTTGTGCATGTGGCCGGGTTTGGAGCTAAAACCCTAATTCCCCAAACAGTGTCGTGCGATGCTCTATGCACAAGCGATTCTATATAGGACCACACGACCCTGACATAGAATTTTTCGTAGTGCTATATAGCGTCACACCGCCTAAACCAAATCTAAACCCTATTTAATGTACAAACAATTAGAAAATTGAAAGTTGGATAGGGGTACATACCACGGGTCCCACGACAACTGGTCGTTGATGTACTCATACGCACTCCAAAACGTGCCTGGGAAGCTGTCGTTAAGCCATCTTGACTAAGACTCAAAGCTCAAGGTGTCAATTGTTTAAAAGATTAAGGTTGCAAATGTATTGAAAGTGACCCCTCAAGGTCTATTTATGCCTAAAAATTAGGGTTTTTTGACCTAATTTGACCTTCCAAGTAGGGTTTTGGTCCCCCGATCCTATTTTCATCCAATCGAGGGCCATTTTGCACCATTTGTGGCATTTTAAGGCGCATTTTTTATGATCTTTTCCATTCTAAGACTATTTGACACCTTATCCACCCTTTTTCATGAGATCATCCAAAAATTAAAAACTTTCATCCGATCTCTCGAGGGGGAAATATCTAGCAATATCCTTCCGCTAGGACAGTGGCAAGGCATCTAAAAATTTGAGAAAATTTTGGAACTTTTGATCATAGTAGTTTATTCTTTGAATCAATGCAACAAGTACATTGCTTCAAAGAGGGACAAAATGTTGACATGGAAAATGCATATTTTTGGTTTGGCACACTTGATCGTGATTACTAACATCATTTCCTCTGAAATCATATTCTCAGCAGTTCATCATATTCTATCTCTTAATTCAATGAATCATTATTCATTTAATTAAGTCTTTCTCTTCTAGTAATTAAATTAATCTGACATATTCCTCCCGAGTTAAATAAATCAAATCATTTATTTAATTGATCATTTCCTCTCAATTTTGATTTAAATTAATTCATCCATTTGAGTCAAAATTGTCAAATCATCAAATCTCCTATTAAATTAATCAAAATATTTATTAACTTGATCTCTCTCACTAAAATCTTTTAGAGAATGCAACTTGCACAATGAATCAATTACTTTGATTTATTTAAATCTCTATTTTCCTCACATGGCATCGAAAGGGAATATTCCCTCAATTTGATTTCAAAAAGTCCAAGTGGACTTGGTCCTTCCAGCAAGGCATTTAAGGCCTCTTACATGTCCTTTTCATTGAGCCAAGTGACATTAACTTTATTTCTTTTTCCTCTTCAACAAGTCATTTGACAAATTCAAATTCAAACTAATTGCATTTATTGGCACTTTGGCCAAAATGTGCACAACCATCAACCATTCACATGGTGACAAGTGGCATTCAACAATTGGATTTAAATTTAGTCCCACATTTCTCAAAGCTTGATCGTTCCTCCAAATTAAAAACTATAAATTGGAGGCTTCTCTCCTCATTTCTCATCCACAATTTGATGCAAAGTTACTCTTTTGACATTGAGAGCCAATTTTTCCCATTTCACTCAATCATTCATCATCTTCATCAATATCATAGCTAGGTTATGCTCAAATCTCATTGAGAGATTTGACTATTTCACAATCATCAACATTGCACTTTAGGAGATGGGAAAGGGCCAATTTCAACATTCAATTGGCAGAAATTCCCCCATGGGATCATTAATTTGCTCACTTAATTAGGATTTATTTTCATTTAGTTAGTTGTTCTTCTCTTTTCCTATTTTAAGTTTTATTAAATGGATTTCATGGGGAATCCCTCATGCTTGTATGCATTTTGATCTAAAAATTTAATCTTGTTTTCTGTTCTTGTGCATTTGCAAGTTTAGAGGTTCACACATACTCAACAAAATCACCTGCAAGTTGACTTTCAAAACTAACATCAATCAAAGACTTATTGAATTTGCATATGCTCAATTCCAATTATTTTATGAAATAGACATCTACAACAATTGGGTTTTCAAAGGTGGCACCAAATTCATCCACACTCCTTATTGTTTGGCATGGTTTCCTTTCCTTTAGAAATAGTCAACTACTAATTTGCTTACATACATTTGAAAAAGTCTCCAACAAATGTAAATATAAAATATAGTAATTATGTTTACTAAGTCAAATTTGATATTAACATGGGCGTCGACTAAGTCCATCAACATAAGACAACAAATCAAAATACAATATAAGTGTTTCATATCACGTGGAAAAAACATTTAGAATCGGCTTCCCAAAACAATCATAAGTTATTTCTATCAGCCTCTAATAACATAGTCTTAAATGACTATAATCGACCTTAATATATCGACCTCGATCATGATAAGTGATAGTTAATAGTATTAATATATATAATATGTTAAATATATATTTAAATACCATAATATATTTATATATAATCGTTAATATATATTTACATATACATATATATATCATAAGCCAATAATGTAAGTATACTTTCAATATATATATAAGAGTACAAGAAAGATAGTATATAATAAACATAATATATTCAATGTATGCATATATATGTGTGTAAAATTATATGCCTTATATATAACGCATGCAATAGTTAATTAAATCCAACTAAACAATGAAATACATGGGAGATAAATGAGAAAAGAAATGAAACTAGAACACTCTCACCCAATCTTATCTCCTCCATGATTGATTTCCATTGGACCTCCTTAGTTTGGTGTGATAACTAATGCCCTCAGATCTGATGAGAAAAATCTATATGCCTAGTCCTAAACAATACTTTGAAGGATTTGTAAAATATGATTGAAAAAGAAAATTAATTCTATAATGCAAGTGGCTAAAATGACAAATGAAAGAGATGATAAAGAGATAAGATTTAAACAAGATTGATAAGAGATTAAGAGATGTCGAAAATGAGAACAAGATTGTCATTTTATAGAAAATGCAATCTTGAATGGACGGATGAGATGAGAGATTGAGAAATTCCCTAGAATCAATGGTTAAGATTCAAAATGATGAATCTCAATTAGGGTTAGGGTAAAAATTATCAAATGTTTGGACAAGATTTAATTTAGGAAATTAAATCAATGGTGGATAATAAACGTGACATTGAGATAAAATTAGTAAAATATCAAGAGATAAGAAGATGCGTTTTTAGAAAATTAGTAATTTTATAAATTATTTGATTTGTAGAAGAATATTTCCATTTGGAATTAAGTTAATTCAAAATATGGATTTGTGAGATAATGAGTAATTGATTTTTGAAATTAATTACTAAAAGGAAAATCAGTTAACCATGTGACATTTTTAAATAAATTATTTTTATTTAAAAAGATGGAAGTGTCACATAAAGCAATTAAATAATTAAAAATAATTATCTAATTTAGAAGAGGTAGTTAATTAATTAAATAAATTAATAAATCTATTTAATTAAGAGAGGATTTAGGAATTAGTGACATATTAAATCAATATATTAAAATATATCTATTTAATAATCAGGAGGACATTAATGATAAAGATTAATTAAATAAATTGAGGACTTTATTTAATTATGAGAAGACTTTGATAATTAGCGGCACATTAAATAAATAAGATTTATTTATTTAATAATCATGAAGAATGAAAGATCATGAATTAATTAAGTAATTATGAATTATTTAATTAATAGTTGAAGGTGGGTTAGAAACATAGTTAAAATGTCATAATTATGTTAGGACAAAAGGTGGTAAAATAGTGCTTGCAGGCCTTAGTCATTTTTATGTGTGTACATTTTCCCCTCTTTGTCATAATTCAGATTTTCACATTGTGGCAAAGAAAACAAGTCTAGAATATGCCCCAACGAAGTTACGAAGTTCCTATGCCCCCTCGGGAAATTTTTTGAATTTTGACCCGGAGTTAGAAAAATTTGGAAAGTGTCTCGACTAATTCAATTAATGGCCAGAGGAACAATGGCATGATCAAATTCAGTAGTCAAGGATGCTAAGCTAGCCAAAATTCCAGTGAAAGATGGTCAAATGAACCTCTAGTACAAACCTACTAAGTCAAAACCCTAATTTTCAGCCTATAAATTGGTTGAAAAGGAAATACCAAGTGTCATTTGCTCATTTGTTATATAGAATTTTTAGTGATCAGAGCTCGAAGAGACCATGGTGATTCCAGTGATAAACCATCGTGGATACCATGTGCATACCTTCCGATGACCCGAGGGTGCAAAGGCACTAGTAAGTACCCTATCCCATTTGTCAATATTTAAATTTAATGCATTTATGAGGGTTTGCGAGGGGTTAAACAAATGCATTCTGATGCAAATGATGTCGTGTAAGATGAAAATGCCTTCGCGTTCGATGCATTTTCTTGTGTCACAATGCAAGTGCACTAGGCAACTAGGTTATTTTGTTTGAGTGCGTATTCATGAGGGGAAACGATGCAATCATTAGGTTGCAACATAAGTGAGACATTTCACGACGCATCTGCAATGTTGTGATGCATTTGCTAGGTCAAACAATGCAATTGAGAACATTCGGTGCACTTGCCAAGTCAAACAACGCAATTGAGAAAATGCGACGTAATTTCCATATGGAATAACACAATCATTGTTAGGTTGCACAATTGCTAGATAAAGCGATGCATTTGACAACTTGCAAAACAAATGCCATGTGCAAAACCACAACTGGCGAATCTTGATACATTTGTAGTCAACGCGACATAATTGCAGTTGCCCAGAGTTGACATATGTTGACCTTGTGTAGCGATTAGTTTTATATGCAGCTTTGACTTCCCAATAATAATATCATGTCAACAATGTTTTCCTATGTCTGCTAATTATTTCCCTTGCTTGTGCAGAGACGACTTGTGCCGATTTACACACGAGAGTTCAGGTCGATGACGTATGCCTTTAGAGACCATTTGAGTGACAAGGAGAGGCAATGCTTGATGTCATTGGGTTTATACTATATCACATACATGCCCATTATTCAAGAAAATAGGATTTTTTTGATAGCTCTATGTGAGAGGTGGCACTTAGAGACTTTCTCTTTTCAGCTAATATTGAGAAAATTTTCAGATGTGTTTCCAAATGAGTTACCAAGATTGCCTCCAAAAATAACATTTGACTTCTCTATTAATATAATTCTAGGGTTAGAACCTATTTCTATGGTACCCTAGAGGATGACAACTACTAAACTTATGGAACTTAAGAGACAATTGGATGAATTTTTGTTGAAAGGATTGATAAGACCAAGTGTATCAACTTGAGGAGTGTCAGTCATCTTTTTCAAAAAGAAGGATGGTACCTTGTATTTATGCATTGACTATCGTATGTTTAACAAAGCTACAGTTAAGAAAAAATATTTGTTGCCACACATTGATGACCTTTTTAATCAAATGAGGGGAGATTCCATATTCTCTAAAATAGGTATGAGATATAGATATCATAGATTGAGGATTAAGGATGAAGATATCTTTAAAACTGCATTCAAAACTATATATGAACACTACGAGTTCACTGTTTTATCTTTTGGTTTAGTAAATGCACTTGCAACATTTATGAACCTGATAAATAGTGTATTTAGGGATTACCTTGAAAAAATTGTATTAGTTTTTCTAGATGATATTTTGATTTGTTCTAGAATTGAGGAAGAACATTGCGAGCATTTAGAAATGGACCTACAATGTCTAAGAGAACATAGGTTGTATGGTAAACTTTCTAAGTGTACATCCTTCCAAAAGAGGGTACATTATTAAGGTCATGTGATCTTGGAAAATGAAATTTATATAGATCTATCTAAGATCAAGGTGGTACTTGAGTAGCCAGTACCTAAGAATGTGTCGGAGGTAAGAAGTTTCATGGGTTTAGCAGGGTATTATAGGAATTTTGTTGCGAACTTCTCTAAGATCACTTTCCCAATTACTTCTTTACAAAATAAAGGAAAGAGATTTGAATGGATTGATAAGTTTCAAGAGGATTTTGATGTACTCAAAGATAAATTAATCATTGCACTAATCTTAAAACTACCAGATCCTGAAGCTAACTTTATGGTTATCATAGATGCATGCAAAGAAGGGTTAAGAGGGGTATTAATGCAAGATGGGAAAGTAATTGATAATGAATATAGGAAGATAAAACCTTATGAAATGAATTATGCATCACATGATTTAGAATTATCAGTTGTGGTTCACACATTGCAAATCTGGAGGCACTATTTGTTAGCAAAACCCTTCGAGATTAAAATTGGCCATAATGGGTTAGAGTAACTTTTCACTCAACCTAATATAAATGTTAGGAAGAGAGGATGGTTAGAGTTAATAGTTGACTATGATTTTAGTATCACTTTTTTTAAAATGAAAAAAATGGGTTGCCAACGCTTTAAGTTGAAGATGCAACATTGCTTCTATAGTAATAATTCAAATCAATTTTAAGGGGCATGTACTCCAAAAGTGCAAGGAGGATGTGTATTACTTGCAATTCAAGAAAGCACTCATTGATAATCCATAAGATTTTAGGTATGAAGGTTTTCATTTTGAACCTAATGGATTAATTAGATATAAGGGTAGAATATATGTACCTGACATAAAAGAATTAAGTAATCTGGTATGGAAGGAAATACATAAAGCACCATACTTTGGACATCTTGGAGTGACAAAAATGATGGTTGATTTAAAACCATTATACTTATGGAAGGGAATGAAGGGAGATTCTTCTATTTTTGTTTCTAGGTGTCTTGAGTTTCAAAGGGTGAAATCTAAGCATCATCATCCTATAGGCTTGTTATATGCACATGATATACCAGAGAGGAAGTGGCAAGTCATAAGTATGTACTTTGTGCAAGGATTTCCTATGCCAAGGAATAAGCATAATTCCAATCTTGTGGTTGTAGATAATATTACCAAAGTAGCACATGTTATACCTAGGAATCTAACTGATGGAGCACCTATCATATCAAGAAAATATTTGCAAGAAGTGTTTAGATTGCATGGGATTCCTAAAAATATTATCTTAGATAGAGATGCATGAGTCACTTCTAGGTTTTGGAAAACCTTTTTTTTTGGACTTGGGACTGAATTGAATATTAGTTCAGCATATCATTTCAAAATAGATGGGAAAACTGAAAGGTTGAATTAATTATTGGAAGACCTACTTAGGATGTATTGCATGGATTGACAATATCAGTGGGAAGACTATTTTCCCTTAGTTTAATTTTCTTACAATAACTCTTATCATTCTATGATAAAGATGACTCCTTCTAAAGCTTTGTATGGCTGAAAGTGTCAAACTCCTATAAGTTGGGATAAAATTGAGGATTGAGTGAATCTTGGGCCAGAGATGTTGGTTGAAATGGATGAAAAATTTAAGATTGTTAAGAAAAGGTTAGCTAAAGCTAATGATAGACAAAAAATCTACACTGATGCTAAGAGAATACCTCATATTTTTCCTTAGGCTCGACAAAGTATTGTTGAGAGTGAAACCTCACAACAACTCCATTAAATTTAGAAAATATTCTAAGTTAACCTTGCATTATGTTGGACCTTTTGAGATTCTAGAGGAAGTGAATGCAATAGCTTATCAAATTGCGTTGCCACCAGCTCTTTCCAGAATGCATAACATCTTCCATGTGTCCTACCTTAAAAATTACATACCAGGGGATCATAATGTAATTGTTTGGACTATATTATAGGTGTGAGACTCGAGAGTAGTAACTCTAGAGCCTATCAAAGTGCTTAGAAAACATAAGATTCACTTGTGAAACAAAGTAGACTTGCAGTGCAAAGTCCAAGGGGAGCAGTATATAGAAGACTCGGCTACTTGAGAGGATAATATAGAAATTCAATAGATTTTTCTTATATTCTTAATGCTTTTGAGAATTCTTGAAACAATGTGTTGTTGGTTATGTTTTAATACTACCTAAAGTAATCATGAATGATGATTCACAATGGGGGAGTATGTTACACCCCAATTGTGTAGTTACTATTTACTATTACTACATAGGGTAAATATGAATGTAATGTGAATTCTAGAGCTGAATAAATTGTGTTCATACCTTATTATCAGTGTGAATGTTATCTAATTTGATGTTATCACATTTGATGTTATCTCAATTGATGTTATTTCATTGGGAAAGACTACAAAAATGTGAATGGATGGTTATTGAATTATTATTCTAACTTTGGAGATGTTTTATGTATATTAATTATGTTGTGAACAATTGACCATCATGTGCATGGGTTAGTGGATGCAGGTATATGTTCCATTCCTCCAAGAGGAGGGGAATTATCACTCAAGAGAATATCTTGGTCAGGTAACCGGTAAAAGTAAACTATCTGAGCATACAAACACCACATTAGAATGATTGAGTTGAGTCAGTTTGTAGGTAGTTGGTAAGTCATCCTTAGTTGATATGTTTTCATTGGAGAGTCTTGTTTACTACTGCATGCATAACTAGGTGATGTTTATCTTTTGATCTTTTTAGATCTTTCTTGTATTATTATGATTATATTGACAAGTGGGATGTATCGATATAGATATACCTACATATATGTGTATATAGAGGCATATAATTTTACACACATATTTATATGCATACATTAAATATATTGCGTTTATTATATACTACCTTTCCTGTACTCTTATATATATGTATTGAATGTATGCTTACATTATTAGTTTATGATATGTATATATAAATTTATATTAATGGTTATATATAAATACAATATGGTATTTAAATATATAACATATTATATATATTAATAGAATTGACTATCACTTATCATGATAGAGGTCGATATATAAGGTCGATTATAGTCATTTAAGACTATGTTATTAGAGGCTGATAGAAATAGCTTATGATTATTTTGTGAAGTTGATTCTCAATCTTTCTGCCACGTGATATGGAACACTTATATTTCATTTTGAGTTGTTGTCTTATGTCGATGGACTTAGTCAATGCCCATGTTAATATCAACTTTGACTTAGTAAACATAATTATATGTTATATTTAGATCTGTTGGATACTTTCTCAAACATATTTACCATCTTAGCCGACTCATATCTTATGCAAGTTGATAAGTCAATAGTGGTACCAAATTCATCCATACTACTTATTTTTTGGCATGGTTTCCTTGCGTTTATAAATAGTCAACTACTATTTTTTTATCGACTTGCATAAGAAATGAATCGGCTAAGATGATAAATACATTTGAAAACATCTCCAATATATATAAATATAATATAGTAATTATGTTTACTAAGTCAAAGCTGATCTTAACATGGGCATCAACTAAGTCCATCGACATAAGACAACCCAAAATGTAATATATGTTTTTCATATCACGTGGCAGACATATTGAGAATCGTCTTCACAAAAAATTCATAAGCTATTTCTATCAACCTCTAATAAGAATCTTAAATGACTATAATTGACCTTTATATATTGGCCTCTATCATGAAAAGTGATAGTCAATTCTATTAATATGTATGATATGCTAAATATATATTTAAATACCACAATGTATTCATATATATAACCATTAATATATAATTACATATATTTAGACACATAAAAATGACTAAGGCCTGCAAGAACTATTTTACCACCTTTCTTCCTAACATAATAATGACATTTTAATTATGTTTCTAACCCACCTTCAACTATTAATTAAATAATTCATAATTACTTAATTAATTCATGATCTTTCATTCTTCATGATTATTAAATAAATAAATCTTATTTATTTATTTATTTAATGTGTCACTAATTATCAAAGTCTTCTCATAATTAGATAAAGTCCTCAATTTATTTAATTAATCTTTATCATTAATGTCCTCCTGATTATTAAATAAGTATATTTTAATATATTGATTTAATATGTCACTAATTCCTAAATGTTCTCTTAATTAAATAGATTCATTTATTTATTTAATTAATTAACTACCTCTTCTAAATTAAATAATTATTTTTAATTATTTAATTGCTTTATGTGACACTTCCATCTTTTTAAATAAAAACAATTTATTTTAAAATATCACATGGTTAACTGATTTTCCTTTTAGTAATTAATTTCAAAAATCAATTACTCATTATCTCACAAATCCATATTTTGAATTAATTTAATTCAAAATGGAAATATTCTTCTACAAATCAAGTAATTGCTAAAATTATTGATTTTCTAAAAACTCATCTTCTTATCTCTTGAATTTTTACTAAATTCATCTCAATGTCACGTTTATTCTCCATCAGTGATTTAATTTCCTAAATTAAATATTGTCCACACATTTGGGGATTTTTACCCTAATCCTAATTGAGAGTCATCATTTTGAATCTTAACCATTGATTCTAGGGAATTTCTCATTCTCTCATCTCATCAATCCATTCAAGATTGCATTTTCTATAAAATGACAATCTTGTTCTCATTTTCGACATCTCTTAATCTCTTATCAGTCTTGCTTAAATCTTATCTCTTTATCATCTCTTGAATTTTTCATTTTAGCCACTTGCATTATAGAATTAATTTTCTTGTGCAATCATATTTTACAAATCCTTCAAAGAATTGTTTAGGACTAGGCATATAGAGCTTGCTCATCAAATCTGAGGGCATTCATTATCACAGCAAGCTAACGAGGTCCAATGGAAATCAATCATGGAAGAGAGAAGATTGGGTGAGACTGTTCTAGTTTCATTTTTTTTCTCATTTATCTCTCATGTATTTAATTAATTATTGCATGCATTATATGACTACCAATTCTATTTTGCAGAAATCCGTCATTACATTGGTGAACCTGACCCATTAACACATTTTTGCAGGTTCTCATACAACCTCAGTTTTTTTTTGTAGGTATAGGAGTACGGAATGACACAACTACTATCCTCTGTGACACAAACGCTCAGTTGCACCACATTTGCGCTCGCGAATGAGACATTCGACCTGTTGCACTGCATTTGAGCATGAGAATGATGCATTCAATATGTCACAATTCACTTGATCTCCTAAGCAATGCAATCGACCTGTTATACCACATTTGATATCCTACGACACAAACGACTAGTAATCATTTTTTTAGTTTTCTTTTGTTTTCCGTTTCTAGGTTAGGGATTTCTTGTGTTACTAATATTTCTTGTGACAGCATGTGTCTAGCTAGATTTAATTAGTTGTGTTGTTTTTCTTTTCCTTTATGTCTAACAACTTGCATTTTACATGCATTGGTTAAAAAGAACAACACACTTTGTTTTTCATTGGGTTTAAAATGAAATCTTAGATAGAAAATACTACAAATGGTTAACATAAACCCCTTGTCTGGAAAACACTACAAATGGATAAAATAAACCTTGTGCATTCTCTGCTTGTTTGCATTTCAAATTTGGTTTAAAAAGAACACCATGCGAGTGTTATCTGAAATATTCATGTGCTCTTTCTTTGTTTTTAAACAAAGATCGATCGAACTATGAATATTTTTGGTCGCTTTTATTGAACTTTACAAAAAAATTCCTGCTTTGGTGGGAAAAAGTACTCACCCCAAAGTGACTCAAACCAGCAACAAAGCTCTTTAGTTGAGCTACTTCTAACCAGTATATAATTGTGAATCCTAAGGGAAAGCCTAGGATTACGAGTGTAAATATGTCATACGAACCAAGTAGTACTCCCCAAAACCCTATTGAGCTTAACCTCTTTAGGCTGGAGTGCCTCCTTAATGGAGCTTAATCTTGGCCCCATGTATGACCACTCGAACGGATGTCTGAATTAAATCCTTTGTTATAGAAATCCAAAAACCTTCTATTCTTTGGTGCAGCAATGGTCGTTGCCAAGGCACCCACACCTCCTCAGTTCATAGTATAAATGATTAATCTTCCATGTGAGTTTCATGGAGATTGGAAGCTTGGTTGCCCTGAGAACTGAGTGCATTGCAAGGGAGAGCCCGTGGGGCCAAGCTTCTGAATTCATTTGCTACGGATATGTGGTTAGTGGGATCCAAAAGAATACCATCTTTGCAGCCCTAGGATTTTTGTCAGTGTCTTCCATGTGATTGATTTTCAATTCTTTTTACAACACAAAATGTTTGCCAAACTATTTTTTGAAAATTTCAACAAACTAAACATAAAAAATTTGAGACAAAACTGGTAAAATCTACAAACAATTTTTTTCAAAAAAAGTTGCTTCCCGCAATGCAAATGCTCTTTCAAAATGCATTCATTGTATTTTGATCCGTAATCACTCTGAGGAGCCACATTTGAAGCATTCAAAGTCGCAATCACTCTAATAAACTACATTTGAAGCATTCAGAGTCGTAATCGCTCTGATAAACTACATTTGAAACATCTCGCATCACATTCACCATTATGTGCCACATTCGCTATTCTGAGTCAAATTCACCGGTTCTAGAACCGCATATGCCAAACTGAGCCGCACTTTCCTTGTCATACTGCATTCGTTGCAACACATTTGCAAAAACTTCATAACAACCTTCTCACTATCAAAATCAAAACCCAAAACTTATTATTTTTCCAGAATTACATCAAGTCTTCCTTCATTGTTACTATTTAAACCAGACATTGATTTGCTCAACTTCCCTTAAACATTGCATTAGGTACCATTTTTTTTTAGGATCACAATAGGGTTCCATTTCCATTCCATTAGTTGCATGTTAACTCTACCATCTCCTTAGACACTTAATTTTGTAAATTTTAGGAGTATACTCTTACCATCCATTGTCAAAACTTTGCATTCAATAGTAGGTTATCATTGGACCCAATTACCCTTTGTCATTTAGTCAAATATTTTGTGAATTATTTCCCAGTCAATAGTCTAGTGTGGAAACTTCACTTTTTCCTCTTTTAGTCCTTTTATGGTCCATTGGTATTCCAAACTTGAATCATTGTCAAAACTTTGTTTGCTCAAGTAGTCATCTCCTTAGATTTCTCAATAGTGAGTACATCTTAGGCTCCTTTTTAGTTGCATACCATTTAGAATTTCAATTTTTTAGTGTCACACCATTTACATTCACAAACCCTTGGTCTTCTTTAGGTCTCATTAGCATCTCGTAAACATCCCTAAAGTTCCAAAAAACCCAAAAACATAGTGTCGTATTTAGATAATTTTCCCACATCATCTCAAAGTTGAGAAAATTTTTTATGGTTGAAACTAAATTATAGAAAAATAAAAGACTCATGGATTCCTTTGGACAAGACACCAACTTTATTGGTTTCACAACTGGTATGGATTCCTTCCCTAATGACATGAACAATACTTATTATAACATGGGAACTTCCAATATCAATCATTTTAGTGAGATGAACATCCCACCCTCACCACAAGATCTTTTTGAACAATTCATCTATTGAGACTCAAATGGGGAAGTCTTTGAAGAAGACTATTAGTTTCTACCCAACACCCAAAATTTGTTGCTTTTGTGGAAGAAGTAGTCTTAAATGAGTCCTCCATATTCCTATTTATGCTCCTTGACCAAGGGGCTAAGTTACCAAATGGATTTGATCTTAACACTCTTAGAGAAACATCTCCCAATCCCCCATCACACAATCCTTCCATGGGAGCTTCTTCACAAAATGTCATCAACACCATCAATGCTACCTCCCTTGGTCATACTACCACCACTACCAACACAACATATATTGGGGGATCATCTACCCAAACCAACACCAAATCAAAATCCATCCCCCAACAAATATCCACCATCCCTTCACAAACAATGGGTGCAACTACCTCAAATCTCTTTGGAACTTCATCTAGTTCCATGGGTACATCAACAAACCTGTTATTAGGTTCTTCAAATGCTATGGAAACCAACTCATCCAACCATTTTGGGAGAAATAAATGAAGATTTGTCATTCAAAGCACCCAACCTAATTCCTCATAGGTTAATACAAACATTCCTGTGAGGCAAAACATCAACATTCCTCATGGCCACAATTTCTTATTTGGGCAAGGCAGTCAAGGTGCTCAATCCTTCACTCCATTTGGGCATCAACAAGCGCAAAATCAACAAGGCCCTCAATCCTTCACTTCATTTGGTCATCAACAAGATCAAAATCAACAAGGTCCTCAAATTCAATCCAACATGGTAGGATCTCACATCCCCACTTATGCCTCTCAAGTTCATACACAACAACACATCCCTCATCAAAACACTCATTTCTCTCACCGAACACCAATTCCAAATCAACACATATCATCACAATAGGTGGGAACTCAAGCCATCCCTATCGCCAACATGTGTGATTCTACCAACAACCCAATTGTGGAAGCACTTACACTCCAACTCGCTGCTCTTCAAACACAAGTGGAGACCTTGCAATAATCCAATAAAAAGTCTTACATGTCACATGACTTGTGTCCATATCCATTCAACACAACCTTGTATATGCCACCCTTTCCTCATGGATATGTGGTACCTCATTTTCCTAAATAAAAAGGCAAAACACACCCTATTGAACATATAAGAGAATTCACCACTAGTTGCATGGACATTGCATATGAGAAAACATATCTCTTGAGACTTTTTTATAGAAGTCTCGCAAGTCATGCACTGGAATGGTTCTCTCTATTGCCTAAAGGAATCAAAACATGGGATGAATTGGAAAACAAGGTTGTTGAAAATTATGCCTATAACATTGACACAAATATTGACATTGCCTCCTTATGCAGTCTTACCCAAGAGGATGCAGGAAAGACTTTTATACCATTTTTTAAATATGGAGAACCTTAGCAAGTAGATGTCCGGTAGAAATACCTGAAAAGGAGAAATTTTCCATGTTTATACAAACTCTCCTAGGACCACTAAGGTATGGCTTACAAGTCCATTTTTGCACCACCTTTGTTGACCTTGTTGAAAAGGGTGTTCAACTTGAGAAAGCCTTGATCACCAAAGGTGAATTAAAGTATGGTGGAAAAACCATCAATGCCACCACAAATAATAACCCAAGTAGCTCCAATGACAAAACCAAATACTAGGTTAAGAACAAAAAAATAACCAATGACGGTGTGGTCGACTCCAAAGTCGTAAATGCAATAGGTCATGTACTCACCATCTAAAGAGTACAAAATCGAAATGCACCTATAACTACACCTACACCAACTGCCAATGCTATTCAACGAAATCATGCTCAAGCTAATCAAAGGCAGTTGTGTCAACCTTGACAATTCCAAAAATGCACATACACCCCTTTAGGTGAACCTATCAAAATTTTTCTAAAGAAACTCCTCCAAAATGGCGTCATAATGCTAGAAGAACCTAAACCATATGACCCTAGTCATTTCAAGTCATCACGGTGGGATGAAAATGCATTTTGTGACTACCATAAGGGCACAAAACCTCCTCTTGTCATCAGTTGTGGAATTTGGTACAAGACCTCATTGAAAATAACACCATTGAGTTGGGTGGTCAACCATTGAGTTGGGTGGTCAACCATTCACATCTAATACAGATCATATTATTCACAAGAACCCATTGTAGGATCATGGAAAACCTTCCTCATCTGGCATGAAGAATACCAATAATCTAGCCAATCACATTTGTCTTGCCTACAACAACGTCTGCCCTGCTTACAATTATCTCGGTGGTACTTTTATTAACAATCTTTGCACTACTGATGAAGTTGAGTGTGTAAATACTATTACCATTAAAAATGCACTAGAATGCAATGTCACCACATGTAAAGGAAAGGTCACCATCCTCAGTCCCTCTACATGCCAGCCTAAGATCACCATACCCGATCCATCTGCCAAACAGTCCAACCCTAAACCAGAGTTTGACCTTATCAAGCAATTGAATAAAACATTTGATCAAATATCCATTCTCGAATTGCTTCGTATCTCACCCGCACATAAGGCCATCCTTGATAAAGTCCTACAAGAGTTGTTTGTCCCAACCAACATTGATGTCAACCACTTTGAGACTATGGTTTATAATCTGAATTCGCCTCATCACATCACCTTTTCGGACAGTGACTATTCCTTGCCCAAACCATCTCATAATGATGCACTTCACATTGAGATTTTTTGTCCACAAGCATAAGGTTAGACGAGTCTTAGTAGATGGCAGAGTAGGATTGAACATATGCTCTTTAAAATTAGTTAAAGCTCTTGGCTTCTCTGATGCATGTGTGGATGCAAGCAAGGTCATTTTCATCAAGGTGTATGATGATGAAGAGCGCACTTCTAAAGGCGTCATTACAATTCAACTCCAAGTGGGACCAATTATCATAGATACAACATGCCAAGTCCTGGATCATGACATACATTATAATTTCTCACTTGGTCACCCTTGGATTCATTCTCTAAATTCCATTCCATCCACTTACTACCAATGCTTGAAATTTCCTTTTGATGGTACTGAAATCACTATCCTAATGGATCTTGATGCATTTCAATACCGTACTAATATGCGAGCTACTGCTGAGCACCAGGTACCCATCAATTAGGAAGCCTCAACTTCCACTTCATCCAAATATATTGACCCATCTGCACTCACCAAATCATCCATTCCATAACTTCTGCCACACCATCTTCCTCGGCCTCCATACCAAGTAAATACCTTCAGATCTAGGACCTTGGCCATGGAGAATTCAAATTGAGTACAGCTTATTGTATCACGACAATACCTAAGCCGCCTAAAGTCTTTGGTAGACCATGTTTTGCAGTCAAGCCAAAAAAAATTTCAAGGTTCCACCAAAAAGTGTTTTCACACTATGGGGAGATATGGGTAATGAAGTCATTATCGACATAGATAGTTGGATCTACAAAGACCCAAAAGAGTTACCTCCACTACCAGTTTATCTCTATGGAAAAGGAAATGATATATGAAGAGCCCTAGGTTTTGACGGCACAAACAGTCTTGGAAAGGACAAAAATGGAAGGAGGGAACCTATTATCATTTATGCAAGACCAATGTACATAGGGCCAGGGTTTGACCAACTTGAAACTAATGATCGATGTACCTATCAACTTTCAAGTGAGGGTTTAACGGCTACAGAAAGTGTCGAGACATGCGAATAAACCCTTACCAAAACTGACTCAAATGAATGGGAATGGGGATCTAAGAAAACCCTAAGTGACTATGATATTGACGAGCTATTCCTGGATCCTGGTCAACACCCCTTTGAAGAACAATTCCAACAAGAATATAACATTGAACCTATTGACTAACATTCCAAAAATAAGGAATGGGTAAGCATTCCCTAGAATCCAGAAGAACATAAAGTTTCATTGGCAACACCCGAATTATCGCACCCCATTCCCGAGCCCACCCAAGAACCTAACATGTCTTAACCTATTGTGCATGCTTCTAAAATGCCAATCACTAGTCATGATGCTAATAATTTTATCCCCTATTATGACTTTGAATTTGACTCATCTGACTCAGAGTACGATCCATCCATTGCATCTGACATGGAAGTTGAAATTGACAACTTTTCCTTTACACTTGAGGCATCAATTTGCACACTTTCCACATATTCCCCATATTTTTCCACCACTAACAATGGGATCCCCCTTGTTTACTCACAACTAATTGACTGGGACCAACAAGATCCACCAGTGATGGACATCTTTCAAAATGATGAGGCAATTGTAGAATTCATGGGGCTCCGAGAAGGTATTCCATGGGGTGATCACAAAATAGGGTTTCCCATTGATCTAGATTGTGCATCTTATTTCAGGGAGACTGTGCAATCCTCTAGTCGCAAAAATACAAAGAAAAAACAAAAAAAGAAATATCTTTAGGTGAAAACCGCAAGGCACCTTGTGAAGACAAAATAGTAAAAAGAAAGGACGTATTCGAAGGTGAAAACCTCTCTGAGGCACCTAAGGATGGAGGATTGCATTTTTTCCCATAACACAATAAAAATCAGCTATGCTCATTGAAGACACAATGGAAGTTAACATATCCACACGAGAGAATCGAAAAATGATTCTCTTGGCCGCACCATTATCAGAGGAAGAAAAACCCGAATTTCAACAATTCTTCATAGACAGGAAAGTTAACTTTGCATGGTCATATGCTGACATGCCAGGCCTTGATCTAGAACTGGTTTTACATCATCTTCCTCTAATCCCAGGAATCAAGCTAGTCAAATAAAATTTGCACAAAATGCATCCACAAATTGCACTACTTGTAAAAGTTGAACTAAAAAAGTTACTAGATGTTGGGTTCATAAAGTCAATAGATTATGTTGATTGGATATCCTACATTGTCCCTATCACAAAGCCAAATGGAAAAATCCATATATGTATGCATTTCAGAGATTTGAATAAGGCTTTCCCAAAGGATGATTTCCCCTTACCAAATATAGACATGATTGTTGATCTCACGACAGGGTACGAGATGTTATCTCTCATGGATGGTTTCTCGGGCTATAAGCAAATCCGAATTGCAATAGAGGATCAACATAAAATGACATTCCCCTACCCATGGGGAACATAGGTTTAAAGAATGCAGGCACCACATACCAAAGATCTATGACAACAATCTTTCATGACATGATCCATATCCTAATGGAAGATTATTTGGATGACCTATTGGAAAAAATTTTGACACGAAAAGATCACCTCAAAATCTTGGAAAAAAAATTCAGATGACTTGAGGATTACAAGGTTCATTTGAACCCAAAGAAATGTGTCTTTGGAGTCCATTCGGGTAAGCTATTGGGATACATAGTTTCGCAACGAGGCATTGAGGTTGATCCCACAAAAGTAAAATAAATTCTAGACACACCTCCACCAAAAGGAATCAATGAGTTGCAAATACTTCAGGGCAGACTTCAGTCTATCCATCACTTCATCACACAATTGGCAGACAAGTGTCAACCATTTCAATATCTATTATGCAAAAGAATTCCTTTTGTATGGATGGATAAATGTCACATAGCTTTCGAAAAAATTAAGGAATATCTATTGACACCACCAGTCTTAATGCTACCCATTGAAGGAAAGCCATTGATCCTGTATGTATTTGCAACTACAAATGAATTGGGGGAATTATTGGCACAAAATGACAATGAGGAGAAATAAAGAGACATATAATACATCAGTCGCACACTGATAGGATATGAGCTCAACTATACAACCATTGAGTGTGCATGCCTTGCAGTTGTCTTTGTGGCACATAAATTAATAAATTACATGTTGAGCCACCAAACACATTTGGTAGCCAATATTGACCCACTAAAGTATCTCTTGATTCAAGCATCATTGACAAGTCATTTGGCAAAGTGGGTCATGATATTAAGCAAATATGACATACAATATGTGGAGCGCAAGGCAATAAAAGGTCAAGTAATAGTAGATCAACTTGTAGGTGGACCAATCCAAGCCACTCATCCATTGATAACTGATTTTATTGATGATTCTATCTTTCATGAAGAAACCAGCCTTACCATGGAAACTATACTTTGATGGGTCCCACACTGGTCATGGCTCAGGAGCCGATATCTTATTTATCACGCCACAATGGGATTCAATTCCTAAATCATTTTAGATCACCTTCCCTTGTACAAATAACATTGTAGAATATGAGGCATTGGTCACAGGTCTCAAGATAGCAATTAAATTGAAATTTTAGAAATTGCTCGTATTTGGGGATTCTCAGTTAGTCATCAACCAAGTGAATGATGATTATGACACAAAGGATGAAAATTTTCTTCCTTACAAATGAATGGTGGATAGTTTCTGGATGTATTTCAAAATTATTGCATTTGAACAAATCCCAAGGACACAAAATAAGGCAACCAATGTGATGGCTACCATTGGATCTCTCTTAGACATCCCTAAAACTGTGTCACAATTTGAGTTCTTAGTGGAACAGTTGTTGATGCATGCATATGATATTCTAGAGTCAAAAATGGTGTGCAAGATTGCTGGTCCTAGTTCACCTTGGTATCAGGACATCTATAACTATCTTAAGTCCCAAACCCTCACACCCAACCTTTCCAACAATCAAAGAAATTCCTTTATCTGAAAAGCGGCTAGACACACCATCGTCAGTGACACCCTATACCATCATGGCTTTGAAAAACAATTCTTCACTGTCTTGACACTGATGAGGCCCAAACAAATTTATGAGAAGTGCATGAGGGTATATGTGGATCTCATTCGAGTGATCCAACCTTAGCTCGAAAAGTCACTAGATTGGGATACTAATGGCTAATATTAGAGAAAGATTCTCTTTAGTTTGTCAAAACATGTCAAAAATTCTAGGTGCATAGTGACCTAATTCACACATTTGAACAGGATCTAAAGCCAATCACTTCTCCATGTCCTTTCGCACAATGGGGAATTGACCTCATGGGCAAGATCCATCCAACCTCTTCTAATGGCTATAAACTCATAATCACCGCCATTGAGTACTTCACTAAGTGGATTGAAGTCGTCCCTCTCACTTACATCATCGGTAAGCAAATATCCAAGTTTATCCTAAATTACATCATTTTTCGGTATGGTGTCCCACAATCCATCATCATAGATAATGATAGTCCATTAAAAAATAAGGACGTTCATGAAATCTATGAGTGATTCCACATCCAACATCATTTCTCCACCCCATATTACCCACAAGGTAATGGCCAAGCTGAGGCATCAAATAAAACAATTCTTTGCATCTTCAAGAAGATTGTCAATGACGTTGGCCGAGATTGGCACCTACAACTTAATCCTGCTTTATGGGCCTATCGTACCAGCATTCGTACCCCTAGTAGAGCCACTCCATTTTCCCTGGTCTATGGATCTGAGGCCATATTTCCCATCGAGGTCGAAATTCCTTCTCTCTGAGTCTCCTTGAAAGGAATGATTCATGATGAAGAGTACAAATAGTCTTGCCTACATGAGCTAGAAATGTTAAAAGAAAGATGACAAAATACCTTAAATCATTTGCGGGCATATCAAAATCGTCTCTGCCAAAGCTATAACAAAAGAGTTATGGTGAGAAAATTTGAAATTGGTGACTTGGTCCTCATGCAGAACCTAAGAAATCAGGCAGATCGTGAAAATCTTGGCAATTTTGATGCTAATTGGTTGGTCCTTATATCATTACTATCGCATTTGGTTCTAGATCTTATAAGTTGGCCAACCTGATGGAGAGTAGTTAATGGAACCTATCAACAACTTACATCTAAGAAATTTCTACACATAGCATCAAAGAGCTTGGCTAAAAACCTAAAAAACACAAATTTTTTTTTGAAAAATAGAAAAAATCATCCCTTGATGAAAATCTAGCAAATAGGCGTCTTGGTGACACCAAAAAAATAAATCAAAAAAATGATAAAAATAGTAAAAAGAAATAAATTTGTTAAATAGTGAAAACCTACCAAACAGGCGCTTTGGATAAGTACCATGGTGAAAACCTGGCAAATAGGCGACATGTGTAGTTGATTTTTGCTTCGCCATCTACTGTTACTCTCATCGGCCTTTATCCACTTTTCATAATCATGACAACCTGACACATTCATGGCACCCATCCTAAGTGTTGTCGATTCTGACCATGATTAAGATTTGGTTGACATCATCCCTTGCATATCCTTGCCTTTTTCCCTGTCTCTGCCTATCTCCATATCATTTGATTCGGGTAATCCCCTCTTTGTCTAGGGGCAAGACCTTTATTATTTAACTATAGTGGATGTCGTAGATGATCCCGCATTCTAAAAAATCCTAAAAATATGCAAAAAGTCTTGAAAAAATCCTAAAAATCTGAAAAAGTCCTAAAAAAATCCTTAAAATCTGAAAAAATCCTGAAAAAAGATCTAAAAAGTTGAAAATGTCCTGAGAAAATCCAAAAATAGAGTCAAATTCAATGTCTGTCAGATCAATTCAATGAATTATATCAGTCAATCTTTTTTCCACGTCTGAACTATGTTGTCTCGTCGCATTTGCTACGTAGGAAAGATTCATCTTTGAATCCCTGAGACATTAGGTCAGTCTTTCTTAATTTGTCAAAATAAAATCATGATTCAAACTTTTGTTCTTTGGGCAACATCATTGGTCATGTCGAACTACGAGGTCTCTGAGTGTACGACATAGGTAAGGCCATCAATCAATAAGCCCCTGAGGTTGTACTAGGTCAGTCCATTAGGGTTCATGGTACTACACGTTCACACACGTCAAACTATCTTCAAATCGAGCAAATATTCTATCAAATTTCAAGCGAGCATTCTATCAACAATCTGTGTCATCATAATTTTTAGTCAATTCAACATGTCAGTAATGACATGTAACCAAATTCTATCAAGACAATTCCCCTTGGCAAAATTTTGGGTTCTTCTTCAAATACGTCCTTCTGAAAAGCAACTCTCGTCATTTCTTTATGCTTTTGGATGTGTCCTTCCTAAGCATTGTCATCATCATCTAGCATGTTGATGGATTCTCCTAACTCCAAGAATTGATCTCCTAGATATCAACATCATTTAGGATGTGTCCTTCTTGAATTTGATGTCGCTCGACATTTGGCAACACCTAACATTAAAACACTTGGCAAACACTTGGAAAAATATATTTGCCTTTTTGATGATTATCATGATGCTAGTTCCTTATGTCTTAGGAACAATGACATATCATGCTAAAGTATCCTTGTCTTCTTGTAATCATTCTTCTATTAGTTTCTCCAGGATGTCTTGACTTCGGTATTTAGAGAAGCAAGGACATAGTATGATGATTTTCTTTTTTCTTTTTTACTATCATGTGGCTAGTTTCTCAAGGATGTTCTTACGTCAGGATTTAGAGAAGCAATGATGTCTCATGATTGGTCTGGTTTTTTTGGCAGTTGGTTATGACAAAAGGACTAGGGGAAATTATGTTCCTCGTATGAGTCATGATCATCTTTGTCTATGATTGTTGATCTACGTGATCGTTCGACCTTCCACACTATTGATCTATGTCATATCATAGTGTTTATCGACCATCATGAATTTTTTTCCCAATGATGATTAAAGAGAAACAACTAGGAAAGCACTATAGCAAAGCTTTGAAGGATTTAATTTCCACACTAACATGCATATCTTTCTTTGGACTAACATAAATCTTTGCCTTCTCTTCTCTTGATCTCTGATAATATCCTGTGACATACACAAAAAAAAGTTGCATACATAATCATACGAGCATATCATATTCACATTTCACATCTACATAAATCAAATATCATAATTCACATTACATAAAACTATCATTTACATCCATAAAACCATCACATACATCAACATATAGGCATCATAAATAACATTTGCATTACCATATAAGCATCACATCATCATCACATTACACAATGCATACATACATAATCACATCCATAATTGCATTGATAAACATCAACATTAACATCCATACATCTCATAGTATCATAAAAATCATCGCATAGCATCTAGTAAAGCTTAAACCACCATAACACATAAAATCATCTGGGCCACATCAAAAAAATGCATCACATATGTATAATCTCAAAAATATAATGTCATATGATAAGTCATATGATAAGTCATATGATATCCCAAAAATGGAGCTTGCGGGCTCGAATATCAAAAACAAAATGATAGTGTCTAAAGACAAGTCCTATGATGTCCCTCTTCCATCCCGTGGAGGTGAACTATGAGGTTGATATGGCTAACCAACCATGTGGAAGGTGACCATGATGGGCGTGTTGTCCTGAATCTGACTCTGAGATCCCAAGGGATCAATCACATGAGGTTGGATCTGCTTTGCCTAGTGTCTTGATGACACTGATCGGTGCCCATGATCTGACCTATGGATATGGCCTGATGAATGTCTAAGTGAGATGTGTGATCTATAGCTTGATGACTTTACTGATGATGTGGATCCCCCAACACTAGTGTGACTGCCACTATGTGACCAACTGTCGATGTGTGTCCAAGTGCCACTACCTATCCTACTGTAGGATCAGGACAAACCTAGGTCTCATCTCTCTGGGGGAGCAACCTACTCATATAGCACCCTATACCAACCCCTTCTCTCTGCCATCCCAACCAGCTCTCATGCCATATCCCCTGTTGGCCCAATGCACAACTCTGCAAACTCAGTAACCCACCGATTTGACTCTTGTCATCGGATGACGGAATGATCCCTCTCAACCCTGGTGACCTCTAACTCTGCTGGGAAGGCCTTGTTCTAAGACAAAGTCACGTCCAGTATGCTATGAAGATCTACAATCCTATGATCAATAGTGGCATCTACAAGCAAAATGGGTGACCTATTACCCTCCTCGTCTCCGGTGATCATCCACTCTCGCAACCTCTGGTCTATCTCATCCTCCCCCTCATCCTCCTCCTCCTCATCCCTCTCCTCCTCTCCTCGGACCTCCACATCTATATCAAGAGGTTGTCCTCTGATGAATGGATCCTCCTTTGTCTGCATCAACACCACCTCTCCACCCCTGACCATCTCCTCGTCCCTCACCTATGCCTCCTCCTCACCCCCTCTAATCTCCTCTCCCACCTCGTGCTCAACTGGTATTTGTCTCTCCTCACCCTCCTCATGAATGGGTGACAATGGTGGACCACCCACCCTCTGCCTAACTCTCATGGGTTGTCTTCACCCTCTATCATCCCTCCTCCTCCTAAAACCTCTCCCATATCCTCTATCCCCTCCTCCCCTACCACCCCCATCATCTCCATCTCCTCTACCTCCACCCCCCTTGCCTCCATCTCTGCCTCTATCCCCCCTACCACCATCCCTGCCTCCATCTCCCCTGTTGCCATCTCACCCTCCGACACATCTGCCATCTCTACCTCCATCCTTGCCACTTTGACCTCTCCTCTGTACCCGTGGGATAACTGATCTCTGATCTATGGGTGGTGGACCATCTAGATTTGTCAATGGGATAGACTTGTGAATCTGTCACCAGGCATCAAACTTGACAGATTTCCCTAGATCTACTGGACCTCCCCTCCACATCTAATGAAGAGCAACAAGATCATATACCTATTTCTCAACCATTGTCACTGATATAGGTAGCACCCATATGGTCTCTCTAGAAGACCGTGCATACTCTGCAGTCCCTACTAACACATCTTGTTGTTCCCCAATTTGTCATAGTACTCGTTGGGGTAGGTAAATCTCTATGATACGCTGAATCTGCACTATACAACCTATCAAGTATCTGAACTATCTGCACAATGATAAGTGACCATCCTCATCTAGCCATTGGGCACAATCTCTATATAGCCTCCACACAAAACTAATCATGGTTTCAATCCTATGACGCTAGTATCTAGTATCCCCAACACGAGTCTGACTGACTGAACCCGCATACAGATAGGCACACAACATCCCATCGCCCAACTGTTGCATCTGTATTGGTGGCTAAAAAATGGGAATGTGCTCCCATGCCCAGATCATGAGAAGAATAGTCCCACAACTAATACTCTGGCCTTGATGGTAGATGACCTCATGTAGCTGATGATATAGCATGGCCAACAAACAAGGCCCCCAAGCAAAAACGGTCCTCTGTCCTCGCATATAGACTAGTACATCCCCCCATCCAATAGGAAATCCATGACCACGGTGATCTGGAATCAGTAATTCATCAATCAAGGTCATAAGCATAGCATCCCACCTGGGAAACAGGTCGGCGACGACATCCTAGCTAATCTCATAACAATCGATACCCATCTGGGCACCACTGAAATCCTCATAGTATGGCATGTCACTCTCGGTGTGGGTCATATACAACCCTCTCTCCACTAATCAGTATGTGAATAGTACGGTACACATCCTCTAAGGTGACCGTGGCATCTCCTATAGGTAGGATACTTCTCCATATCTGATTTTCCAGTTTCATCTATTTCACCATCTTCTAGTTCTTGAAAACTTTAGAACTTCGAATCATCATTATCCTTCCCAAATTATTCAATATTTTTGACAAAGATTTTATGTTAGTAATAAGTTCTTATACTTAATTAATTATATCATACTGGTTAATTAATTAAGTCACTTATTCCTTTATGTACTTAAGCTAAACTTAGGCTCATTAATAATTATTTATTAATTATTATGTGTGCAGACTAGGGTTTCCCTTTTAGGGTTTCTTGATCTCTTTGTAATAATTGATTCTTAATAATGCATTTTTAATTTGAGGTTTACAAAACATCTTCTTTGGTTTTGCATGTCTTTTGCATGTGACAGGTGATTGCATGCAGGTGATCTTGGTTTCTAATAGTTTACACCCTTTCTTCTTAGCTCTTATAAGTTGTATTGTCATAATTTTTCGAATCCTAACCTCTCTAGGTATCCCTTTGAATTTTACTTGATTCCCAAAATTATTTAGGCTTTCTATAGTCTTAGCATGAAAATCTACCTTAATCCCATATTTCCACAGCCAATTTATACCTAGGATGACGTCATATGATCCTAGAGGTGCGACATAAAGGTTTAATTTTGTAGAAATAATAGGTATTTCTATCCTAGCCTCAAATATACATTGATCTGCTTTTTCTCTTGTTTGGTTTACATACTCTACATGCCAAGACATTTCCATGTGTCCCACTTTTCTAGATAATTTTTTAGCTATTCTAGGTGAAATAAAATTGTCAACTTCACTAGTATCAATAAGAACAAAAATAGGTAAGCCAAAAAAAATACCTAGCATTTCAACTAGAGTTACTTGGTACTCTGCTTGAGGATCATCCACTGCTACTTGTAACTTATGTTGAAACATTGCTTGTTGGGTGGGTAATGGATTACCATATGTTCATGATCTAGCAGTTTTATTAGGACACTAGAAAAGTGGTCCCCTCTACATATAAATCATCTTGTAGCCACCCCTCTTTTCCCTATGGTTTCTCCAGACTTGTCGATATTTTTATTAGCCTTGTTGGTATTACCCATGATAGAATCATTCATTTTTCACTCTCTCCTAGTCTCCTTTCCCTTATTGTAGAATATTTTTCCCTTTTTCCTTGGAACATTTTGCATTGATTCCACCTTCTTTGGAACTATCTTGTCAGCAACTTCCACATCCTTCTTTTTCTCCCTTCTTTCTTGATAAGTGGAGTTATTCCTCAGCTTTTTCTCCTGGTTAATTACTTTCTCATATACAAGATTCATTGTTGTTGGACCATGCATATCCACTTCCCCTCCATTTCGACTCTTAAGTCCTATTATAAATTTCCTAATGCGGAAGTGATTATCCTTGTGATATATGAGAACATAACGCAAATGTCAGGTGAACTTCTCCCAATATTCATTGACCATCATGTTACCTTGTCTCAAACCTTGGAAATCCAATATTTTTTGTTCATAGTATAGTTGTGGAAAGCATCTCTTGTGGAAAATATCCACATGTTAGCTTCCATGATTTGATATTAATTTCCAACTTCTTGTTCATCCACCAATTAGAGGCTTCTCCTACTACCTTATACGCACCCCATGGGGCTTTAGTAACCTGATCATCGTTTTGTATTTCAAAATAATTTTCCATTTGAACAAGCCACACCTCAGCTTCATCACCTCCATCACTTCCATCAAACTTGGGTTGGATTATCTTCTTCATGTCCTTTGAAATTTCGGAAGCCACGAGCTTCTTATTCCTTTCAACAAATGGCATAGGTGATTTTTCCTTCTCATGATTATGGGTTTCATTAATCCCATGGGAATATTTTTCTCCCTAGTATTCATTAATGGGTAATTCCTTTTCTACCATATCCTTAACTCTTTCTTGTTCAAGGTTAGCCAACCTTGCCAAGATTTGGTCAAGCCTAGCATCTACTCTAGTGGTTCGTTGTCAAACCACTTGACTTCCATCAGGATTAGTTCGTGTCCTCACCATCCTTACATACTTGGTCTATAACTTAATGTTTATCCATGTTAGACTAAAATATGTTATTGACTATCTTATGGAAAATATGAAAAATGGAGTTCATATGCACACAAATAATTCCACACAAGACTAAGCACACACTTCTTTATTGATAAACACATAATTTAAACGAGTATAACCTACAAAATGACACATAACTTAAATGAGTATAACCTAAAAACTGAGATAGTTGTTGTTCCCTATCTTTATGTTCATCTTGCATTTGTTTGTACCTATCCCAGAAAGGATAATAGCCTTTGGATTTATCATCTAATACATAGTTACGAGAGGAAATGCCAATATGGTGTTCATCAACAATGCAATCTACTATTTTCGTAGAAATTTTTTCATAAGACCATTTCTTGTTTGGCGATGTCCATGGTACATATTCCTCAAACTCATAACTCAAAAAAATTACTATTACTTTAGCCAATGGAAGAACTCTAGTCATTAAAAATGAATTTCGGACTAACACTTTCTTTTGAGGGCATATCCCTGTAAAGTGGTAATGACTCAGACTTTTCTAGTGTTATGGTTGGTAGGTAGTTGTACATAGCCTCCATCTTCATCTTTTTGTTAACATCCTTGATCCGAGAAAGTGCATGGCTAAAAATTTTGGTTTCACTCAACCAAACAACATTGCCCGAAGTTGGTTCCCTCTATAGTTCTAAAGATGGCTTCTCTTATTGACTTTCAAGCCATTAATTTGAGATGTACCATCCTGGCACAAGAATTCACAACATTAAATAACATTTGATAGAAACAAATAATGAGCTCATAGGCTCCAGATTTAAACCTAGTAGCTCTAATACCATATGTAACATACTAACCCTTGAATGAAATAAAAATTTCTAAGTTATCACCTTTCGAGTAAATTAAGTAAGTAATAAGTCATTGCAATAAAAAAATTATTTTCTTTATTGATAATTTTCAAAAAAAATGTATAACATAATACAACATGGATTCCATTTCATTTCAATAATTCCATAAGGTACAATAATACAAGAAAACATACATTTACATACATAGTTCAATGAGATTTTGAAACAAATAGTTGTAAGATGGTTCAAGATCCTTCCTTTCAAATCTTGGTTATTTTCTTGGTTGTTCCAGAGGAGAAGCATCACTCAAGCACTTTTCCACCAACCACAAACTCTTAATGTGGTCCCCCAAACATCTATCATTCAATACATGACCCTTCCCTTCAATGAAGAGATTGGTAGAGTAACCGATAATGACAACCAACTAAGAATAGTGTTGTGTCCTACATAACTAGAACTTGTAATACAACAATCTTAGACTAGAATGTAATACTGGATCATGGTGAACTAATAGTGGAGTCTCAACATTCACACTTTTCAATGGAGTCTTTGGAAATTTCCACTATTTTGGCCAAAGTATTCTCATTCAGTACTTCAAATGAAAGTCATCTATCACATACCCTACTCAAGGCCAATTTGACATAAGGCTATCTTAAGGTACGCATAGTTATTTACTTGAATGGATAGTCTATCATCCCAAAGATAAACTATCACCATATTAATCTACTTGGAATAACCTACTTAAAAAATAAGTACACAAGCTAGGTATTTCCTTCAATGGATAGTTTATTGTCCTAGAGATAATTTACATACTTCGAATAAACCTACTTAACAAGAAAGTACACAAGCTCCCTCCCATATTGGATTATCTATTCTAGGAGTAAACACAAGCTTTCCTAGTTAAATTAATAACTTAAGCTAAGTGTATCACATGTGCCTCTCATGTTAAAATCATATCTAGTATAAAACCTATGATAAACACCCATCTCCTATTATAGAGTACTTAAAAACACATCATGAAAACAACATGAAAGCTTAAATTTTATATTTCAAGGAACTCTAATTTCTTTAATGCTCACACTGAAAAATAAAAATCAAACATACATGCAAGAAAAATCATTCAAAATTAATTTAACAAAGAAGAAGAGATCACCATGCCTATTATCACTTATCTAGACAAATGGAAGCAATGCAACCCTTTCCAACAACAACAAGATTTATAAACAACTTCTCAAGAATATCACAAAGAAACTCTATCTCTCAAGTTGATAGATTACTCCTCTCAACAAAAAATTCCTTACAAACTAAATATAACTCTCTCACTTTCTCTCTCACAATATAAGGCAGAGTATGGTTGGAAATAATGCAATATCAATACTAGTAAGAAGAATGCAAAGGATGAATAATCTTGTCAAAGAATGTGTCCCTTCAAATGAAATGGCTTGATTATTTATAAAGTAGCTTGGTAACCTCATAGCCTAAAATTTAGGAATTTCAATGGAAAACAACCTCCATGCAAAGAAAAACATGAAACACAACAAAAAGGTGGTGACCTCCTAAGTTCATACTAAAAAACATCACCTGCAAGTTGACTTGTAATATTGTTTTCAATCAAAGACTTATTAAATCTACATATTCCCAATTCAAATTATCTTATGAAATAGACATCTATAGTAATTGGGTTTCTAGAGGTGGTGCCAAATTCATCCCCACTCCTTTTTTTTGGTGTTATTTCCTTTCCCTCAAAAATAATCAACTACTAATTTGCAACACCAAGCATTATCGACTTGCATAAGAGATGAGTCAACTAAAATGATAAATATGTTTGAAAAGGTCTCCAACAAATGTAAATATAACATAGTAAATATGTTTACTAAGTCAAAGTTGATCTTAAGATAGGAATTGACTAAGTCTATCAACATAAAACAACAAATTTCAAAATGCAATATAAGTGTTTCATATTGTGTGGCAGAAATAGTGAGAATCAACTTCACAAAATAGTAATAAGCTATTTCTATCGGAGTCTAATAACATAGTCTTAAATGACTATAATTGACCTTTATATATCGACCTCTATCATCATAAGTAATAGTCGATTCTATTAATATATATAATATGTTAAATATATTATTATATATAATATATATTATACATATATAAATATATGTATATATTTTAATACCATCACGTATTTATATATATATATAACCATTAATATATATTTACATATACATATCATAATCCAATAATGTAAGTATACATTTGATATATATATATAAGAGTACATGTAATATAATATATAATAAACACAATATAGTGAATGTATGCATATATATATGTGTGTGTGTAAAATTATATGTCTGTATGTACACACATATGTAGGTATATCTATATCAATGCATCCATATGAGTGTGTCCATCTGCCAATGTATGTGTGTATCGATACACACACACATATATATATATATATATGGATACATGTATATACTATACATATATATATGCTCACATTCGATTCACATATAGCCACTAAAAATTAGTGTCATGTTGATAAGTGTTTATGTGTTGTACATCTATACATGTGCATAAACATGTCATTAGATCTCATTGACAAGTATGTGCATATATGCACATACTCCATGTATATTCCAATTTTTAATATAATTGTAATAATACTTGAGAAAGATCTCAAAAGCCCAAAAGATAAAAATCACCCAATAATGCATGTAGTAGTAAACATGACTCTCTAATGTAGACATATCAACTAAAGATGACTTACCAGCTACCCACAAACTGACTCAACTCAATCATTCTAATGTGGTGTTAGTATGCTCATATAGTTTACTTTTATTGGTTACCTGACCAAGATCATCTCTTGAGTGATACTTCCCCTCTTCCTGGAGGAACAAAACATATACCTACATCCACATGGTAGTCAATTGTTCAAAACATATGCAGTATACATAGAGCATCTCCAAAGCTAGAATAATAATTCAATAACCATCCATTCACATAGATGTACTATTTCCCCATGAAATAACATCAATTGAGATAACATCAAATGAGATAACATTCACATTGATAACAAGGTATGAGTATAATTTATTCATCTCCAGAATTCACATTACATTCATATTTACCCTATGTAGTAATAGTAAATAGTAACTACACAATTGACGTGTAACAACCACCCTCTAAAGAAGGTGGGATCCTCTTATGCCCCCCATTTCTAGAAGGGCCAAGCTCCACCTTCTTCTTCATTAGAGGATAAGACTGTAGAGGACACCACCAAGGTGTTTAGCATGTCCATGGGTTTCGAGAATGGTGAGAGGTCTAGAAGAGACATCAAGAGAGGTGGGTCAATCAAAGGAGCGATAAACACCTGCACCCTTTTAGGGTCTGAGGTACTCAAGCTCATAGTAGGAGCTGAAAGTAGGACTGAATTTGATTGAATGAAACTAGAGGCGATCAGAGAGGAGAACATAGCTAGAGGCCCTAAAATAGGGATGGTTGACTCTCCTTCATTTTCCAAGCGGCTTGCTCAGCCACTAGAGCCTTCCACCAATGCTTGCGCTCACATGCAATGCATTTTCTGTGTCTCTCGAAGCTAGAGGTCAGTGAATGGGATGGGATAGAAGGCTCCTTCTTAGCCATAGGATTTTCCATCACAACCATCTTCGATAGAGGGAGACTATTGAATGGGAGCAAGAGGAGGAGATTGAGAGACAACAAGGGGAGTCGGCTCTAACGCCTTCACGATGGGCCTCTTCCCATTCACCACTTTAGGAGCAGTAGCAGTAGGATGTCGTGGAGGCCAAGACATAGAGGATTCCTTGCAGGGGCCCTTTATTCTACCGTACACATAGGGCCAAGGCCCAGGAGGCACAGTAGGAAGGTTTGATATCCTAATCTTGGCTTTGTTCCAAGTAGGCACCATTGGAATTCTTATGTGAAATCCAAGAGTAGATTTCCAAAATTATTATTTAGAGAGGGGGGTAGATGAGGTGCCCTGAGGATAGGGAGACCTCTCTTTTCCCTTTCAGGAAGAGGAGTCAACTTGCTACTGCACTATCATAGGGGTGAATTTTATCTATCCTTTACCCCTGGTCTTATACTTCACATAGTTTCAGTAAAGTAGATTTGTTCTTAGGGGAAGAGAACCAACTAAGGTGGGCCAAAAATGATCCAATGAATAGCTCCCATGGGATACCAACGATTGATATCTAGTTTCATGCACAATGTGCATAACACCATCATGGGAGAATTTTAGACATTTATGAATGACGAAAGCTATTCCATTCATGGAAGCTAGCCATGAGATTCCTAACTTCACCATGAATAAATCAAATTCTAGAATAACATCAAAGGTAGTATCCACAACCCTAGGTCAAACTAGGATGTGAGTTATTGATCCATATGGTTTCAGAGAGAGGCCACTGTGCATACTAATGGTAGATTTTGTTTCCTCATACTCCTTTTGTAATGAATTTAACCATAATGTCTCCTTTGCAATAACATTCACTCGGCTCATGGGATCAACTCGGACCCCCATCACAATGTTTCCATTGAGGCGAGTGAGAATGTAGAGGGGAGATTACTTGTTATTAAAGGGTTTGTATTGCAAGGTGAATGTCACATCTGGAAAACCAGTTGTAAGCTTCGAGGAAGGATTAATCATGACCATATTAATGTAAATCAAGGGAGTAGAGGAATTAGAGGTGTCAATAATCAAGTTAGTAGAGTGAGATAGAAATGGGTCTGTGTATATCTTCAAATCACTATTTTCCTTTTCCACCAATTTATTTGCATTTTGTTTCATCCCATTCAGATGAATGGTAACATCATCAATGTGATATTGTATCTCATGATGTAGGCACGTACAATGTTCAATATCATGGCTATTAACTTGATGGTACTGACAAAAATAATTTGCATCATACCAATTAGGACAAGGTTCCTTGAGAGGTTGGGGGTTTTCCAAGGTTATGATCTTGTCCTTCAAAAAAAAAATCAATATGGAAGAGTAAGATTCCACTAAATTTGTAAACTTCCTATTGCATCTAAGGCCATTATCATTTGTCATGGTGATAACATTTGCAATATCTTTACCCTTTCCTGAGATAGATACAATAGATCTTCCTTCTGAATGGGAGTGTGTGAAAGATCCCCTGAATTTAACTATTGTTTTCTGATATTCTCGTAATGTGACTACAAATGCGCAAAAGAAGGGTATTTCATTAGGGAAAATTTTCCCTGCCAAGCTCTTTGTAGGTTACCTATGAACACCTTTTTCACATCGAAGTCAGAGAACGGGTATGAGATTTTTGAGAAGAGGGCTTGGTATTGTGCTATGAAATCAATTATCTTCTCATTATCCCCTTGCTTACATCATAGGAGATCCAAGAAGGTCATCTTCAAATCGATGTTAACCTGGAACTGACAGAGGAACTAATTTACAAGTTGATGAAATGAAAATATAAAATTTTTAGGCAAGGAATAGTACCACTTGAGTGTTGTATCCCTGAGAGATTGGGTAAATTTTTTCCATCAAATTATCATGATGGAAGAATTATATACACATGGCATTAAAATTATACACATGTGTTTGTGGGTCCCCTTTGCCACCATACTTCTCAAATTTGGGAATCTCCATTCCTTGCAGGAAGGGAGTACTCAAGATTGCTACTGAAAATGGGCTATGTTGGGAGAAAGTTTGAAAGATAGGCTAGGAAGAGGCCTAGGAAAGGCTCTTCAACTGGTTTTTCATTCGACCGATGTTCTAGAGAATTCCATTCAAAATTGGGTCAGAGGATGACAAAGGACCTATGGAACCTCTAGAACCACCGCCACTAGAACCACCGCCACCAGAACCACCTTTGGATCCACCATTGTGACCACCACCATTGGTAGGGCCTAAATCAGAGCCACCTCCACTATCAAAATCACCACCATGGCCTCCACCAAAGCCATTTCTGCTAGTACTGCCACCGCTAGCCAGAGTTAGTAGGAGGGGTGAAGATGAACTAAAGGGGTATTCTACTGACCTTGAGAGCATGGGGTTTCAAAGAAGCAAAGGAAAATCTGATTGTAGGGACCATATTGGCCATGCATACAACGTGATGAGCATTGACAAACCTATTTGTCTTTCATGGGTATCAATAACTTCTTCGCGAGTAGTGCCTGACCTAGGCTTATACGAGGGGACATAAGGTTTGGTTAGATTGATAAGGTAATGTAGAAATTTTATATGCCCATCTGATCTTTCCATAGAAAATGTCTCAACTCACTAGTAAGCCTAGCGACTCTTTCCATGCTTGGTTTTTTTTCTAGATAATTCAGAAGGTCTAGTAATCTATTATCTAAGGCTAGAAGGTTCTTTGCAGGGATATGCATAGCCTCCTCCTCATCTACACACGAAGCTATAGGGGATGTTGGAGGAGTAAGACAACGAGTGGTCTCTTCTATGAAACCCATCTCGTTAGCATAATTTTTAGGAAAAATGATAGTGAAACTAGAGATGAAACTAGAAGTGACCATCTTTTCCATTGATAGGTGTCGTAGGCTTCTCCTAGAAATGTACCCAAAATTCATGGATTGCATAATGATTCTCATAAACCTTCACAACATTTAGGGTTACAACAACCACTAGGTGCAGGTGAAAAGTATTGAAACACAGGCAAATGGATAGACATTGTTTACATCAAGTTCACCAAAAATTTAAGAAAGGGGGACCAACCATGTCAAGGCTCTAGGTCACAGAGTGCCGAGACCAGAGGGCTTCCCTAACTTACCTCACTCTAAAAAATTTTTTGGAATGAGGATTGAGAATGAAGAGCACTCTCAAGTGCTTATGTCACCCTATAGACTTGAAAATCTACTTGGGGCTAGATGAGCCGGTTTTTGGAGTCAAAATTGTACTCTAGACAACTCTTTGTCCGAGGATAGAAATATGGGTCTGGGAAAATAGCATGGCATGCTAGTGGCTCTCTAGCATGCTGATGTACAACTAAAAAACATAAATTATATTACAATAAAACTACCAGAAGCCTGCTGATAGCCTAGCTAGTTGATTTTAATGAAATAAACTAAATAAAAATGTATGGAAAGTAAATGCAGAAATGATAAAGAAAATAGATGAAAACTAGGGTGACGATTATCAACTCACTAAAGCACCGGTTTTCTAGCAAGATCCATGCACACATTCACCTCCACCCAAATTATCTCAAGGCTAATAAAGGGAGAATGCAAGAAATGAACTTGGAAAAGTCACCATAGTCGCAACGGTGATGAAGGGAGGTCTCACAAGAATCCAAGCTCACAACTTCTATGGTGGCCTCACAAATACAAAAGTGAAGTTGATGGTATTAGTATGTGGTGATTTATCATATTTTAGTATGAAATATCTATGTATCTTCATGGGTTTTGGGGGTGGCAGCCCCCAAATTAAAAAAAAAATCACCTTTTTTCACTTCATCACCAAAGAAAGAAAAAAGTTGACTTTTTAGAACCTTAATTTCTAGAAGCTTCTAAAACCTTGTTACAATTGAGTTGGATGGGGAGTGGTAGCATGGAATTATTCATGAGATTATAATATTTTTTTCATTGGATAATAAAATCATTGGACGGTTGCAGTTTTGTGGATGTAGCCCGGATTGGGTGAACCAAGTTAAATTCTTTGTGTTGTCTTGATTCTACTATAATTTTCTATTTGTGTTTTATTTCTCTTTTTTATTGATCAAATATTCATTTAACATGTTATATATCTCATTTCTAACCCTAACAAGTTGTATCAAAGCAAGGTTGTATTTAGTTATCATCTGCAGGAAGGTCTCACAATTGAGTGGGAGAAATGGCAGATGAGGGTAAGTTGAAGGTTGAGAATATCAATTAGTAGAACTATCAGTTATGGAAGATGTAGATGGATGACTACCTCTATCAGAAGGATTTATGGCAGCCATTAGAAGGGAAAACAAAGAAACCCTCAACAATGTCTAATGAGGACTAGGATATTTTGGACAGAAAGGCACTTGGCAATATTCATTTATGCTTGGAACAATTGGCAGCGTTAAATATTACAAAAGAAAATAAAACTCAAGATTTGATGGAAACCCTAGCAAAGTTATACGAAAATCCTTCCACTTCGAATAAGGTATTTATAATGAAGCATTTATTTAATATAAAAATGGTAGAAGGTGGGTCAATTGATGATCATTTACATTATTTTAATACTATAACCAGTAAATTAAATTTTGTAAATGTAAACTTTGATGAAGAAGTTAGGGTTCTTTTGGTTCTATTTTCTTTGCTTGAAAGTTGGAATAGCTTGGTAATGGCTATTGGAAATTCCATTTCTAGTTCAAATACATTGAAATTTGATGATGTTATTGGTGTTATTTTGAGCAAGGAAATTTGTAGGACAAGATCAGGTGGAACATCCACATCAGGCAGTGTTTTAATGTAGAAAGCATGGGTAGAACAAAGGAGAGAGGGAATAATTTTGGAATTCGTGGTAAGCTAGGTCATTTAAAGAAAGATTTTTGGTCTCAAAAAATAAAGGAAACAAAAAGGAAGGAAATAAAGAGGCAAATGTGGTAAGTAATAAATCTGACGAGGATGCTTTGATTCTTTCCCTTGACAATGTTGATGATTCTTGGGTGTTAGATTCAGGGGATTCATTTCATGCTACACCCCATATAAATTATTTTCTTGATTATGTCCAAGGGGATTTTGGGCTGATTTATTTGGGAGATAACAAACCCTGTCAGATTGTTGGAAAAGGAAGAATCAAGATTAAGTTGTAGAATGGGAATCAATGGATACTACATGAGGTAACGCACATTCCAAAATTGAGAAGAAATGAAATTTTAGTAGGGCAACTAGATGATGAAGGTTGTGTTGTTAGATTTAGTGATAAAAATTGGAAGGTTACAAAAGGTTCCTTAGTGGTAGAAAAAGGTGTGAAAGTAGGCACCTTATATCTTTGTATAGGTCATATTGGTCCTTCTACTTTAGCTACTGCAAATAAAAATCAATGTTTAGGAACAACTTCTATAGTTCAACAGTCAGAAAATCAGATAGTTTCTATGGATTCTGAATCAACACTAAGGAATGATATAATTGGGCATATGAGTGCAAAGGTAAGAAAGTACTTCATTCAAATAATTTTTTATTAAGTTTAAAATGTGTGAATATGGTTTTCTATGAAAATTTTATGAAAGATGGGAAACAAAAGAAAGTTGATAAATTGGAGCTTGTGCATACTGATGTATGGGGACCAACTCGGCTATCTTCTCTTGGTGTCTCTCAATATTATGTTACATTCATTAATGATGCAACTAGGAAGGTATGGATTTATTTCCTTAGGTAGAACTCTGATGTATTTGAAACTTTTAGAAAATGGAGAAGCTTGGTTGAGAATGAGACACGTAAAATGTTAAAATGTCTCATATCTGATAATGGTGGTGAGTATTGTAGAAAAGAGTTCGAGTATTATTATTCCTCTAATGGTATTTCTAGGCAATAAATGGTTCCAAGGAATCCATAGGAAAATGGAGTGGTTGTGCACATGAATAGAACAATAATGGAGCATGCATGGACTATGAGATTGCATGATGGGCTTCCTTTTAAAAATATGTGGGAAAAGGTTGTAAACACTATTGTTTATTTAATTAATAGAGGTCCCTCTAAACCTTTGGGTTGTGGTATTCCATAGGAAGCGTGGACAAGTAAGAAGTTGAGCTATTATTTTCTCACAACCTTCGGTTGTAAAAAATTTGCACATGTAAATTTTGAAAATAGAACCAAGCTTGATGCAAAATCAAAGAAATGTATATCTCTTGGATATGGCATTGATGAATTTGGTTATAGGCTTTGGGATTTTGAAAATAAGAAAATTGTGAGAAGTAGGGATGTCATATTCAATGAGAAAGTGTTGTACAAAGATCCATTGTAGGAGCATGAGAAGAAAGAAAAAGATTATGCAATGTTGGATGATACTCCAAAAAATGATGTTCTAGTGGTTCCTCATTGTCTGAAACAATAACAACAAATACCACAAACTCCAGTGAATGTTAGACGATCTTCAAGGATAAGTAGACCTCTGGAAATATTTTCTCCCTATTTGTATTCTATTTTATTAACTGATGGTGGTGAACTAGAATATTATGATGAAGCTATGTAGGTGGATACCAAGGTTCAGTGGGAGCATGGAATGGAAGAAGAAATGGACTCCTTTCTGAAAAATTAGACTTGGGAATTATGCAAGTTGTTTGCAGGTAAAAAGGATTTACCAAACAAATGGGTTTATAGGCTGAAAGAGGAGGATGGAGGTAAGAAAATATTTAAAGCCAAATTAGTTGTGAAGGGATTTGCACAGAAAAAGGTTATTGATTTTGATGAAATTTTTCTCAATTTGTTAAAATGACTACTATTCGTACTGTTTTAAGTATTGTGGCTACTTAATATTTACATTTAGAACAACTTGATCTTAAAATTGCCTTTCTCCATGGTGATTTGGACAAGGAAATATATATGGAACTACCACAAGGATTTGAGGTCAATGGTTAGGAGAAACTAGTGTGTAGATTGAAGAAAACTTAATATGGCTTGAAGCAAGCATCTCGATAATGGTATATTAAATTTGATAATTTTATGGATCAGCAAGGCTACAACAGTTGTAATTCAGACCATTGTCTTTAGTTTAAGAGGTTATCTAAAGATAGCTACGTTATTTTATGTTTCTATGTTGATGATATTCTTGTAGAGGGGTCTAACATGGATCACATAAATTATTTAAAACAATAGTTAGAAAATTCACTTGTTATGAAGGATTTGGGGGCAAAAAAATAAATCGTTGGTATGAAGATTACAAGAGAAAATAAAAATAGAAAATTGCTTCTATCTCAGGCTGATTATGTTGAAAAGGTGTTGCAAATATTTCATATGGAGAATGCAAAAGCTATCAACGCACCTTCTCCAAGTCATGTCAAATTGACTAAGGATATGTGTCCAAAGACACAAGAGGAGGAAGGAAAAATGTCCAAGGTACCATATGCTTCAACTGTAGGTATTTTAATTACACCATGCTATGCACGAGACTGGATATTTCACATGTTGTAGGAGTTGTTAGGAGGTATATGAGTCATCCTATATTTGAGCATTGGAATGTGATAAAATGGATTATTAGATACTTGAGAGGTATATCTAATAAATTTTTATATTTTGGGGGCTCTAATATAGATTTAAAAGGCTATGTTGACTTATATTTGGCAGGGGATATAGATACCAGGTGAATTAGTACCACAGGTTATGTATTTACATTTTATGGGATAATAGTGAGTTGGATTTCTTGATTGCAAAAGGTAGTTGCTTTATCCACCACTGGGACAAAGTATGTTGTTGCAACAGAGGAAACAAAGGAGATGATATCCCTACAATTTTTCATGGAAGAGTTGGGAAAATAATAGTCTTAAAATCACTTGTTTACAAACAACCAAAGTGTTATGCATCTTTCAAAGAATGTTGTCTTGCTCTCTAAGACCAAACACACACATCTAAGATATCATTTCATCCAGTCAGTGTTGGAGGATGGATAGGTAAAGCTAGAAAAGATACATATAGATTCCAATACAATAGATTTATTTACAAAGGTAGTGAAAAGTGAGAAACTGATCTCCTCTTCATCTTTGGTTGGTCTTCATGGTTAAAATTATAACACAACAATAGGGTCTAAGGTGCTTATATCTAGTGGGAGTTGTAAGTGCAGTTGTGTCATCTAGGATTAGTCTCCAAGTTGGAGATTGTGTTGGTGTGGATCCCGATCAGTCTCCAAGTGGGAGATTCTTGGTATGTGGTGACTGATCATGCTATACTATACACTCTTCATGAATCCTCACTAGAGTTCGAGGTTGGCAGCCCCTAAGAAAATAAAAAATCACCTTTTTTCGCTTTGTCATCAAAAAAGAAAAAGGCTGACTTTGTAGAACCTTCATTTCTGGAAGCTTCTAAAATATTGTTATAAGTGGTTGGGATGGGGAGTGGTAGCATGGATTTATTTTAAATATTGTAATATATTTTGTTCTAGATAATAAAATCATTGAATGGCTATGGTTTTGTGGATGTAGCCCGAATTGGGTGAACGACGTTAAATTCTCTATGTTGTCTTGTTTCTACTATAATTTTCTATCTGTGTTTTATTTCTCTATTTTCTTGATCAAATTTTCATTTAACTTGTTAGATATCTACTTTCTAACCCTAATAGATGGAGTATCAATCTACTGCAAAGTTCAATGGAGTGGTGAAGATTGTTGAAGTAGTGAGAAGATGGAATGAAAATGCTAAAGGATGTGAAGAAGATTGAATGAATTGCTAAGAGATGAAGTGAGTGTGAAATGAATGCCTTTGAAGGCCAAAATGAGAGGGAATGAAGCTATTTTTGGGTTGATTGGTTGCACAAAGGCATTCCAAACAATCCCCAGTGAGGAGTGTAACATCCCTACAGATGCAAGTGTAGGAATTTTTCAGGGACAACAACTTGTCCTGCTTGCATCCTTGATGAAAATTCCCCCACCAACACATAAACCACATGTCGAGTGGATGGAAGGAAAGTGGGTGATGTGGAATTTTTCCTTCATATTTTATTTTCTAAGGTGAGGGTATGCAAAAGGGGAATTGACACAAGGGATAGAAATCCACTCCTATACAATAGGGTTGAGGGTCTAATGTATAGGGGTTGAGGGATTAGGTTTAAGGGTTGAAAGTTGAGGGTTGAGCTTTTAAGGGTTGAGGGATTAGTTTAAATATTTTACTTGGGTTTAAGTGTTGAGGGATTAGGGTTGCAAGTAGAAGTTATCGAGTTGAGGGTAGAGGGTAGAGGATTTAAGGGTTTAGGGTTTAGGGTATAGGGGAGAGAGATAGATTGAGTGTGAGAGAAAGAGTAAGAGTGAGAGACTTGAGAGAGTGGGATAGAGATAGCGGGTAGAGAGGTAAGGGTAAATGGTAGAGGGTTTAAGGGTTTAGGGTTTAGGGTTAAGGGTAAAGGGGAGAGAGATAGAGGGAGTGAGAGAGAGAGAGGGATGGAGGGAGTGGGAGAGAGATAGAGGGTAGAGGGTTTAATTTTTTAGGGTTTGCGGGCAGAGGGGAGGGATATAGAAGGAGTGAGTGAGTGTGAGAGAAAGAGAGCTAAGAGGGAGTGGGAGAGGGAGAGGGAGAGGGAGAGGGAGAGAGAGATAGGTAGTGGGAGAGAGATAAAGGATAGAGGATTAAGGGTAGAGGGTTTAAGGGTTAAGAGTAGAGGGTAGAGGTTTTAAGGGTTTATAGGGGAGGGAGATAGAAGGAGTGAGTGAGTGAGTGAGTGAGTGAGACCTGAGAGAGGGATAGGGGGTAGGAGGGAGAGACTTGAGATAGAGAGAGAGGGAGAGAGTGGGAGAGAGATAAAGGGTAGAGGATTAATGGTAGAGGGCATAGGTTAGAGGGTAGAGGGTAGAGGGTAGAGGGTTTAATAGTTAAGAGTAGAGGGTAGAGACATAGAAGGAGTGAGTGAGTGGGTGAGAGAGACTTAAGAGAGGGAGAGGGGTTAGGAGGGAGAGACTTGAGAGAGGGAGAGGGGGTATGAGGGGGAGACTTGAGAGAGAGAGAGAGACGGAGGGGGTGGGAGAGAGATGGAGGGTAAGGGGTTAAGGAAAGAGGGTAGAGGGTTTAAGCGTTAAGGGTTTAAGCATTAAGGGTAGAGGGGTGAGACATAGGAGTTAGTGAGAGAGAGAGAGAGAGACTTGAGAGAGGGAGAGGGGTGAGGAGGGAGTGATTGAGAGAGTGGGAGAAAGATAGAGAGTAGAGGGCTAAGGGTAGAGGATAGAGGGTTTAAGGGTTAAGGTTTTAGGGTTTAGGGTTAAGGGTAGAGGGGAGAGAGATAGAAGTAGTGAGTGAGCGAGAGAGATGGTGAGGAAGGTAGTGGGAAGGAGAAAGAGGGTAGAGAGTAGAGGAGAGAGAGAGAGAGAGAGAGAGAGAGAGAGAGGCTAGATGGTTAAGGGGTTATGAGTAGAGGGTAGAGAGGTTTAAGGGTTTAGAAGGGAGAGACTTGAGAGAGGGAGAGGGGGTAGGAGGGAGATACTAGAGAGAGAGAGAGGCTAGAGGGTTAAGGGTAGATGGTAAAGGGTTAAGAGTAGAGGGTAGAGGGTTTAAGGGTTTTGAGGGGAGATATAGGAGTGATTGAGTGAGATAGAGAGACCTGAGAGAGGGATAGGGGGTAGGAGGGAGAGAATTAATTGAGAGAGAGAGGGAGGGAGTGGGAGAGAGATAGAGGGTTTAAGGGTAGATGGTAGAGGGTTTAAGGGTACATCATTGTGAGACCCCATTTCTATGAGGCATTTTTTCAAGAAGTACCTACCTTTTCATCCCTACCACATTGGTGAGCTAGTGTTTGACAAGCTCACTAGTTTGCCAATGTAGTAGGGTTGAAAAGGTAAAGGATGCTTGAAAAAATTCCTCATAGAAATGAAGTCTCATGGTGATTTGTCAACCATACCACATTGACAAGATAGTGAGCTCACTAGCTTGTCAATGTGGTAAGGTTGACAAGGTAGGGGCTGCATCAAAAAATGCCTCACATAAATGGGGTCTCATAGTGATTACTTGAAACCCCATTTCTTTGAGGCATTTTTTCATGCAACCCGTACCTTTTCAACCCTACTGTATTGACAATCTAGTGAGCTTACTAGATTGTCAATGTGGTAGGGTTGAAAAGGTAGGAGTAGCATGAAAAAATGACTCACAGAAATGGGGTCTCATGGTGATGTACATCATGGTGAAACCCTACATCATTGTGAGACCCCATTTATATGAGGAATGTTTTCATATTTCTCCTTGCTTGTCAACCCTACCACATTGACAAGATAGTGAGCTCACTAGCTTGTCAATGCGGGAGGGTTGAGAAGGTAGGAGTTCTATGAAACTATTCCTCATAAAAATAGGGTCTCATGGTGATGTAATGTTGTGCAGTTTTTGCACACACGCCCCACTGAAGGTGGGGACCCTCTTTTTTTTTGCTCTTCAGTGTTTTGGTCTTTCTTTTCTGGGGGTTTTTTCTTTCTTTGGTTTGTGCTTTAACATCCAATTTTTCCAATTGAAGTGGCATTCTTTTGAACTATATTGAAAATCTAAAGTTTTGGCTTTATCTCGGGTTTCTCACTGTTTTTGGGAAAATCCGCCTGGGCCGGATTCTCTTGGTTTCCTCCTGATGTCCAAAATTGATCTTTTGTACTACTTTCAAGAAAGTCTGCACATCCTGGATTTCCCTGAAATCCGTGGTGGTGTCGAATCCCTGAAATCCTTGGTGACGTCGAAGTCCCAAAGTTCTTTGTGGCCGCGGTTGTCTTGTCAAATGCATTAATGGTGTTTGTGCAGAGGTCTTGGGACTTTGATATATTGATTTTTTAAGAATTAATTGATCATTTGAGATTGTGCATTTGCTATCATTTGCGCTTGTGTGTTGAGGTTATTGTGTTTGCTGGGATCTAGATTTTTGAGGCCATTTGGATTATGTGTTTGCATTTCTTGTGTGTGAGCTATATTTGGTTTGCTTTGAATGGTGTTATCTCGACTTCACTAGTTTCAACCTTTGTGCTTCTATGGTATGTAAATGGACCCTATTCTCTATTGATTTCAATCAATTTTTCTTTGTTCTGTTTGGGGGTCTTTCATGGTTTCTTGGTTCTTCTTGATGTGAGTCCTCGTTGATGCATTTTTTGGGTTTCCATTAGTACACCAATTCATTTTGTTGATCAAATGTTTATGATTGGTCTGGTGTTATGTCCTATTTGGGTATTGGCTTGCTGTGCTTTCAAACTTTTCGTTCTGGCTTGAGCAATTCATTTGTGCTTTCATGGCAGACATTTAGGGTTCCCAACCTAGGGCATGGTCGTTTCTCTTCTAAATTACTGAGAAAGGTGTCATTGATTCATGTTTTATTCATTAGGGTCCTATATTGGGTTGGTTTCAAAGTTCTGGCCTACATCTGGAATAGTTTGAATCACTTTGATGAAAGTATTCAAGATATAGACAAGTTCAGGTTTTCGAGGTCCTCGCAAAATTCTGCCTTCCCCGGATTTTCCCGAATTATCCGTGGTCGGGTCGTCTTACCAATTTTGATATTTGATATTGTTATATCTGGGTTTCACCAAAACCCGTTCTATCTGGATTTTCTCGAATAGTCTGTGTCCCTTCATTTCTCTTGAGTTAGTTGTAACTATTGTTAATCTCACCAAAATCCATCTTTAGCAGATTCTTCCAGGTGTTTTGGGGAAATGTTGAATTTGATGGTTATAGATGGTGGGTTTCTTGGTAAACTATTCAATTGATTTAAGGAGATTATGCTAATTATTCTCATACTTCTTTCCTTTATTAAGTTGATGATCTAAATAATATTACGGGATTTTGTATGTTTTCTTCACTGGAATCCACCTGGTCCGGATTTTTTTGAAAATTCGTCCCGGTGCAGAATCCGCAAAGGGGGCTAAATCCTGAACTTTGATGTAATGACCTTTTTGCACTTATTGCTTCTTATGGATCTAATTGTATGCTACCTTTATGTGTCTGTAGGTTGGATCAGGACAAAATTTTGAAGGATGAGGAAAGGGAAAGGTAAAGGATCCTAGTGTAGAGGCTTTTGTCGTTACTGATGCAGGGAAGGGAAGACATCAAGATTCTTGAGAAAATATTAGGGTTTTTCCTATGCCACCTATTGCTAAGCTGGATAGGGTCCTGTTGGTCATACATGCTAAGGAAGATAAAACCAAAGACAAGGATGGGGAGTGATTATATAGAGTCACATTGATATTTGTACTTCCCATTAATTTTCATGTATTGGGCCGACCTTTTGATATATTGGCAGTTGTGGATGAAATTGGTGCCAATGGCACATTTCATATGGTTTGAATTATTTGTATAAGTTGATAAAACTCAACCTCATAGTCCCCAAGAATCACCTGCAAGCAATCAACTATCACATGCAATAGATATTTAGAACAAATAATAATAGATGTTCTGTAAACCCTTAGAGCAAAAGTATGTGCAAGCATAAACCAAAATCATTGATTATTGAATGAATTGTTTTACAAATACTACAAAAGCCTTCAAAAGGAAATCATGCAAAATGCAAGACATGCACAACCCTAATCTTATCTTGAGCAACAAGATAGCTCAATAAGATAAAGATTATTAATTAACCTAGGAAATAAAATATGCCTAAGTAAACTTATGCTAAATTTTAATTAAATAAATAATTACACCAACACCCCCCCATAAGTGCAACTTAGGGAGAAGCAAATTATTATGCAAATATGAGTCCCGACAACAAGGCCTGATCAGGTACCCATTTACAAATGCAATGCAAACTAAATCAAATGGGGTAAAGGAGAAAACCACATGGGAACAAAACTCCTCCCCAAAATAGAATGCAAACTAACTAAGTGATGAAAGATGGAGGACTCCATAAGACCCCCCAAGAACATCATCCATCACAAAGATACATAAAATAACCCCCCCAAAAGAAAGGAAGAAGAAGACCACAGATCCCCCCCAAAATGAAGTAGCCCCAAAAGAACTGAAGAAACTGCATTTCATGAAAGAAGTGAGAGGGAAGAGGCCGAATGAATGCAATCTATGAAGGTGAAGTAGGTGTAGCCCAAGATGTCTCCATAGAAGCAGGTGTGACCTCAACAAATGAAGAAGTCAAAGTAGGTGAAGACTGAATAGGAACCTCCAAATATGGATGAACAACTGGATCCTGCTGCATTGAAATAGAAGAAACCACATATGTAGTCATAGAAGTATCAACAACTGCAACAGTAGGTGGAGGAGATGGAATGGATGGCTTAAGAATAGGATCTGAAGTGAGAACTCCAATGTTCAAGAAGCCAAATTTCTCCTCTGAATGATGATTCACACTAGAAGTGTGATGAATAGTTGTAGGAACAGAAGCACCATCAGTAGCAAAATCTGCAAAGGAATACAACCGAGATGAGTGATCCACCACCCCAGTAGTAATAACTGCTCTAATCTCCAAGTCTCTGTTGATAACTAAATCAGGTGTGAACTCCACAGACCTCCCATTGCCTCCATGTGTAATCTGATATATAGAAAGAAGGTTGTTCGTCAAGTGAGGAACACACAAGACATCCTGAAAAGTGTTGTCCCCAAAACTAATAGACCCCTTCCCTATAACACTCATGTATGTATTGTTTCCCATCAAAATGGGAGACATAGTGTGAGACTCAAAAAAAGTGAACATAGTCTATGTAGAAGCCATATGATGAGATGCTTCTGAATCTAGAAGCCATCTCCCTGATCCAAGACTCAAAGAAGCACAAAGAGCATGCCCCCTCATATCTGATGAAGTGTGTAAACCAGCTATGCTTGAAGAAGAAGAAGAAGAAGAAGAAGAAGGAAGAGGAGGGGAAGGAGATGATGCAGACATCCTAGAAGGCAAATCAATCTGATGTTTCTAAAGAAGATTCTTCAACTCATCAATGTCCTTGTAGCAATTATGTTCTGCATGTCCTTCTCTCTTGCAATATGCACATGGGCCTTTCTCCTTCCTAAATGATTTCCCCTTAGAAGAGGATGATGAATATGAGGACTCCTTCTGCTGCTCATAAGATTTGGAATCTTTTTGTTTTTGTTTCTCTCCTTTTCCTGTAGAAGCCTTCTGATCTCTAGGCTCCTGTGATGCAATAAGTGCCTGTGATGAAGAGGGCTTCAATTGGACCATATTGGCCAACTTGGCCTGCTCTCAAGTGAGAGAAGATGCAAAATCATCAAAAGAAGGCATAGTAAATCTAGTACCAAGTGCATCCCTAGTAGAATAAAAGGTAGAAACAAAAACTGAATAATCTGGTCCAAGCTTAGAAAGAATGGACAATATCAACTAAGAGTCTTCCTTCTAAACACCACACTGTGACAACTATAATCTAAGAGACTTGAGTTTGGTGAAAAACTCCTAGACGCTATCAAAATCCCTAGGATTTAAGCCAATAAGTTCATTCTCTAACTGAAACCCTCTCATAGTATCTTGCTATCCAAATAAAGACTGCAAAGTAGTCCAAACCACATGGGGTGTAGTGCAAGACTCAATATGAAAAAGAAGGTCAGAATATAAAGAAAGACATAATGTACCATAAGCTTCATCACATCTATTAAACCACTTTCTCTTTTTAGCGGCACCTGTAGGTTCAATTTTTGTACCCATGGTTACCCTATACAACCCTTTGTGTTTCAAATGAATCTCCATTTGTTTTTTCCAACCAAAATAGTTGAATGGAGTAAGGGGTGCAATATTATGTGTATCCATGATAGAAAACAGTAATATATACTCTCAAATAAAATAACAATGCTCATTGATCTCAAAAAAGTAGCCTGATTGCACGTTTCCCAAAAAAAAAATTGAAAAACTAAAGGCTGAGATCAAACAGTAATATCAGATACCTAGTAAAAAAAAATGTGAAAAAATAGGTTTGATTTCTGTGTCACTGAATCAGCTTTCCGACGCCTATTTGTTTTCGCAAAATGGAGTCCGGACGCAAAAGTTACGCCACCCAGAATAAAAACAAAAACTTCTAGCTTTGATAGGCGAAAAAGACACCAAAACTAGAAAATAAAAAATTCTAACCTCCACCACTACGAAGTTTGTTGAACCAACTTTCCGACGATATTTTGTTTTCGAAAAAAAGACGTCGTATGCCCAAGTTACAGCCGATTCCGTGAAACTGCTCCGATTTGCCCAATAAAGCCTACTACAGCCCTCACGGGCTAAAAAAAATAGGACCCTGGTCGTATGGTGACTAGGGGGCTGGCGGCTGGGGGTTGGAGCTGAAGCTCCTAGTCACCCATGTGACCACACGTGGGGGCTGGGAGTCCGGCAGGGCTGGGCGCAGCTCCAGGTCGCCAATAGGATCGGCGCTAAGCCCTCAGGGGCTGGAGGGAGCCGGCCAGTAGGGGGGGAGGAGGTCGGCGGTGCTGCTCGGATTGCCGCTCTGCCAGCGGTGGATGGGTGGTGCAGTGGCAGCGGGTTGGCTCTGCACTAGGAGTGAAAAATGCATGCACGGTTTTTGATTTTTTAAATTTTTTTTCAAAATTTGTGCAGTATGGACAGTGTTTTGGGGGTCGTATGACCTTCAGAACACAAATTTTTTTTTCCCTTTTTTTCTGAATCTGAAATCAACGAAACGAATGGCATTTCTAGGGTTTTTGGGCATCCTGAACGTGATGGCAATGTTTGTTTTGCCCAAAAATGCACAAAAAAAATGCCTACCCTCAGATGCACAAAAAATTAGCCTGGCTTGAAACCCTTGCATAGAAAAAGATGTTGTGAGAGAATATCTTCAAAACACGAACAGGCAGCCACAGGTCTGGAGCTTTGATACCATGTAGAAGTTGATAAAACTCAACCTCACGGTCCCCAAGAATCACCTACAAGCAATCACCTATCACATCCAATAGATATTTAGAACAAATAATAATAGATGTTCTGTAAACCCTTAGAGCAAAAGTATGTGCAAGGATAAACCAGAATCATTGATTATTGAATGAATTGTTTTACAAATACTACAAAAGCCTTCAAAAGGCAATCATGCAAAATGCAAGACATGCACAACCCTAATCTTATCTTGAGCAACAAGATAGCTCAATAAGATAAAGATTATTAATTAACCTAGGAAATAAAATATGCCTAAGTAAACTTATGCTAAAGTGTAATTAAATAAATAATTACACCAACATTATTCTTTGGGGCCGACCTCTTGTACTTCATTTTTTATTGTAAATTATAATTTGGGCCGACCTATCTTATGTATTCTCTATAAAAATAGGCATGTTGCCTCATTCGAATATAGGAGATTATAAATATAGATGAATTTTTTAGAGAAATATTAGAGCAAGTTAGGGTATATTTTCAAGCAAGTGTTGTAATAGAAAACTGGAATTGCTGCCATTTTGGGATGATTTAATATAAGGAAGATATTTTGTTTGGTATCTATCTTGTGAAGTTCATCTGGCATGGTTCTTATTATTCTATCTTTCAAATTGCTTAGTGTTTATAGTTAAATGATTTGATAATGCTTAGGGTTTCATGTTTGGAATGTTTGCAGCGACCTCTAGTCCATACTTTTTGTAGTTAGTTAATTGTTAGCTGCTTTGTAAAGTTACCCTGGACTTATAATTGTGCTTAGTTCAGTTATAAAAGTTTGTTCATATCAATTGTAATAGGATTTTTTGAATGAATGTTTATGATTTGAAAACCTTTCAATACCTTAGAAGATTGCACTATTTCTGTGACATTGTAGATTTATCTAGGTTAAACAGAAAATAGTTTATGAAAGATTGGTCCATTTTAAGCATTCTATCCTTTTGGCATTTTCAATCTTAGGGTTAGAAGTAGTCATAGAATTACCTTTGAAACCCTTGTCTTTTGTTGTTTCTTTATTATCTTATTTGCATCAAGATACAAAGTATCAATTTATTGCTTACATCTGGTAGGTTTCAAGTCCAGCTCTACTCATAGTAAGGTCCTTTTGTGATTACCAACATTTTCACATTATCTCTGAGTTGTTTCACTACATTGTCAAGACCTGACATTAGAGACCTTGGGGTTATCTCTTTTCCCATAGAGATTTACCTTTCAAGAGAGATAGAATATTACATTCTATTTGAGTTGTTGCTGTGTAGAAAACACTATCAAAATATTGGCGCTAGAAGGAGGGCCTTTGAACAAGCAAGCTGGAGCATTTCTTAAATGCCATCTCTCCTGAGAGACTTAGAAGAAGAACTACATCCACTCTAGGAGAAGAAGAATTTCAAGAATTAAAATCCCATACTAGGTCGAGAAGGACCAGAAGAGGGGAAGAATCATCATTAGCTCATCCACTCCCATCATCTCCATCGTCTTCATCTTCATCTGAATTTGAGGGGATTCCCTTTCCACAACTACAGCCAATCGTAAATCAGCCATTACCACCCCAACCTCCACCAATGGCTTTCCTTGCTACTAATCCATCCCCATTTATCTTCAATAATTAAAATGTTATGCCCAAAAATCTTGAGCATTTCTGCTCTAAGTTTCATACTCATGATCCTAACAGAATTATAGAAGAACATATTAGGATTTTCCAGACTTGTCTAAGAGATAGAGGGATTAATCATGAGGATGTTGCTTGTAGAATGTTCCCCTATTCTCTAGGAGAAGAGGCCTTTTATTAGTATAATCACCTACCTGCTACATCTATCCACAATTGGATTGAATTAGAAGTTGCATTCCTACAAAATTTTAAGATCCCCATCAGTGCTAATGAGCTATACTTACAGTTTACTGGGGTAAAAAGAGAGATTAATGAGCCCATAGGATCATTCAATAATAGGTTCCATCGATCATATACCAGAATCCAGGCACCTTATGCTAGAAATGAAAATACTGCTTTGGAGATATACCTTGAAGCCTTGGATAGCCTTACAACCATCTTCCTGAAGCAAAGGACTAATCCTCCAAATACTCTTCTCACTGCATATGCAGAGGTAGTGAAAGTTAGCATAGACTTAAGACAACATTTATCAGGGCCTTTACCATCCTTGGGACCTATTACTCACCTGAGACAAATCCAAGCCCTCAATCAAGCCTTAACTAGTAATGCCCCACTAATGAATCTTGTACCATCACTACCTTTGGTTCCTCATCCAGGTCTACCTCTAAATCAAACTCAGCCTACAACTTCTTATCCCCATTAGAAAATTAATCAACCCTTATAGCAGCAACAAGCTGGTTTCCCTACATATTTGTAGAATTCAGAAGCTTTGAATCAAATTGTTGGTTCTAGGAATGTACCTGGATATCCTTTGGGAGGTAATCTGACACCACCTAATAATCTGGATAAGGAGAGATTGGATGAATTGTCTGAACAAGTGAAGAGGTTGAACACAGAGGTAACTTATTTGAAAAATCAGAATAGCCAGCTTCAGGCTGCTCAGAAGAATATACAATCCAACTATGGCAGGGAAAACAAGAATTTTGAAAGAGGTCAATACTTTGATAGAAATCAAAATTATGATAGAAGACAAGGTTTTGGTTAGAATTTTGATATAAACCAACAGGGTGGGAAAGGATTTGATAGGGGGCAATAGCCAAGGTAGAATAGATCATGGAATACTAGACCTAACAAATGGGGGGATTCCTACTCCTCTGGATCAACCTATTACTCAAGAGAAACCTCCAAATGGTGTGTACTTAGCAAAAGTAGCTTTGTCTGGATGGTGCAGACTCCATAAAACAAGTCAACACTCTGAGATGGACTGTGTTGAATTTCAGACTGCAGCATCTATCTCTCAGTATGAAGTAGAAAATAATTTTACTGGGCAAGAAATAGTACCTTCAAACCCTTATGATGCTCCAGTACTGGTACTTAATCATGCTCCATTCCCAAAAAGTGAATAAAATGAACCAGAAGAAGTGTCTAGTACATAGGAGGATGCAGAACAAGTGTTGAATGATGATAAGATCTCCCAGTTGTTTAATGAAGAAAATGAAAATGATAATGGCCCTTTGGATGAGGAAGAAGTTGATGTTGAAGAAGTTCATATGTTTCAATATCCAGCTAAGAAGTATGACTTGAGAAATAGACCCAACAAGGGTGGTCCCCAAGTTGGAGGTCCTTTCACTACTTCTATGCCTCCTAATAGTTTTAGTACTCCACCTGATCCACAAGCTAGTAACAACCCATCTTATCCTTAGGTGCCAACACAATACCTATCAAAAGGGAACAACGCTGAAGTTTCTAAGGATAAGCAGACCAGTGGCTACAAGGAATCCCAGGCTGACTTGAATGTGGAGCAATTGAGTGAATATGTGACTGAGGAATTCAAGAAAGTAAAGGTAAGTCTTTCTCCTTTCGAATTGTTCAAAGTTCCTACTATTATAAATTCCATTTTGGAACCTTCGGTTCAAATACAACATCACAAAGGGTAGCCACAAATGAGGCTACTACTAGGTCTTCTAATTCCCAAACACCCAAGAGTCATATCCCACCTATGGATAAGAGAGGAGATAAATATAAAGGTCAGGTTGCACAAGCTGATACTCATCTAAACTTATTTCAAGGTAAGATGGAAACTTCCCCTTTCCTAGTTTTTATTCATATTTTTGGGAAGAACTTGCATAATTGTCTTATAGACTCAGGGGCCTCTACAAATGTTATGTCTTTTGTTGTCTGCAAAGCATTGGATATCACTCCTATAGCTTCTCAAAAGAAGGCTACCCAGTTGGATAAAATGGAGGTGAGTGTGGTTGGAGAATTAAACATGATCCCTACGCAACTGGCATCAGATCCTAGGGTGCAACAGGTGATCAATATCCAAGTTGCTGACATCCCTGATACTTATGGGTTGATCTTAGGTAGGGATTTCAATAAAGCTTTGAATGGATACACATCCATAGATCATTCCCACATGTGGTTACCATGGAAAGGAGTTTCAGATCAGATCAGAATTGAAAGGGAACGTAGGGTGAAATATGTGATCACATAATACCAAAATATCTCAAATGAGGTATTGGTGTCTGAGGTTGGCATAGGAAGTTATGTGTTGGCTGTATCAACTATAGAAGATGAAGAAGTTTTTATGTTCCAAGATTCTTCAAATGAATGTCATCTGGAGAGCAGTGATCCTGAGATTATGATTGAACCAGAGAATGAAATTAGTGATGAAGAAGATAGACAACTTAGTTTGTTGGATAACTTTCAGGAATTCATTCAGAAGTGTATGGAAGACCAATTCCAATTAAAAGGAAGCATGAGGTTTGAAGAATTGTTGCTTCCAATTTGGTGTAGAGTACATGATGCACCTCATTCTGAGTTGGAGTGTAACTTATGTCAGATTGTTGTTAGACAAATACAGAAATGCATCAATCTAATTCTACTTACCGAGCTTAAAGTATAGGAAGAAGTGAGAAATAATGATAAGGGTAAGAGCCCTATGCTTCCTGAAGAATCTCCTACCCTTGGCAAAGAACAAGGTAAACTGAAGCCTAAAGAACCTGATGGGTATTGGACATTAAGGTTTGATGGGTCTAAATCCAAGTAGGGTGCTGGAGCAGGATTTGAATTGATTATTCCTAAAGGAAAAAATTACTTTGCTGCTCACAGACTCCAGTTTCAATGCACTAATAATGTTGTTGAATATGAGGCTTTGATCCATGGCTTGCTAATGGCATCAAGGAAGAAATTAAAAATATTGCAAGTATTCGGAGATTCTGAATTGGTGGTCAAACAGGTAAGGAAACAATATTCATGTCATGATAGAAGAATGACCAACTATAGGCATAGAGTGTGGGATCTCATAGAGGGGTTTGATGCCTTCAATATCCAATTGATCCCACGGAGCAAAAATCAGGTTGCTAATTCTTTGGCTCAAGCTATCGACACCTTACAACTATTATCGCTTTCAAGATTGAAGAAGTTTACAGTTGAGCTCACTCCAGTCCCTTCAGTGCCTGACAACATTACTAATTTTCAAATATTTGAAGATGATAAGCATATTTTAGACTTTATTACAAGTTGTGATGTGTTTTCCTCCCAAGTTATTGATGAGATAGAGCCTCAGGAAGCAGAAATTGAATTTGAAGGAATCATCAATCTAAAAACCAATACCATTCCAAGGGGTATGGTGCAACTTGAATGAATTTTTAACTTGGATAAAATAAGAGATCAATAACAATAGACTAAAAGAGAGTCCATTAGCAGCCAGTGTGAAACATATAATATGGGGACACCAGATGATTTGAAGAATGTTCTTATTGGCAAGGTATTTACTTCGGATGAAAGGAAAGGGATTATTGACACCTTACATACATATCATGATGTAATAGCTTGGAGTTATGAAGATTTGAAAACATATGATACTTCGATCATCACACACACTATCCCTTTGAGATCAGATGTTAAACCATTTAGACAAAGATAGAGGCCAATCAATGCTTTGTTAGAACCCATCATTCAAAAGGAGGTGCAGAAGTTGCTTTCAGCACACATTATATTTCCAGTAAGACACTCTACTTGGGTAGCGAATTTAGTTCTAGTAAGGAAAAAGAATGGAGAGATTAGATTGTGTGTTGATTTTAGAAATATGAATAGAGCATCAGAAAAGGATAATTATCTAGTTCCTTCACTGGACGAAGTGCTTCAAATTGTCAATGGATCACAAATGATGTCCTTTTTGGATGGATATTCTGGATATAACCAGGTTATGGTGCAATATGAGGATAGACACAATACTATCTTTACTACAAATTGGGGAACATTTTCTTATAGAAGGATGCCATTCGGGTTGATCAATGCTGGAGCTATGTTCTAGAGAGCCATGGATATTGCTTTCAAAGATATAATTGGAAAATGCATCATTATCTATATGGATGATCTGCCTATTTCTTTTAAGAAACGAGGTGATCATGTATCAGATTTATGCAAGGTATTCCAAAGATACAGAGAGTTTGGTATTTCACTTAATCCAAGGAAATGTATTTTCGGAGTTACGAAAGGAAAATTGTTAGGACATATTATATCAAAACAAGGTATTTCCATTGAACCTGAAAAAATTCAGGCCATTATGAAGATTCAACCTCCTGCAAGTAAGAAATAAATGAAGTCATTCTTTGGTAAGATTGACTTTGTTAGAAATTTTATTACTGGATTTGCAGAAATAGTTAAACCATTGAATGCTATGTTAAAGAAAGAAGCAAAGATAGAATGGAGCAGAGAAGCTAAGGAGGTGTTTGCAGGAATAAAAAGGGCTATTGTTGAAGCTCCTGTGTTGGTGAGTCTGGATTACACTAAGTCTTTTTATATATATTCATTCACTTTTGACCATTCTTGTGCTGCAATGTTGACTCAAAATTCTAACCAAGGGGATGAACACCCTCTAGCCTTCATGAGTACTAGTCCTTTGAAATATGCAGAATTGAAATACCATAATGTGGAGAAACAAGCGTACGCTTTGGTCTGAGCAGTGAAGAAGTTCATGCACTATATCCTAAGGAATAAAGTTTTTGCTATAGTGCCTGATCCTGTAGTAAAGTTGTTATTGATGCAGAATGAGTTAGGTGAACGAAGGGAAAAATGGTTAACCATGTTGCAAGAATATGATATGGAGATTCAACCCATGAAATTGGTAAGAGGACAAGGACTTACAAAGACAATGGCTGAAACATGTCCCGATCTTACAACCCAACATTATTACCTCCAAGAGGTGTCCCCGGGAGATTGGTATGATGAGATCATTTTATATTTGTTGAGCAAGGAGTGTCTTGATCATCTTAACATCATTCAGAGGCAAGCCTTGCACCTGAGGAGTGGAAGATTTATGATGAAAGGAGCTATACTATATAAAATAAATCATGAGGGTGTAAAATTAAGATGCTTAGGAAAGGAAGAAGCTGCCAGAGTGATGATTGAATTTCATGAGAAATATGGCACAGGCCATGGTTTTGGATCATCCATTGCACATTAGATCTTGAGGGCAGGCTACTACTGGCCCACTTTGTTCAAAGATCTACATCAACATGTGAGAACTTGTCACATATGTTAGACTACATCAAGTAAGGAAAAACACGTCGCCCTCCCACTTCAACTAGTCATAGAGGTAAAACCATTTGCGCAGTGGGGTATGGACTTCATAGGTCCGATTAATCCTTCATCTTTTGCAGGCCACAGGTATATTCTTACCCTAACTAATTATTTCACTAGATGGACAAAGGCTTTGGCTTGCAAACAATGTACTTCGGATGTGGTGATCAACTTTCTTGAGTCTAGGATTATTAATTGTTTTGATTGTCTGCTATCTTTGGTTTCTGATAATGGTCCTGCATTCACATCATTAAGGTTTTCTAATTGGGAATTTGACCATGGGATTGTTATTAAATTTTCATCTAATTATTATCCTTGAGGTAATGGTCTGGCTAAGTCATCCGTAAGTTGCTAGAATAAAATTTTAAGGACTGGCACACCCAGCTTCAATTTTCTCTGTGGGTTGACCGTACTAGACAAAAGAGGTCTATAGGAACCTCTCCTTACCACCTGGTGTTTGGACTGGAACCTGTATTTCCTATACAATTGAAAATCCCCACCATACAGTTCATTAATGAATATTATAATGAGGAAGATAAGCATGAAGCCCACTTGGCTGAATCGCTACACTTGGAAGAGAAAAGAGACGAAGCCCTAGAGAACTTTGCTAAACATCAAGGCGTGGTGAAAAGATGGTTTGATAGAAGAGCTAAGGTGAAGGCCTTTATAATTTTTGACTTAGCTCTTTATTGAGATAAAGCCCATGATCGTAAGGGAGAGCATGGTAAATTTGATAAACTTTGGCTTGGTCCTTACCAGATTTCAAAAATTTTGGAGATGATGCTTTTCGCTTGAAGACCCTCACTGGTAACGATATCCTGTTTCCTGTCAATGGGTAGTATCTGAAGCATTATTTTCAGCCTTGAACTACTTGCAGTTCATCTTGTAAATAGTTAGAGTAGGTTTGCTTTTTGTTTTCTTTGTTTCTACTTTGTTTTGGTAGATTAGTTTTTCTTTGGTTTGTTTTTCCTTTCATTTTGCTTTTGGGTTCCTAATCTCTTTGGGGTTGTTGCACCTGTGCATCAGGGCTACTTTGTTTGGGATTGTTCTAAAAATTTCTTTTATAAACTCTAATCAATTTTTTCAGAATCAGGTGGTGGAATTCTTTTATCTAGCCTTCTTTGTACTAAGAATTATAATCTCTTGTTTTAGATATGCCTTGGAATATATTTGGGTCTCACATTTCACATTATCATAACGAAATTTCTGGAGTTGCATCAGGCTCCTGTGTGGTTTGTTCAGGTGAAAAATATTATATTCTGCTTCAATGCCATTGTGTTCCTCATCCCTGAGCATGAGTTTTATTACTTACAAAGGTGAACAAGAAAGATCTATAAATAGACAAAGAGAAAAGACAAACATCTTGAAAATTTGAATGCCTTCACCTTATCAGGATTTTCCTAGTAATTCTATCGGGGCTATAGACGCTTGACTGGCAGTGGAGCTATGCTTGGGAGGGTCACAATGATAACCTCATTGGGGCTATGGATGCCTGATTGGCAGCGAGGCTCTATCCAGGTTGCTTTTGAAGTTTGAATCCTATGTATCTTGGTCAAATTCACTCCGGTTCTTCTTGCACTTGCATAATCAAGATGAATGCATAATACACACACTTGGACCCTAGTATAGGAAAAGGTCCTCTTTCTTGTGGTTTTTGAAAAAATTTTCTTAGGAGTTTTGATGGAGAGATTGAAACCATAGATTTTGGGTTCTTGATTCTAGTTTATCTTTGAAATGCTCTGGAGTATTTCCCCAACGGAGTCACCATTTGTTGTGTAGTTTTTGCACACACGCCCCATTGAAGGTGGGGACCCTCTTTTTTTTCACTCTTCGGTGTTTTGGCCTTTATTTTCTAGGGGTTTTTTCTTGCTTGGGTTTGTGCTTTAACATCCAATTTTTCCAATTGAAGTGGCATTCTTTTGAACTATATTAAAAATTTGAAGTTTTGGCTTTATCTCGGGTTTTTCACTGTTTTCGGGAAGATCCGCCTGGGCTTGATTCTCTCGGTTTCCTCCTCATGTCCGAAATTGATCTTTTTCATTGCTTTCAGGAAAGTCCGCTTATCCCGGATTTCCTCAAAATTCGTGGCAGTGTCGAATCCCCAAAATCCATGGCGGTGTTGAACCCCCGAAATCCTTGGTGACGTTGTTGTGGCCATGACTGTCTTGTTGAATGCATTAATGGCGTTTGTGCAGAGGTCTTGGGACTTTGATATATTGATTCTTTGAGAGGTAATTGATCATTTGATTTTGTGCATTTTCTACCATTTGCACTTGTGTGTTGAGGTTCTTTTGTTTGTCGGGATCTATATTTTCGAGGCCATTTGGATTGTGCGTTTGCATTTCCTGTGCGTGAGCTATATTTGGTTTTCTTTGAACGGTGTTATCTCAACTTCACTAGTAGAGCAAGTTAGGGTATATTTTCAAGCGAGCGTTGTAACAGAAAACTAGAATTGCTGCCATTTTGGGATGATTTAATAGAAGGAAGATATTGTGTTTGGTATCTATCTTGTGGAGTTCATCTGGAATGGTTCTTGTTATTCTATCTTTCAAATTGCTTAGTGTTTATGGTTAAATGATTTGATAATGATTAGGGTTTCATGTTTGGAATGTTTGCAGTGACCTCTAGTCCATAATTTTTGCAGTTAGCTGCTTTGCAAAGTTAGCTTGGACTTATAATTGTGCTTAGTTCAGCTATAAAAGTGTGTTCATATCAATTGCAATAGGATTTTTTGAATGAATGTTTATGATTTGAAAATATTTCAATACCTTAGAAGATTGCACTATTTCTATGACATTGTATATTTATCTAGGTTAAACAGAAAATAGTTTATTAGAGATCGGTCCATTTTAAGCATTCTATCCTTTGGCATTTTCAATCTTAGGGTTAGAATTAGTCATAGAATTATCTCTGAAACCTTTGTCTTTTGTTGTTTCTTTATTATCTGATCTACATCAAGCTAGAAAGTATCAATTTATTGCTTACATCTGGTAGGTTTGAAGTCTAGCTCTACTCGTAGTAAGGTCCCTTTGTGATTACCAACATTTTCACATTATCTCTGAGTTGTTTCACTGCATTGTCAAGACCTGACATTAGAGACCTTGGGGTTATCTCTTTTCCCATAGAGATTTACCTTTCAAGAGAGATCGAATATTACATTATGTCTGAGTTGTTGTTGTGTAGAAAACACCATCAACATGTACATCACCATGAGCCCCATTTCTATGAGGAATTTTTTCAAGAAGCCCCTACCTTTTCAACCCTACCACATTGACAAGCTAGTGAGCTTGTCAAACACTATCTCAACAATACGGTATGGTTGAAATGGTAGGGTTTTCTTTAAAAAATGCCTCATAGAAATGGGATCTCATGGTGATATACATCACTATGAGACCCAATTTCTATGAGGCATTTTTTCATGTAGCCTCTACCTTGTCAACCCCACCGCATTGACAAGCTAGTGAGCTCACTAGCTTTCCAATGCTCATACGAATATTTGGATGGAATGCTTTAAATAAATGTGGTCATGTGACATGCCATGATTGCAATATAGTCTCCAAATGGAAGCACAGACAAGGCATGTGAATTTTTTTTAAATAATGTTTTTCTAGACATGTATGCAAAATGTGGTACCTTTGACAAGCTAGTGAGCTCACTAGCTTGTCAATGCAATAGGGTTGACAAGGTAGGGGCAACATGAAAAAATGCCTCATAGAAATGGAGTCTCATGGTGATGTACATAATGCCTCATAGAATCACCTTGAGACCCCATTTCTATGAGGCATTTTTCATGTTGCCCCTACCTTGTCAACCCTACCACATTAAATCACCATGAGACCCCATTTCTATGAAGTAATTTTTCATGTTGCCCCTACCTTTTCAACCCTACCACATTACATCACCATGAGACCCCATTTCTATGAGAAATTTTTCCATGATTCCCCTAACTTGTCAACCCTACCACATTACATCACCCTAAGACCCAACTTCAATGAGGCATTTTTTCATGTTTCCCCTACCTTGTCAACCCTACCACATTGACAAGCTAGTGAGCTCACTAGCTTGCCAGCTCTCACATTAATTTTTGAATAGAATTCCTTAAAGAAATATGGTCAGGTGGCATGCCATGATTGCATTATAGGATCAAAATGGAAGCATGGACAAGGCATGTGAATTTTTTTACAATAATGTTTTCATAGACATGTATGCAAAATGTGGTACCTTTGACAAGCTAATGTATATCACCGTGAGACCCCATTTCTATGAAGAATTTTTTCATGCGACCCCTACCTTGTTAACCCTATCGCATTGACAAGCTAGTTAACACACTAGCTTGTCAAAGGTAACAAATTTTGCATACATGTCTACGAAAACATTATTGTCAACATTTCTTTAAGGCATGCCATCCAAAAATTCAGGTCACCTTTTTGTATGCTAGAAATACTCTTCTATAGGATGATTGTAAGTATTTTGTATGAAGTCTTGAATGACATATATTTCATTTATTTGTATAGATTCATTTTTTTGGAACTAATATTTGTCTCATTATCATGCTAAAGGTAAAATTATCCACCATGTTAAGGAAATGAAGAAGGAATAAACCAATAGACAAAGAGTACGGAACTAACAAAGACAATAAAAAAGGATGGATGAGGGAATATCGTCAGAAGAAGAAATTAGATACAATTGATGAAAAAATCCAATTGAAGATGAACCTCAACCATAAAAAAGGAGAAAATGCATTGGCGAAACAAAGGGAATGAATGCAAAAGCATCATGCTAAGATACATTTGAATACTATAGTTGGAGACACACCCTCTACCTCAAGTGAATACAAAGGGACACCATCTACCACAATTGAATATGGAGGGACACCATCTAATGCAAGTGAATATGGAGGGACACCATATACCACAAGTTAATATGGAAGGACACCATCTACTGCAAGTGAATATGGAGGGAAACCATCCACCACATCTCAAGTTGAGAGTACATCACTCACATTTAATGAAGAAGGTACACCATCATCCCCATATCAACCTCAAGGTATGTTGTCTATACCACCCTCGATCAAAGGTATGTGATCTATCCCATGTCACTTAAATATTGATGAAATTACTAATGTTGAGATGTATGTACCTAGAAGAACACCACCTATAATTTTGTATAGAAATCAAAAGTATTTGATTAATATTGATAAAAATATTTTGCAAAAAATAGAAGGTAAGATTACATAATGCACTTGTAGAATATATGTTGATAAGATTTGGAATTTTTTCTTTGAAAGGATAAATGCGACCACAAGATGCTAACTATTTTTTCAAATGATGTGAGATATAAAGTATATAAACAACATGAAGATTCTTGGGTTGAGAACATCGAATTATTTAAGTGAAAATACTATTGTGAAGTATCTAATTGATGCTTATGAGAGTGTGGCTAAAACCTCATGCTCAAAGGATAGTAATGTCACTCGACATGTCACTACATATACTTTGGTAAGTAGTCAAACAAGGAGATCTCGTCTCATTAGAAATACGAGTCAACAATTGAGAATTAATAGAAAAACTTTATCAAGAGTTGTTCAAAGGCACAAAATAATTGCGGGCACTGATTCAAATGAATAATGGGAATTCCCAAGGAGACTCCCACAAAAATATAAACTAGTTGTTGAAGAATTGAGAACACTAATTGAAGACTATTGAAATAATAACACAAGGCCATATCCAATAAAATGGATGTGGTGAGAAGGAGAATCGGTAGTCGGAACCGTGAGCCACATCCAAAGCATTTTTTGGATACAACTCAAACCTAACTTATTCATAAATCTCAAGAGGATTATGCTCAAATTCAAAATTTTCAAAGATATTTTGAATTTCTAAAACCTTTTTATCTCAAGATAAATCACACACGTACTACTTATTATTGTAGATTACATATTGAATTCTCTAACCATTATGATGTTTATCATTCCATATGTTTACATTTGCATACTAACAATGTTTTGTAGGATTGTGCTATACATGCCCCACAATCTTCAAGAGAATTCTTATCAAATAATTATGCTAAATACTGGATGGCCAAACATTCTACAGGAAACTATTCTTGGATGGTTCATGTCAGCATTGTAGTGGCTTGAAATGTATGCCTGTATGTCAACACATGGAAAGAACAAATGAGGTGGGAAAATAACTAGTTGAGTTTGGGAAGTATAAAACAATGGAATACACTAAAAAAAAATGGTAATCAAGAAAAAAGGTGTGATTTTGTTATTCAAAGGATTCCAGTGTATTAGTTTATGTCTATATTTCATGATAGCATAGTGTATGAGTATGCAAGACATACTCATAGAGATCGATGGTTTGATTTGCAATTCAAGCTATACAAGGACACATTTCCAGCTGGTAAAATAGTTTAATTGGTCAAATTTGTAAAGAACTACACATTGCAGCCACAACATGAGCTGTAGTAATAATATTTCAACTCCAAATAGGTTTCTATATTTGTTCACATAAAATTCATTCATGTAGCTGATAGTACAAATGACCAAAGGAAGGTATTGATGGAGTACCACCTTTATATTAGTTATGATTGCACACATTCTCCAAGGTTCGTGCAAGGTTTCTTTCAATTTTTTTACAGTGATTTGGCTCAGAGGGGCATACCATACGGTTGGATAACTGTGTAGCACAGTTCAAGAGCTCAAACATGTTTTATTGGTTGATAAGGATGCATGTCATTATAGGTGCTCAGCATATGTGGAACTTTTATGAGGTCAAGCATGGAAAGGGAGAGCATGTGTCAAAAGAGAATTAGCATGAGAAGAGTTAAAGTATAAAGACAATAAAAATTTGACAAATTCAAAATGAATCATTGAGTGGTGTAATGCTTTGATGGATCCAGGTAATAAAGGTAAGTCTTTTGTTCATAATTTTTTTTTAGTTAATGGATGATACTAACATTGCACCATATGAGGATTGTTATACATTGACAAGATTGAGGATAAAAAAAATTGGAGGCCCCAGTTATAGATGGAGAAAACATCAAATACCTAGTTTTTTTTACTGGAACTTGGCTTAGAAGGTACCCACATAAGAGTGTTAATGTTTGGTTGTTTCAAGACTTTGAAATGCATCAAAAGATTTTTTATTACTCAAACCTTGTTGTGGCATCCAATGTTCATTTGATCAAATATGGGAGTAGACCTTTGAACAAGACCTTGTGGAAGGTGTGTGAATCTGACCATGAGAAAATACTTGACACAATAAAGAGTATAGTAGACTCAGATGGTTCGTTGGATTAATTTGTAAATATGCACATTGGTTCTTATTAATTTGTACAATTCTAATGTTATGATGCCAATGCTATCATCTAATTTTTATATAATCTATGTATGTTATTGATGAAGTTATTAGAGTTGTGAATGTAGCACACTTTATGTTTAGAATCATGGTAAAGGATACATAGTTCAATGGTATTTTATTTTTTCTCAAAAATATGCAAAAAAACAAATGATGTAGGATATTCTCAATAGATTAGTAAACTAGAAGTGGAAGATTAAAATGTGTTTTTTTATAACAGGTTACAAGTTTCCAAAAGGTTTGAAATTAATAGTTTGGGTATGTTCTATTCATGTTCATCCTCATTACTTTGAGGACCCTCTAAAGAGTAATCCTGATAGATGGGAGGTATGGTTGATATTCATATAAAAATTACTTTTTAAGATATTCAATGGACGAGATTGACTAGTAATAAGTTATAAGATATTGCATAATTGAGCACACAAGTTTTAGAGTATTTACATGTCACATGTTTATTTGAATTGATTATGTGATTATTAATATTTAAAATATATTTTCTTTGTTTCGGTGTGAGCTAGTAAACCTAAATAAAGTTATAAAGTATATGCCAAATTCAAGACTAGCAGATGGTACTAAATTCTTCATTTGAAGTTAACATCATCATGACCACCTATGGTGTAGACATTAAAAAAGTGTGTGTGAAGCTTAGTGAGGGAATTTCAACTTATTCATTTGAAGTTAACCTCATCATGAGCACCTATTATATAGACATTATAAGAGCATCTTGAACGTATGAGTGACATTGTAAAATATCTATGAGAATGGAGCACCTAAGGCATCCTTGAATCTAATTTTTGGTTATTATGAGAGAATCTTATAAGTTGAGTTTGTGTGCATGAAAATGGGACACATTGATTAAATATTTGATTTAAATGAGGTGTTGGAATTCATATAGGTTGATTTTTTCCTCATGATTTTGTATTACCACTTGATAGTTTTGAGAAAGCATTGTGTCTACAAGTACAAGCACTTGGGTTTCATATTGGGTTTTGAAGCATATTAGATAATTGTAGCACAAACATAAGAGTTAGGACTTTCAGATAAATCTCATTTTATTGTAAACATCATATTATTAATATAGTGAGTGTAAAAACCATTGATGGTTACCAATAATTCTTTTTCTTATTTTATTCTCTCCCTATTAGAACTAGCACCAATTGACTAGCTTACTATAAAAACTTCATTTATTAAAACAAATCAACCTAATGATTATATATCAATATCAATGTAGCATACCATCCATTCACATAAACATTTAAGAAGTTCAATTTGTAAACATTTTTTTTGCATAATGTTATAAAATAATGTCAACATGTCATAAAAATAATCACATGTCATAAAAATAATCACATTTACAAATAATAGAATCATGTATGACTTGTTAGATGTTTTTTAAGTAACATGAATTAACTCAAGTACCCCACAAGTTCTTCACACATGTTTTCCAGCTAAAAATTCATGTTTGTCGTCAAAAATTTGTAATTGGGTTTGGGATCTACTTCCATAGTTCCTATTTATTGTTGCCCTCAAAAATTTGTAATGATATTTACTCAAAATTTTAAATTTATTTCTACCCTCAAACATTTGTAATTCATGCAACGTAATCCCTTAACAATCCAAATTGCAAAAGCATAGCAATATTTGGCAACCTATTACTCGGAGACCATATCACTTATTCGCATTTCATCTGAGGCATTGGGATCATGTAAGGAACCTTTATAAAAAATTATCTTGGTTTTTGTTATCTCGGAATTGTTTTCCTATGGTGTCCAGTTTTCAGTTGATGGGTAAAGTGTCAAATGCAAGCAGTGTAAAGTTACAAAGAGGTGCAACTTTCATTTTGCAATTTGTGTGACCAAACTGACTATCCCAACACATCCAAATGGGCACATTTTCACTAGGAATGGTTTTCTTTCACGCCCAAACATATCGAATCACTTCGAGCTGTGTTCAACTGACTGGATCCCTTAATGGTCCAAAGTAAAAAATGGTTGTAATATTTGATGAGATATTATTGGAAACCATGATGCTTAAAAAATATTTGTCTAAGCCAATGGGATTGTGTTGGGCCCCTCTATAATAACCTCTCTCAGTTTTTGTTATCTCAGAGTCATTTTCCCGTGGTGCCTAGTTTTCACTTGATGGAAAAAAGGCCAAATGCAAGCAGTGTAAAGTTGCAAATTGGTGCATCTCTCATTCTGCAACTTGTGTGACCAAACAAACTATTCCAAAACATCGATATGGGTAAATTTATTCTAGGAATGGCCCTCTTTCACACCTAAACATGTTGAATCACTCTAAGCTACGTTCAACCAACTCGATCTCTTAAGAGTCCAAAGTGTAAAATGGTTACAATATTTAACAAGATATTACTCAAAAACATTGATGCTTAAAAATTTTCCATCTAGGACCGTGAGATCACCTTGGTTCCCTCTACAATAACCTCTCTCATTTTTTGTTATCTCAGAGTCATTTTCCCGTGGTGTCCAATTTTGACTTGATGGAAAAAGTGTCAAATACAAGCAGTGTAAAGTTACAAAGTGTTGCAAATTTCATTATACATCTCATGTGACCAAAGGGACTATTCCAATGCATTTTAATTGGTATGTTTACACCATGCATGGTCCTCTTTTGGACCCAAACATGCCGAATCACTTTGAGCTATGTTCAATTGGCTTAATCCCTTAAGAGTCCAAAGTGCAAAATGATTGCAATCTTTGACAGGTTGTTACTTAGAAATTGTGACGCTTAAAAAATCTTCGTCTAAGACTATGGGATTGAATTGGTCCTCTCTACAATAACCTCTCTCAATTTTTTTTTATCTCAGAGACATTTTCCCGTGGTTTCCAGTTTTCACTTGATGGAAAAAGTGTTAAATGTAAGCAGTGTAAAGTTGCAAAGTGGTGCAACTTTCATTCTGCAACTCGTGTGACCAAACATACTACTCCAATGCATCTAGATGGGTAAATTTACAATAGGAATTTTTCTCTTTTGCACCCAAACATGTTGAATCGCTCTGAGCTACATTCAACCACCTCGACCCCTTAAGAGTCCAAATTGCAAAATGGCTGCAATCTTCGATGGGATATTACTTGAAAACCATGATTCTTACAAACTCTTCATCTAAGCCTCAGGATCATGTTGGTTCCCTATACAATAACCTCTCAGTTTTTTTAATCTCAGATTCATTTTTCCATGGTGTCCAATGTTCACTCGATGGAAAAAGTGTCAAATGCAAGCAGTGTAAAGTTGCAAAGTGGCTCAACTTTCGTTTTGCAACTTGTGTGATCAAACAAACTATTCCAATGCATCTAGATGGGTATGTTTACATTAGGCATGGTCCTCTTTTTCATCCAAACACATTGAATCACTTTAAGATACTTTCAACCAGATCGATCCCTTAAGAGTCAAAAGTGAAAAATGGCTACAATCTTTGATAGGCTATTACTCAGAAACTATGATGCTTATGAACTCTTAGTTTGAGCCCATGGGATCATTTTGGGACCCTCTACAATAAAATCTCTCGATGTTTGTTATCTTGGATTTATTTTCTTGTGGTGTCTATTTTTCACTTAATGGAAAAAGTGTCAACTGCAAGTAGTGTAAATTTGCAAAGTGGTGCAACTTTTCTTTAGCAACTTGTTTGACCAGATGGACTATTCCAATGCATCTAGATATGTATGCTTATGCTAGGCATGGTCCTCTTTTGTACCCAAACACGCTGAATCAATTTGAGCTACGTTCAACTGGCTTGAACCCTTATGATGGCGTGCAAAACAATCGAAAAGAGAAACATTCACATGACAGTTGACAAGTTTGAGTTTTCCACACCAAAAACATATGATCATCCTGAAGTCTAGTAAGGGCAAGAAATTTTTAATTATCCCCCTTTCCTTTACAAAAATATATAACTAGTTCAAAATGAATTCAATGGTGGAACTTGGAAACATTTTATTTTTCCTCAATTAACAACTTTGGTTGTGAAGCATTTTGTCATTTTCATTTGAAATGATTTGTTATACTTGAAAATTAGAGTCTAAGAAAAACAAGTGATGATCTCACATACATTTATTATTTGGTGTGATAAATAAAATTTTCACCCAAGTCCATTTCTTATTTGTATTATAAATTATAAAGCTTTCTCCCAAGTCCATTTCCTATACAGGAAATAATATTGCAAAATTTTGACATATACATATTTCAACGTACATTTATATGGTGATGGATAAAGAACATAACAATTCATTTTGTACTATGAGGATTATGCTGTGAAAATTTTTAAAGACTATTCAAGATAAATGTTTGTATGATAATGTGTCAAGAAGTCAACTACTCATCATCTACTATGAATATTATGTTTTGCAAGTGTTGTGGAGATTATGTATCCTTTGTTTAATTGAGTTGTTCCAATCAAAATATTAAATATACTAGAATTTTTTTATGAAGCATCTCATCAAATACCAATTGAAAACATTTTTTTTAATTCTATATAAATCATTTAATGGAATTCTTTGAATTAACCTAAATTGAAATATGTAAGAACAAGGGATCACTAGGATATACATTGTTCGAGGATCTTAAATAAACTTGCTTACCAAATTTGAAAAAGCATGAGAAGCCCATGGTTGAAACTTTTGTAGTGATCAAAGTGGGTAATAATTATATATTATGTAGATCATAATTATTCTTTATCTTTAAGATATTCTAAGTTTGGCAATGGTTTCACCAAGTTGTGAAGGGTGAACTATTTTTTCTTCATTTATGCCTATGTGGGTTCATTTGCCTTATCTCCCATTACAATTTTGGGTGGATTACTATTTTCAAAGTACTCAGAATACTTTTGGTAGATTTACATCCATCAATCCGATGGACATAGAAATATATCAAAGGGAGTTCTTGTAAAAATTTGGTTTAAATTTGGGGAGTGAGCATGGAAACAAGACATTGATCATGAAAATGTTAGTGTATACTATTCTACCTAAAATATTCCCTTAGATATGTTTTCTAGTCATTAGATTTTTAGGAAAATGCTTGCTTAGCTGTGCAATCTTGCATGGAGTTACATGCCTATTTTCTAGTTGGCAGTTGCCATTCTAGAGGGATTATCTCTTGATATATATACTATGCTAATTCTTAAGCAATTATCAAGTTAATAATTAGTGCATTTATTTATAGTTAATCTTTTCTTTAGCATTGAAGTTAATAATTGTGCATTGAATTTTTTTAGCATCAATCAATAAATATTCAAGACAAACCATGAAGGAAAACAATGAGCAATGCTACGTCTAACCAATTAATAAGTATACACATGAATAAGTCAAGAATACATGTGAATAAGTGAAGAAAAAGTACTCAAATACACATAAGCCTTGAAGTATACACATGAATACAAGGTATACGCATGAAAAAATGTAAGTCACAAAGTATAAACATAAGTTGTAAAGCCTACACTTGAATACATGTAACTCATATCTAGAATTTGTAGTCGGTAGAAAAATATATTCATTCACTGATAGATTTTCAGATAACATCAAGTTTGGATTCAGCAGGAGGATCAACCCAAAATAACATTTTCTATGAAATGGGGATGATTTATGTATATTGTCATGCCCTTTGGCTTGAACAATGCACCAAATTTCTTTAGTAGGATCATGGAAAATATATTCAAAGAATTTATACATGATTTCTTAGAAGTTTATGTAGACTATTGGACCATATATTGGTTGGTCAATAATCACATTCAGGACCTCCGAACTATGTTGGAAAAATATCAAATTATGTAAATTTCTTGGAATCTTAAGAAATGCATTTTTGTAGTATCTTTTGACACGCTACTAGGAAATATCATATGTAAAGAAGGATTAATGATTGATCCAATTAAATTAGCTCTAATTCTAATTCTACCTTCACCTAAAATAGCATTAGAGGTTAAAAAATTCTTAGGATACATCGGATACCACCAAAAAATCATCAAAGGAGATGCCAATCTGGTTGCCCCCTAAAAGAAATTCTCAAAAGAAGACCAACAAAACAATAACATGGATAGAGAAATTCCAATAATCCTTTGAAACCCTCAAGTAGAAAATAGTTCAAGCATCCATTCTCATCTTTCCCGATTAGTCAGTACCATTTCATGTTCATGTAGATGCATCCAGAATAGTTAACCTAGAGGAAACAAGGATCACCTAGTAGCATTTTCCAGTAGGAAATTATCCAAAGTAGAAAGAAACTATACCACTATTGAGCAAGAAGCATTAGAAATGGTCTATTCAATACACAAATGTAAACACTATCTATTATCTATCCCATTTACATTATACAATTATCACAAGCCACTAAAATTTCTCCTAAACAAACCAATGATACATGGTTGTCTATGTAGATGGATCTTACTAGGATTTAAATTATATTGTAATGGTCAAAGTAGGGAAAAATAATTAAGGAATGGACTACAAATCCAAGATTGATACAAGAGAAGATCCCAACAAATTCAATGAAGAGGACCTACCTAGCACATACATTTTTTTGGATCACAACAGTACCAGAGGAATTGCACGATGTTGTTGAGCTACTTTCTACCAAAACATACCCTCCAAATATGAATAGCCATGACAAACAAGTACTACTAATAAAATCATTACCATTTACCCTGATTTAAGGAGCCCTATATAAGAAAGGAAAATATGATGTACTCTAGAGAGTTGTCTATGAGCACAAAATGAAGTAGATTCTTAAAGAAGGACAGGAGGGAATAGTAGATGGACATAACTGTGGGGACATTACAACCCAAAGTTCTTTTATCCAAATTATGGTGGCCTAGTATATACAAGGATAATAAAGAGTATGTCAAGAAATGTGATATTTTCCAAAGAACTGCATGCCCCACAACACGTGATGAAATTCATCTCCAACCAATATTAGCAAAAAACCCTTTGAAAAGTGGGAAATTGATTTTACTAGCCCTATTGACCCTGCAAAAAAATTATCTAAAGAAAGATTCATCATTACCAATGTTGACTACCTAACCAAATAGGAAAAAGTAAAACCAACCAAATATTGTACTACCTATACTATTGTTAAATTCTTATATCACAATATCATTACTAGGCTTGGGTGTCCCTCAAGTATCACAAGTGACCAAGGAAAACACTTTATCAATAAGACTATAAAGGAGTTACTATAAAACTTCATGATTACACATAACCAGAGCACCCATTACCATCCACAATCAAATGGGGTGATTGAAGCATTGAATAAGATGCTTGGAACAACTCTTATGAAAATTTACAATGCAAATAAAACCGATTGGAACATTAATATATCAAGAGTACTTTGGGCTCACCATATAACCTATAAACAATCCACATCACACAAACCTTTTGATATGTCCTATGGCATGGAAGCTATCTGTGTGCAGGTGTTTAAACCTGGTCTAATATGCAAAACTAAACAAAAGGAAAATAAGGAAAACACAAACAACACCTCAAGATTGGCCTAAGTTGAACTTGAACAAAATAAAAGATAAAGAAGTTATATACCTTTTCCAAGTTGATTGCTTGGTTGGCCCTATTAATTGCTTGATTTTTGTGCTCCTTTCAATGGAAAATAGCATGAAACTACATGCAAAACTATGAGGATGAGATGAGGAATGCAGTGGTACAAGTGGGTATTTAGATAGATGCTTAGTGCAGATGCAAAATGAGCTTAAATTTGCAGCAATGGTGGATGCCTGAGAATGCAAGTGTGCTTGAAAGCTTGAATGTTCCAAGTTGCATGTATTGCAAATGAGGGCCAATTCCTCTAAGTAATGAAGGTTCAAGATGAAACCACCTTGGACAAGATCAAGGGCTAGGGTGAGTTGAGAAATCACAAGACCTCACATCTTGACATGTGTCAGGCGATGTGTAAAGAAGGACGTGATGTGGAGGTACTTCCTTGTACCTTGGGAATGGACAAGATCTCCTCATAAAGGAGGTCCTTGTCCCCATGTGGGTGATGAGACTTTTTAGGAATTAAAAATTCTACAAAATTCCTTGGAGGAATAAATGTGAATTAAAAATTCACATTGGGAAAGGGTTGCCTTCTCCAAAAGGAGAAAGAATTCAATGAAAAGTTGACAAGAGGGTATGTCATAAATGGAATTAGGGGTTAAGGTGACATAATCAAGTAATTAGTTGTGCAAAAATGTTATTAAGGTAATTAATGGAGGATTAAGACAAATGGGCTATGGTGGGGGATGTGGCATTGATCTTAATTAAGGGTGTGCACATCCTAATCAGGGATTAATTAAACTAATCCGGATTAAGGAAGGCTTATGGAGGATGGGACAAACAGAGAAAATGGTGAATTTAAAATTGATTTAAATTCATAAAAGCCAATGACTAAAATAAAAAAATAGTAGTATTTATTTAATTTAGAGACAAAAGGGGACAAACGTAAAGTATTTAATCATATAAATTAAATACCTTAGGAGCCTTAGGGGAAGAGAAAATATTAAAATAAATAATTTAATTAACAATGATAGAAAAGGTGAGATAGATGAATGAAAAGGATAAATTTGACCTTGTGGGAGGGATCAAGTTTGGATGTCTACATTTTTCCCCTCTTTGAAATATTGTTAGAATAACAATGTTTCAAAAAAAAAAAAGATGCAGGCAACTCAATAGAAGAATGGACTAGAAAATGACACCCCAACATGGAAAGGGTGGTGTAGGTTGTCTAATGGAAGAAAATGAAAAAATGATGCCTCAATATCATGGGAAAATGGATAGGATGGAGGAACGAAGGAAAATGACAAGGTATGCCCCCTTAAGAGGGTGGGCGGGGAAGAAAAAGGGGCCTTAGGTGACTTCTTGATAGGAAGAAACAGAGGGTACCACACAATAGAGCATGGAAAATCCAAAAAAATGTCTTTTGAATGGAAGAAAATGGACGAACGTGGTGAAAATGTTGGTCTGGGAGAGAAAGGGGATGAATTAGATGAAAAATAAGTTTAAATAAAGGGTAAAAATACCCTCAACTTAAAAGGAATTAAAAAATGAGGGAAAGGAAATATATAGTAATTTACAAAATTAATATTCACCATTTGCACATTTTGAAGTTGAGTGACCAAGGGAGAGGAAGAAGGTGAGCAGGATAGCTAACATGGCGAGAAAGGAGGAGAGACTCATAGAAAATGAGATCATCCACCAAGGGTAGGAGGTGCACGATTTCTACTATGAGCGAGTGGTACCCCACTAGGTTAGCGTCAAAACCCCTCTTTGTGATTTTCAGTTAATTTTTGGAAGTTTTAACATATTTGGGTTTTTGGGTTGCTAAGATTGAGATAGATGGGAAATGGGTTGTCAATGGATGGGTGAAATACCCCATTCATAGAGCCAAAATTTCCCGTGGAGGGCATGGCTGAGAAACAAGCGAATTTACATATGTAGGAGGCAAATTTGCCTCAAGGGAGGGAAAAACAAAAGAAATAGGTGGGGCCATCCGCGAGATGAGTGGAATCACCCACTGAATGGGAGAGTCCACCCGTCAAATGGTTGAGCCTGACCACAAGAAAACTCACCCATCACATGGGTGAAATTTCCTGGATGGGCATCGTTCAAATGGGGGGGCAATGACAAAGAGTGGAAAATGCAGATTTATCCTATGAAGGGTGAATTCGTAGGAAAAAAAATTGAAAAAGGGGTGAAGTCACCAGGCGCGCAATTTGGCTAAGAGAAAAAGAAGAAAAGAGAGAAAAAGGGATAAAATGACAGATAGAGGAAAGAAAGGATGATAGAAAAAGAGGATATGAAGAATGAATGACAAGGTGTGTGATTTTGGATCCAGAGTTTTGATACAATACGTACGTGGAAGCAACATTCGGTAGTATTACAGGCGACAATCAAAATGATGGGTGAGGAGGACTGTGTAGCCTTAGAAAAGGCGGGTCTACTACACATGTTGGGGTACCCCAATATTAGAGCACACCAACTGTTATTGACTATATTGATACAGAGGTGGAGTTTAGAGACCTCCACATTTCTTCTCCCGACTAGGGAGATGATGGTGACCTCGGAGGATGTGTGGAGGATACTATGGAAACCCATCAGAGGTCAACTAGTTAGTTGGAACCGAAGTTAGGGATGAGCATAAGAGAGGCATTTGCGGGAAGTTTTTGGATAAGTGGATCTGCCTATCTAGGGGCAAGATTTAGATTTGGATGGGTGTTTGGGATTGGGGTTACCTCCACTGCCATTATACCTATGTGGTTTGATCAGCAAGATTTTATTTCTAGACCGAAGTGGTAGGTTTTTAGCCTCAAGATGATTGAGGTGGTATGACAGATCGTTGAGAGGAGAGATGGATATTTCACATGGGGTTCATGCGTACTAGGGAAGCTATACAAAGACATGAATGGGGATTTCTATAGAGGAGCACTTGGTGTGACACATGTGACACTATTGTAGATATGGACCTGGGAGAACATAAGTGTGGATAGGCTAGGTGTGCTAATAATGGGAGACTAGGATGAGAGGCTACCAGTAGCATACTGGTATGGGGTGGATTTGTTGGCCTAGATTTATCGTTGCACCAAAAGATCGACTCGTTAATTTCTGATACAATTGTCAGAGTTGTCAGATCCATGGGAGGTGGTTAATCCATGTCACGAATCCCGAGGGGAGCGCTGACCATCTACCAAAAAACTCTACCTTAGTGTTACCTGAAGGGATTTGAACCCGACACCTTTGGCTCTAATACAACTTGTTGGCCCATAGTTGTCATTACACAAAAATATCGACCTGTTAATTCCCAATACAACTGTCAGAGTTAGCATATACATGGGAGGTGGTTAGTCCATGTCATGAATCCTAAGGGGAGTGTTGAGCATCTTCCAATAGGATTATGGTTGGTGTCTACACTATATAGATGTGACACATTTAGAGGGATGGAGGAGGAGGCTAGGTGACCTACAAAGAGACAAAATTATATGGAGACCATATCTGACATGACAGTTCAGCGGATGGAGAGAAGATGAGAGGAGGCACACAGGATATTTTTGTGTAGTATGCTACTCAATTAGTAGGGAGTGACATATCATAGAGATCCATTGACTAGATGGGGTGAACCAATAGTTTGGGGTAACACAAGATACTCGACCAGGGCCGCAGAGATTCTATAGGATTACCTAGGAGTGGTTGTGAGGGAAGAGAATCGCAGCAAATTTTTTGAGACAGAGGTGGGAGGGGGTATAGCCAACACTATATCTAGGGAGGATATGAGGAGAGGTAGATGCGGGTGTGACCATGAGGTATGCTGCATGGTGGGTGGAGCATAGTCCTGGATGGATTACAATAGTACACCTGATTGTAGGGAACCTAGGTATTGCTCAGATGATGAGAGAAGATTATGACAGGAGTGAAAGAGAGGTAGGAGAGGAGAAGGACAATGGAGGAGAGATTGGGAGGATGTGATGATGGAGGATATAGGAGGGAAGGACCAGCCTATGGAGATGGATATTATACATGCAGATCCACTCACAATGGTAGTGGGTGGATCACCACCACCTGAGGATCCAACAGTAGTGTTGGTAGGAGCTCGAGAGAGACTCAAAGTCACAGAGCAGAGACTTAGGGAGTCAGAGGTAGAGAGATAGACTGAAGGAGGAAATAGAGAGGTTGTAGGAGGAGGGAGAGAGGCACTACAATACTCTAGCGGGTGAGGCTCACAGGATGGCATTGGAGAGGGATACCATGCAGTGGGAGAGGGACAAGGCCTGGTAGGAGAGAGGAGATGAGGGGAGAGTTGGATGAGGCTCGACAAGAGAGGGAGAAGATGAAGAGGGTGATAGAGGAGCTGAAGAGAGAGCGAGATGATCTGAGGAGGGAGTAGGATGACCTCTAGGATAGGATGGAGTGTGCATAGGTGGCAATGGGAGACTCAGGGGTGATTTTGGAGAGGGCAGAGACAACAGAGAGACAGGTACAAACTCCACAAAGTGAGAGAGATATGACAATTGAGGAGATGAAATGGATGCAGGGGAAGATCGATTAGAAGAGGATGGCATAGGAGGCAAAGAGGGACGAGTACATGAGTGAGTCTAGCTACTACATGCCGACCTATTTTAGAGAGGTCCCAGATCTTGCACAACATATCTCCCTATGTCTGAGCAGTTACACAAATGGTAGCACCATATCGATCAGTAGGGACACATACCTAAGGATTTAGTATCTATCGAGAGACACCCCCACATAGGGGATAGGTGCCAGACTTCCCATAGAGGTTATATGGATCCAAACAAGATAGAAACGACTAGGATGACAGGATCCAGATTTTGACAGGTGTAGGGTGTATAGATAGGGGATAGGGAGAAAGGCCACAAGCTCCACAACACATAATAGAAAAAGATTAGCCTATTCATTGATGTGGTTCCCATTTTTTAGGGGAACTTTGTACCTATATTTTATTTTATGATCAAAAATTATGGACATGTATTTATTATTATTATGGACATTGTTATGGATTTTTCTATGGAATGGATATGTTGATATTGATGTATTATGTGATGGCCCTTATTCACACTATGCATTTATGATGTGATGGATTTTTATGTATGGATGTGTTTATTATGAGATAGGATTTATGATGGTTATAATGTATGTATCTATGATGATTTATGTGATATGCATAATTCCTAGCATATTCTAATGTAGGATAAGATGCATGATATGATTATATATGTATATTTTTTTTTAATCTCATGATGTGCACCATGGATTATGTTATTGTAATGTGACTATAAAATTAAAATGTAATAAGATGGAATGTATGAAAAATATGATGTATGTGTATACTGAAATATATATAATGAGATGATAATGAAATGCATGTAATTTAAGATGCTTAGAATAACTAATCTATGTCGATCTAAAAACCTTAAAATGAGTATGATAATGACAATGAAAATTTAATGGGATGGCCAATGATAGTTAAAATAAGAACATTAACTAACCTATGTAGATAATGCAATGAGATGATAATGACATGCACTAAGATGTTTATAATAACCAATTAAACCAATCTAAAAAATTTCAAATGGTAATAATAATGAGCTCAAGATGCTTAGACTAACAGATCTATATTAGTCCAAACAACTTAAGATGACAAGAATAACTAGGTGAATAAATATTTTAAATAAGGGAATGCATGATTGTGGATATGGAATTGTACCTGTCAAGACCATGTGGGTCTTGAGAAGAAAATGAGATGGAAGGGGAATGTTTGCACAACAAAAATCACTAGTAATAAGGGAGAGGAAGAGATGGAGGGATAAATTCAATGCAATAGGATGAAGTATTAAATGTAATCTTAATGTTATTTTCCAATTAGGAGCATTGATTTTTTCTACAGAACAAGACACAAGATGCCAGGGTATAAGGAACCAAGGCGTATATGTGTCTAGTGCATAAAATAAACACAACAGACAAGAAGGCTATACCAACACCCCAAAGTTGTGAGGACTTTGGTCGGGCCAGGTATTAGGATAATGATAAGCACAAAGGATTCCCTTACATCAAACAAGACCGCAAGGATCTTGGTGGGTACTACGCAAGACAATCGGGAAGACAACAAGCAAACACAAAGACCAAAATACACCCCTATGTGTACCAGTCAAAGCATACCATGATATTGTTGGCAAGAGACACTACACTATCAATTGATCTTGTCATTGATGGAAAATGAATTCGATGATCAGATACACACACTATCATTTGATCGCACCGATAAATAGATTGAAAAATTAATCAGGAAGAACAGAGTATCCGGTAGCACAACGTCCATCCATCTATATGAAGATTTCATGTTATTGTTTTGTGTTTTGCATCTCATGAAATGTTTTTTGGTATGTGATCTTTGTTACTGGGTATGTGTAGGATCATCATGGAAAAAATAGGCCCTTAAGTGGTAATGAAAATTTAGAAAAAACAGAGTTAGGCAACTTGACATAAAAATTTGAAAAAGTTATCTAAATTATTTCAAAAATACGTAAGAATAGAATCTATGGAAAATTTAATGTAGTTTCTAAACTACTAGGTTTATTTTTCTAAAAAAAAAGTCTAGTTGGTGAAAAATTGAAACTTTAATGCAATAGTACTTAAATTTCAGGGAAAAAATAAGTAGGTGTCTATCTGACTACCCTAACCATAATAAAATGATAATATTTTTTTATAAGATTTTAGATATAAGTAGAGGACTCATGTCTAGATGTGATGCATATTTTTTTGTAATTTGTTTCCAAGTAAATAATTAATTATGAATTTTTTATTACTTTTAAAAATATAAAAACTTGTATGTCTCATCGCCTTAACTTGGTCAAAACTTCATCAAATTCAATTTTTTTTTAATCCTATATTATATGAAGCATAGAATGTGACACATGTTTTGGATTCAAAAAATGTGATACCGTTTGAAATTTATAGATGTTTTTCAATCAGGCTATCAATCAGGAATTTATTCCTAATTCATATAGAAAATGAATAATAATTATTTATTAGATTCAAAGTAAAGTATAATTTACATTGGTGAAAAGCTAAGAAGATCCTTTACAAACCCTTTTCATTTCATCAATTTTGGGTAAAAGAAAGTTGTCAACCACATGGGCGAAGTCTGGAAAAGCAAGATAAGTTGTTAAACACATTTTTCATGTTGACTTCTTAGGCTTGGAAGGTCTGAACCAAATTCCAAAGCGAGCCTGAGCCTAATCCCTAGGCATTAAATTTTATGTCAACAAATCAGATATCTGATTTGAATCCGATATATGATATTTTTTAGATACAAGTTTAAAAAATGTTATACAATTTATAATTTAATATATTATATACAATTTATGATAATCGGTACCGAATTATGTATTTAATATATAATATATTATATTATTATGTATAATATTTAAATATTATTTAAATATTTTAGTTAATGTATAAATATATATATTACTAATATATAAAATATTTAAATATTATCTCTTTTCCTCTCTCTCTCCATCTCTCTCCCAAGTCTCTCACTCAATCACTCCTATCTCTCTCCCCTCTACCACCCCCGCTCTCTCTCTCTCTCTCTCCCTCCCTCCCTCCCTCAACCCTAAACACACTCTATCTCACTCTCTCCCTCCCACTCTTCCTCTCTCCTTCCCACTCTCCCTCTCCTTCTCTCACTCTCCCACTCTCCCTCTCACTCTCCTACTCTCCCTCTCACTCTCCCACTCTCCCTCTCTCAATCTCTCCCTCTCCCTCTCTCCCTCAAACCTAAACCCTCTCTCTCTCCCTCTCACCCTTCATCTCTCCCTCTCTCCCTCTCTCGCTCTGCCTCTAACTCTTTCACTGTCTCTCTCAACCCTAAACACTCTCTCCTCCATCCTCCCTCCCTCCTCTCTCCTCCTCTCCTCTCTCCCTCTCCCTCTCTCCCTCAATCCTAAATCCTCTCTTTCTCCCTCTCCCTCTCTCCCTCTTCCTCTCTCCCTCAACCCTAAACCCTCTCTCTCTCCATCACTCCCACTCTCCCTCCCTCTCTCTCTCCATCACACTCTCCTTCTCTCCCTCTCCCTCAACCCTAAACCCTCTCTCTCTCTCCCTCCAACTCTCCATCTCTCCTTCCCACTCTCCCTCACACTCTCCATATCTCCTTCCCACTCTCCCTCTCTGCCTCTCCCTATCTCAATCTCCCACTCTCCCTCTCTCCATCTCCCTCAACCCTAAACCCTCTATCTCTACCTCTCACTCTCCACCTCTCCCACTCTCCCTCTCTCCCTCTCCATATCTCCCTAAACCCTAAACCCTCTCTATATATCTCTCCT
>CM021107.1:78016018-78263429 GCA_007115665.2 Sequoiadendron giganteum | reverse complement strand
TCCCTCTCCCTCTTCCTCTCTCACTCAACCCTAAACTCTCTCTCTCCCTCTCTCCCTCCCACTCTCCCTCTCTCCCTCTCCAATCTCCCACTCTACCACTCTCTACCATTAACCCTTAGGTCTACGTGGGCACAAATCGAATATCTGATTTTTAAAACTCCGATATTTAGAGCTAAAATCTTATGGTTGAAAAACATTTTAAAATATTTTTCAAATCAGATATCCGATTATATTGGATATCAGATTTGTGGGCCATTTTTTTGCATTCCAATGAACCCTTACATTTTGTTTGCAACACTTTGTAGGTGAAAAATGTGTGGTTTCAGATAGGAAGAGACAAAGAACAACCTTTTGGAGCATACTCTACTCAAATTTGTCATAAGAAATGATTTTTTAGCATCTTTTATGAGGTACAATGGGGAGAAGTAGTCGTCGGAAGAAAAAACGTAAGAGAAAGCTTACAAAAAAATAAATTGGAGAATATAGATAAAGAGATAGAGAAGGTCATAGGAAGATAAGACAAGGTATGTTAAATATTAGTGAACCTAAGCCCTATGGTCTTTCAAGTGAAGAGGAAATTGAATATGTTAAAGGTGAAAATGTAGAACATGATATTGAAATTGGGAGTGAAAATTTTCAAATTGATATTGAAAATGTTCAAGGTGAAAATGTTGGAATTGAAGATGTGAAACATGATATTCAAATTGGGGATGAAAATATTGAAATTGATAATGAAAATGTTCAAGGTGAAAATGTTTGAATTGAAGATGTTGAACATGATATTGAAATTGGGAATGTAATTATTCAAATTGATATTGAAAATGTTGGAAATGAAGATTTTGAACATAATATTGAAGCAATTGTAAATTATGTTTCACCAAATTACATGAGAAATGAAGAACCTTCTGTGGAATAAATACATATTCAACCAATATTTTAGTGATAAGACATTGAACGAGCAATGCCAGATTTTTGTACAGTTGCTAAATATGCAAAATATGAGACCTTTTCTAGCCAAATTGAATATTTGTGTGAACAAGAAGACCAAAAAAAATTCTATTATTCTCAAAAAAAAATTAATGCTCTCAATTCTATTGGAAAAAATAACAAGGAAAAAGATAAGAGAGTTGCTTAGAGAGTCATTACAACCACCCTTGATAATCATCAATTGAAAAAGGCTCACTTTATGGGACAAACTTGTATTTATTTTAGCGTAAATCATAAAACATTAGATAGAGAAATTGCAAGAAGAGAAAGAATAGATGATCCTCTTCAAAATGATACATGGGATTTTGTCGGGAGGCTTCCACGTGTTGATAAGAAGCTAACCAATAATGTAAAGCAGGAAATTCAACAATTTGGCATGATAACTCTAGAGTATCACCCAATGCAAAGGTTGTATTAAAGTCGAGAAATGGCAATCGAGACTGTACACTGCATCCTAAAAATTTCTTGGAATCAAGATAAAAAATTTTGTTCAAAATTTTTATTGAAACACATCCAAATATGGAAATCTCACAAAGGAATTTTGAAGGTTTGAAGCCATTTTATTGTGTGCCTCTTAAGATTTGTAATACTTGTTTTTACAAATACCATGTGGAGTTTTCAATGTACTATGAACTATTATGCTATATACATTCTACTATGCATACTAATGAAATGTTGTAGGAGTGTGGTGCAATGCATCTTCTGAAATCATCAAGGGACTTGCTAGATCTATTTTTATGTTCTAGAGATGATGGTTCCTTTTTCTATAGAAATGATTATTTAAATGCGAAGTGCTCATAATGTGGTGGCTTGTCAAAGTTTGTTCGATGTTTTCATGAGGTTTTCAAACATGAATTCTGAGAGAAGCTTGTTAAGAAAAAGAGACATGAGATAGTCAAATATACTTTACAGAGTGGAGATGAAGGTTTTAGATGTGAGTTGGTTACAAAAGAATGCAGTGTTGCTGAGTTATTTCAGATTTTAAGGATATTATTTTCTACAAGTATGTGAGGCATAGTCATAGGTCTCAGTGGTTGGATCAAAAATTCAAGAGGTGTAAGGACTCCTTTTTTATTGGCACTATTATATCAGTGGTTGATTTTGTAGAAAACTACACATTGCAACCACAAAATGAGGTACAATCTAAGTATTACAATTCCATTCAGATTGCTATTTTTGTCCACATAATTTGTAGACATGCACCTAATAGTACATAGGAGGATAGAAATATAATTAGAGAGTATCATTTTTATATGAGTGATGATAGATCTCACTCGTCCAAGTATGTCCAACATTGTTTCAAGGATTTTTTTGAGTTCTTGTAGGAGCATGATATAGCACTAGGTTGACATCTCCTTTGGTAAGATGACTGCACGGATCAATTCAAGAATGCTCGTATGTTTTATTGGTTGAGTAGAATGCATGTAGAGAGGGGTGCACCTAATATTTGGAGCTTTTTTGAAGCTGGGCATGGGAAAGGGGAGCATGATGGAGTAGGTGCATGTGTAAAGAGAGCTCTAGTTAAGGATAAATTGAATATTTCAATAGAAAAATTCAATGATGAACATTCTATTTTTTATTGGTGTAGTTCAGCATTGTCGCAGAGAGAGACACTTGATTCAACAATGCATAGATTATTTTGGTTGGTTGAGGAGGGTACAATGGGAGGCAGATTGTATTTTCATACAATCAAAGATTCTTCAAATATGCATTCATTTTGAAGCTCAAATGCAAGCACATGGACCATTTGGACGTGATAGTTGGCTTGTTTTTTGTCAGATTTGTATTCATTGCGAGTGGGTGGATACATGGGTTCCATAGTAACTAAATCCTTTATCTAAAACTATATCCAATACAAATGACACAATGGAAAATTCACTTGATTATGACCGACTTTCAGATCTACTACAACCAGGACATGTTTTTGCAATTTTTACATTGCATGGGAATGAAGAGAGATCAAAATATTGGTTGGCTCAATGTGTGCGGGTAAATCACAAGCTAACACAATCAATGGAAGATGATGATGGGTTTGTCTATCCTATAGGTTCAATTGTGGTTGCAGGAACTTGGTTGCAAACATACATGATTAGAAATAATGGCATACCTTCATTTGAAGACTATGAGAAACACAAAACCATTCTCATGTATTCACTTTTGGTTATAGCAACAAATATTAAGGTTGCCAAGCCAGAGAAAAAACAACTATGGACACTTAATAATTTTGATCATGAATCAATATTGGATACTCTTAAGCAAAGAGATGACCCTTCAGGCACACTTGAATAGCATATTCAAGAATGGAAGGTACAATTATTAGGTTAATTATGCTTAAGTTCATTAGTGTTCTTTATTTAATACTAATATTTTGTATACTATTGCAATGCAGGTATCTTTAATAGTGATATTTTGTATGCACTTTTGGGATATTTTTGGCTCGATTGATCATGGACTTGCTGCAACAATAGCCAGCTTTGATCCTTTCAGAGAGGTATGCGAAAGATTACAATAATATATATTGGTTATTCAAAGCATCTTTTATAGTTTGCATTACCATCTCATCATCAACTAGGTCATTTAGAATAATATATATTGGTTATTCTAAGCATCTTTTATATTTTCCATTACCGATTCATCATCATTCAAGTTTTTTAGATTAATATAGATTTGTTAGTCTAGGCATCTATTAGTTCAAAAAAATGCAAGTTTTAACAAAAAGAGTTTGCCAAGTTCTTACTACACTTTTGGCCAACGTACAAGGCCAATTAAATGATTGAACTTTCTACTCTTTAGGTTTTCCTAGACCTAGGTGGGTGAACCTATATGAAAAATTAAAATTTGAAATACATTTCCTACCAAACAATCTACCCACAATGGCTATTGGGAGTGGATAGAAAAAATGACAACTACTCCTACTGCACAAAAGAAAGATTTTGAATATGGTGTTTTATATGAGTTTTACATCTAGGTTATGGTAGATCAGTGCCTTCTATCCATATGGGCACTGGATTCAAAAAATATCAAGAACTATATGTGTGTTTTCCTCTTTGTCTTAATTCTAGTTGTTAGGCACTTTGAAAAATGAAATTATATGGCTGGCATGTGACTTCACCAAATTTATGATTTGCATAAATTGTGTTGGAATTTTTTCCTACCAGGTTCTTCTTTAACCATCCAATAAAAAGTTCTAAAATCACTGAGACTTCTTTAAAATAATTTAGTTTTGACTTGCAAACATGAGTTAATCATATCCCACAAAGTGAAAATGCACTGTGATAATTCAGAAATATATTTGATATCTTGATATAAATGATTTAAAGATTTCTAATTGGAGACAACCAGATAGGAAAATACAAAAATTATATCATCTCAACAACTAAATACATAATAGGTTTCACCAGCTCAAAATAATTTTTCCATTGATCCTGCTTCAAAAGGTCTATACATTATTTGCATTCCCTATTCAATTTTCTACAATTATCCAACTATTGCCCTCAAAACCCATTTTTTTAATTTTTCAATACATTTATACAATATATCTGAAGAGTCACGACACTTCATTTTCCTGTTACAGCTTTTTGAATTCACTGACATGAATTTAAATATTTCATTATGTTGCCTTATCAGAAAATTAAACATTTTTACATAGTTCTACATTTTATTTCATTTTAATACTTTATCCGCTACGTTGCGGTCAACCTCACGTCCTCCCATGGTATGATGACTTTTCTATCACATTTTGAATTCCTTCCACTGCTCTACCGTGGTCCATGTCTTAACAATCAATGGTATGGTGATGATTGTTTGTCCTAACTTTCTACTTCCTTACCGTGGTTCACCTTTACACTCCCCATGGTACATCGGTCTTCCCTTTGACTGCATTGTTCCTATCCACCGCAGTCATGCTATTAACCCTATACGGTGCGGTGGTAAACATATTTTTATTTCTTTCTAATCGCTACCATGTTACCATGGTCCTCTTTGGATCCCCCTGCGGTATCACGATGACTGTCTTTGTCACTTCCTTCATTGTTACCATCATCTACCGTACCACCGCAACCTTCGACTTGACTCCCAATGGTACTAAGGTGGCAGCATTAACTGTTATCCCTGCGCTACTGTGGTATCCTCTCTTACCATTGGCGGTACAATGGTAACACCTCCCTAACCGTCACCTCCCTGCTCACCACATTATGGTGGTCCCCTCTCTGACTATCTATGGTGCCATGGTAAACATGCTTTGACCGCTGACTTTGTTTCTTCACCTCTTACCTCGTAACTACGGTCTTCATTCTAACTATCTACGACATCATGGTAGTTGTTCTCTAACCGTCACCTATTATCTCCACATTCACCATGCTATCATGGTCTTCATTCTAACTGGCCACGGTATGGTGGTGACTACTTCCCACTGCTATCTCCACACCCACCATGCTACCATGGTCTATGGTTTGACTGCATGAAGTGTGGCGGTAAGCCTTTACTGACCATTTCTCAACTACAATCACCATACCATGAGCCACTTTGAAAAAGGTCATGGTATAGTAGTGAAGGTATTTTAACGTTATAAAAGGCAGCAAATAATTTTTTCATAAAAATATAGTGAATAGATTAAATTTAAATGGGTAAAAGACCTTGGAACTTTAATGGAAATTTTTGGTTCTAACAATGGCTCTTGTTGGGGATGAGTGGTTTTGCAAATCACTGCAAGAATCCAGAATATCTCTGGGAGAGCAGACCGAGCCAAGGATGGAAAATGAAGGAAATGAAAGATGAAGAGATGAATGAGATGGAAAATGGAAGATGGAGCATGGAGGATGGAAAAACCTACACTATTGTACATGGAAGGAAAACAAATTTTTCAATAAGGGAACCTTTGAGAATTCCCATGTACTAGAAAATCCCAGACCCATTATAATTCCTAAACTATTGTGCATGGAAAATAATGTTTAAAGAGGTTTCCTAAGAAATGTCCATGCACTAGAAATCCTTAACCCTCTGTTATTCCTCAAGAGAAGAAATTCTTAAGGAACTGCCTATGTACAGGAAACTCATGCTCCTCTCCAGACATGTTATGCAGGAAATAAAAATCTTCACCTCCTTGAGAAGTTATCACAAAAGGACCCAACTATAAAGCTTCAAACTTGCCATGCTTCCCCTTCTCCTAACACCGAGCATTCCACATCAACACTAGGTAATTTTCTTCAAATTTTCTCTCCTTTCCCTTTTTATCAGAAATATATTTCATCTATGACTACAATTTTGCATTCTTCTTATTTCATCAAGTTCTGCAAGTTGCTCCATTCTTTCCTCTATTGGTTTAGAAATATTCAAGTCTTCTTGTAGAATAAAATTATAAACTGGTAGAAGGTTTTACAGTGGCATCTTGGCTTGTGTCCCATACACCAAATCAAATGGATATTTTCCAGTTGCCTTCTTCATTGTAATCTTATCTGCCCATACAACCAATCTTAACTTTGAATCCCATGCCTTTTTATTTGTATCAAGCATCCTCCTTACTATCTTCAAAAGACTTTTATTACTTGACTTTTGCTGACCATTGGCTTGTGGATGATATGGGGAAGAATAAGAAACATTAATTCCATATGTTTTACAAAAATATTTAAACTCATCAGATCTAAAACACATTCCATTATTTGTGATTAATTTGACCGAGGTGTCAAATCTGGTTATAATATTTTCTATCATAAATTTCACCACCACCTTGCTAGTTGCTTGCTTAGTTGGGATAACTTCCACCCACTTAGTAAAATAATTTGTGGCCACTAATATTCATTTTTCTCCTCACTTTATATTTCTTGTATTTCTCCAATGAAATCAACTCCCCATTGGTGAAAAGGATCTTCTACCTACAAAGGTCTAAGTGGTAAGGCTCCTTGATACTTCAACTTCCCTAAAAACTTATGACAAGCCTCACATTTCCTCACATGTGTGAAAGAGTCATTGAACACCTTAGGCCAATAATAGCTAGCCCTGAAAAAAGTTATGTGCAGTGGTCTTAGTAGAATAATGGCCTCCACACACCCCTCTATGCATTTCAATCAAGACATGTTTTTCCTAGGACTCATCTAAACATAACAACAATATACCATCCTTATTCTTCCAGAACAATTTCCCTTCTGTAAAAACATACTTCGAAGCCTGTAACTTCAAATTTATCCTTTAATTATCATTCAACCCCTCATGACACTTCATTTGTTTGAGATAATACATCACATATGTATACCATGGAATATGTTGAATAATTGCAACAACCTCTTCATCACCTTCTACATTGCAGATTTGGTTTGCTTCAATATTTGTTTGTGTCATCAGCCTTGCTAGACCCTGTCCTCTTAATAGTTTGGTAATTTGAATCTCCATATTGAGCTCTTGGATTTTATTAATCCATTTGCATCTCTTCCCTATCACTTCCGTCTGCACCAAGATATCCTTCACAGCTGCATTCACAACATAAGAAACTACCTTAGCTCCAGCATGATAAGGTTTGAAAGACTTTTCTACTTTGACCAAATCATAAGCCTGTTTTTCCATAATATCATACTTCAATTTTGACCCCTACAAATATTTTCTAAAAAAGGAAACAGTTTGTTCATGGCCTTCATCATTCTTCTGTAACATGACAACAGTTATGGTATGAAATGAAGCAAAATAAAAAATCTGAAATGGCTTAGTAATATCAAGGGACTTTAGGATAGGGGCTTCTTTGATAGCTATTTTTATAAATATAAAGGTATCCATGGCTTCAATAGTCCAATCCAACTTCTCTCCTTTTTTCAACATCTTAGATATAGGTTTAACAATCTCAGCAAAATTGGACACAAACCTTTTAACAAAGTTAATTTGGCCAAAAAATGATTGGATTTGTTTGACAGTTTTGGCAATGGGGATTTTATGTATGGCATCTACTCTTTCAGGATCTATCCTAATCCCACCTTTTCACACAATATGCCACAAAATATTACCTTCTGTAATAGAAAAATGATATTTTTTGGATTAAGACTAATACCATATTCCAAGGCTTTGATGAAAATCTTCTCCAGATCTCCCACATGATTCTTTGCCCTTTTAGAATAAGGAATGAGATCATCCTAATACACCACCATTGTAGCATTAATTAGATCTAAAAATTCCACATCCACGTCTCTTTGAAAGGTAGCTCCTAAATTTGTGAGACCAAATGGCATTCTTACATAGACATATGTTCCCCATGGTGTAGTGAATGTTGTCTTGTATTGCTCAGATTATTTGAATTTGACCTGATTATATCTAGAAAATCCATCCATCATTGACAATAGCTCACATCCTGTTACTTTGTGCAATATTTCCTCCATGTTTGGGAGAGGATAATAATCTTTTAGGGAAGCAACATTAAGATTTCTGAAATCTACACACAATCTTATGTCCCCATTCTTCTTCCTGGATGGAAAAAAAATTGAGACCCATGTTGAATGTCTAATGGGTTTAATAATACCTCCATCCCTGATCTTTGCTAGCTCCTCTTACATCTTAGGTTCCAGAGTTGGGTTAATAGGGCTTTTTTTTTGTCTGAATGGATTTAATTCTGGCTTAAGTGGAATCTCATTCTGAAAAATATCTTCTTTCTATGCCTTCAAATCCTCATAAGACCAAGAAACAAAATGCTTGTACTTTCTCAAAAATGCAATCAACATTCTCCTAATGGTTGGGCTTATTTTATTTCCAATATAAACCCTTTTTGGTGTTAATTTAGTTCCCATATTTATTTCTTCAATATATTCTTTCTTAAAAAGTATCTACTTCATGAGAGAATGATCACTCCCATCATACACTCTTTCCAATGCTACAATCCCTTTGGGAATCTTGTTGGTTTTTAGCTGAAAAACTTCCTTCCCAAATATAGTTTGTTTCCCATCCACTTCTTCCACAAAAGCATTGAAATCAATCTCATGTGCTTCATACTGATCTATACAATGAAGAAACTTCAAAAGTTCAGTATCATCATTAAAAACCTACCAGCTATAGATGTTGTCAGGGACTGTAGGTCTTGATTTGAATTCAACTTGAGACACTCCTACCAAAGTGATATCATCCTTCTTTAAAGCTACACTAGCCAAGAAGTCAGCCATGAAATTTTTAGATCTATCTATCCAATCAATTGAAAATGCATCCAATAGTTCCACTGTATCCCACACAACATTTGTATATTGTTTCAGCCTCTTGTTCTTTGTAGCATACTTTGATCTAACTTGTGACACAACTAGCTTAGAATCTCCCAAGATAGTCAACAACTTAGTCTTATGCTTGACAACCCTGTTCAAACCAATCAGCAAGGCTTCATACTCTACCACATTGTTTGTACATTCAAAAGCCAACAAGAATGAATATTTAAATGTTGTACCTTTAGGTGATATGAAAACTACCCCAGCTCCATTAATTTCTTGGTTACAAGCCCCATCAAAATACATTTTCCACACACCTTTCTGATTTCTAAAAACAAGCCTATCAATTGGTTCAGTATTCACTAATTATGGATGAAATAATTCTACTTTGAAACTCACTAAATCCACATCACAAAATCAATTAAGTTGTTCTTGAGGAACACAGTCAACAATTTGATTCACCCTTGGTTCTCTATACAATTTTACTTCTTCACCATTAATTGGTATTGTGGCATATGATAAATCAAACTGTACATTACCTCCAACTGTTGCAATCCATTGTCTTGACAAAATAATTCCAAACTGAGGAGGTGTATCAGTCAGAGTTATATCAATATTATAGGTCACTTGTGGGTAGGTCGCTAATTTCACTTCTACATCTTTCATAATCCCCACAACTAGGACAAGCCTATTATCCATGGCATAACATTTACCACCCTCAATATCTATCCACATACCAAGCTATTTCATCACCCCTACTCGCATGATATTCATAGAAGCACCTGAATCTATCATGCAATTTCTTACCAATTTACCATTTATGAGTAGGGTAGTAAAAAATGGATCAACTTGTGGTGTATTCATCAATGCAGCATTTAGGAAAACTTCTAAGACTTTTATCTTTCCTTTCCTATCAGCAATTCCTAGATTCTCCTTTTGTTCAAAGTTTATATTTTGATTCCTCCCCCTAGATATTAATTGAATATAAATTTCCCTATACTCTTTAATTTTCATCATTTCAAGTAATGGGACAAATTTTTTTACCTCGGATAAATCTTGCATGAAATCAAAAGATGCACTTTCAACTCTAATCGCCTTCTTTTGTTTTGTTGATTCTCCTTTGTTCTCCTCTTTCTCCTTTTTGGATGTCTGATCTATCTTTTGTTTGTCCTTGGGAAATTTTATACATTCTTCTTTAGGGACATATTTTTGTTCTTTTTTATCAGAGTGCTCATCATTTGTCTTTTTTGATATTTGATCAGACATATTTCTATCTTTCAATAATATTCCTCTTGGAACACCTTCATTCTCTATCACTGTCCTATTCCTCAGCCAATACTTGCTTTTAGCCTACTCAACTACTGCAATAGTCAATCTTTTAATTTCTTTTGTAGTTGGTTTCCTCATATTTCCCCTACTAGTCTGATATGATGTAGTAGGAGGACCTTGTTCATCATCTCGTTCTTCATAATTAGAAAAAACTTGTTGTTCGGCCATGTGAAAATTATATTTTTGATGATCAATATTATATTCATATCCTCCTTCTTCTGAAGATGAATACCCTTTCTCTACAAAGTGAAGAGTGTGGGAAGTCAAATAGATATTATGGTATTCTTCATTATTATTTTATGTTGTCTTTTCCTAGCACTGACTGAGCTACAACACAATGCTCTAAAGAATGTGGCAAGTCACAAACTGAACACCAAGGACTATTATCAACCATGTATGCCCCTCTCTTCTTTAAAGGATCAGGTGTCTCTTTATTTCTAGTCCTATCCATCACTAGATTTCCATCTCTCCAATTTTTATTATATGGCATGTAAAGTAGTCTTGGCCTTTCATTTCTATATGTGTTTTCTTGTTTATCTAGAGGAGCATGTTGGGGAATCCTTCGCCTATCCCTCTTAGAAATCATCCTTGCAGTCTTCCTATTGTTTTCAATAGTGAGTTCTATCCTTTGAGCTTCAGCTAAATTCTCGGGATACCTATTCCTAAGCTCATATCCAGTCTTAGTATAAAAATATTTTAAATAAATACTCAATGTAGCATGATCAACTAATTTGGATCCAGGAGGTACCTTACTATGCAACTTAGAAAACCTCTAGTTGAAGTCATAAGCTGAATCATTTTGATGTTTTTGAATATTCACCAATTCATGCAAAGAAAAATCTGGTGCATATCGATTCCCATACTGCTCAATAAAATTTTCATAAAACACATGAATAGAATCAATAGAGGTTGTTGGAAAACAATTAAACCAATCTCTGGTATCTTCAATCAGTGACATCATAAACAACCTCATGTACACATCTTCATATTGCATATCCAAATCTTTCATAGAACTATTAAAGCCCCTTAAATTTTCTTCAATTGTAATTGCACTACTTCCTGTGAACTTTGGGACTAGGCTTCTCTAGCTATATTCTATTGGATAGGGACATATTTGAAATCCAGCCAAATCGAACTACCTGATCATGGTTGTGTATTGTGGAGGAGGTGGCTTTTGGTAATTTTGATGTTGGTACAATGGATTATTATGATACATTGCCACATATTGCTGACCTTGTGGGGGCACATGTTGTTGATAAGGATGTGGTTGAGCGCGTTGATGTTGTTCCCCTACATTTGTTGGGCCTGAATTTGTTGGGCCTGTGGGGAATTTCATGGGCCTACATTATTGTTCCTCTACTTATGAGGTGGAACATCTTTAGGCAAATTACCCATTTGAGTATTGATTTGTACTTTCCTCAATTTCAACTCTTCAAGTTCTCTAATTGCTTGGAGCCTCTGCTCATATTCTATTCTTGCTTTCTCCACTTCTTGTCTCTCATGTTCCAGTCTTGCATATATTTCATCCCTATCCATAAGCTCATAATTCTCCTTAAATGTTGCTTCCTAGCCAAGTCCATCTTGATTCTCTTCAAGAAATGTCATTTTTTTATCATATTCATGTTGTGTCTTTTCCATTTCAGCATCACATTCAGCCATGAATTCCTTAACTTTCTCAAGGTTTGGTCGATAGAAAGGATTTCTCTATTCCTCAGGAATAGGAGGCTCTCTAGAGGGGTTGTTTTCATTTTCCAGTGTACCATATGAATTATGTGTCTCTATTGGTGATTTTGATATTTCGTTTTTATTTGTTGGGCCCATATCATCAGAAACCTTCTTGCCTTTATAATTCTTTTGAGTCCCTTTAATTTTTTCATTAGGACCATCACCATCTTCGTAAAAATACCTTCTTCCATACATGTGAGAAATTTTGATAGTCTAAACTCTAGGATTACTTCTTTCTCATGTATATTTCAATTTATCAGTTTCAATACATTTGTTCATTTAGAGTCGCAACTCCCTTTCTCCAAAAGTGCGAAAATTTTGTAATTTGTTGTTCCCAATGGAGTCCTCTACAAAATATTGAATCTATTATGAAGGCTTAGGTTTAGTTTAATAATCCCTAGCAGAGTCACCAAACTGTTGGTTCTCAAAAATGCAGGTTTTAACCAGAAGAGTTTGCCAAGTTCTTACTACACTTTTGGCCAATGTACAAGGTCAATTACACAATTGAACCTTCTACTCTTTAGGTTCTGCTAGACCTAGGTGGGTGAATTTGTATGAAAAATTTAGATTTGAAATACATTTCCTGCCAAACAATCTACCCAGAATGGCTATTCTGAGTGGAGAGACAAAATAACAACTACTCCTACTGCACAAAAGAAAGATTTTGAATATGTTGTTTTATATGAATTTTACATCTGGGTTATGGCAGGTCAGTACCTTCTATCCATATGGGCAATGGAGTCAAAAAATATCAAGAATTGTATGTGTGTTTCCCTCTTTATCTTAATTCTAGTTGTTAGGAACTTTGAAAAATGAAATTAAATGGTTGGCATGTGACTTCACTAAATTTATGACTTGCATAAATTGTGCTGGAATGTTTTCCTACCAGGTTCTTCTTTAACCATCCAACAAAAAGTCCTAAAATCACTGAGACTTTTTAAAAAGAATTTAGTTCTGACTTGCAAACATGAGTTAACCAAATCCCACAAAGTGAAAATGCATTGTGATAAATTAGAAATATATTTGATATCTTGATTTAAATGATTTAAAGATTTCTAATTGGAGACAACCAGATACGAAAATAAAAAAAATATATCATCTCAGCAACTAAATACATAATGGGTTTCACCAGTTCAAAAAAAATTGTCCATTGATCCTGCTTCAAAATTTTTGTACATTATTTGCATTCCCAGTTCAATTTTCTGCAATTATCCAGCTACTGCCCTCAAAACACATTTTTTTTATTTTTCAATACATTTATATAGTATATCTGAAGAGTCATGACTCTTCATTTTCCTGTTACAATCGTTGAATTCACTGACATGAATTAAAATATTTAATTGATTTGCCTTATCGGAAAATTAAATATTTTTACATAGTTCTGCATTTTATTTTATTTTAATACTTTATTCGCTCCATCGCAGTCAACTTCACGTCCTCCCACTGTATGACGACTTGTTCATCATAGTCTGCGTCCCTTCCATTGCTCTACTGTGATTCATGTCTTAACTGTCAATAGTATGGTGATGACTATTTGTCCTACCTTTCTACCATCTTACTGCGGTTCACCTTTCCACTCCCCACAGTACAACAGTGTTGACTTTGACTACACTATTCCTATCCATCATGCCACCATGATCATGTTGTTAACCCTATGCAGTGCAGCAATAAACATCTTTTTCTTGCTCGCTAACCGCTACCATGTTATTGCGGTCCTCTTTGGATCCCCCCGTGGTATCGTGATGACTGTCTTTACCACTTCCTCCACCATTACTGTCATCTACCATTCCACCACGACCTTGACTTGAATCCCAATGGAAGATGACTATCATAGCACGGTGATATGTTACCCCTGCATTCTTGAGGCCAATAGGCATGAAATTGTAGAAAAAAATTCCCCAAGGAGTGGTGAAGGCAATCTTATGTTGATCCTCAAGTGAAATTTTAATCTGAGTATAACTAGAGAAACCATCCATGAGGGATAGCATTTCATGTTTAGCAATTAAATATACCAACACATCAATGTTTGGTAGGGTAAAATCATCCTTAGGACAAGCCTTATTAAGATCCCAAAAATTTGTGTAGATCCCGATACTTCCATTCAGCTTGGAAATAGGTACTATGTTGGATATCCAATCTAAATAGTCAATGGGTCTTATGAATCCAGCTTCTAATAGTTTATCCAACTCTTTCTTGACTAACAAGGCTACTTGAGGATGCATTTTTCTCAAATTTTTCTTGACAGGTTCAGCATCCGGGTGGACATCCAAATGGTGTACAACTAGAGAGGGATCTAGGCCTGACATATCTGAATAGGCCCATGCAAAATTGATGATGTCATCTTTAAGAAGTTGGACAATCATGGAGTGCTCCTCTTCAGATAAGGATTTAGCTACATAAGTGTTTTTGGATTTCATTTGTTCGCAAATTAACTTCCTGTGTTTCTTCAATGAGAATAGAAGATATTTTAGAAAGTTGAACTCCCACAAGGGGAAGATGAATGTCCCCATCTTCCAGTTCCTCATTGAGGTTTTCACTATCAGATAAACCCTTTATTTTTAATTTTTTTGAGTCAAAAAGTTCCTTAGGAAGGTTTTCACTAGATAATCCATTTTAATTTTGTTTCTTTTTAATTTTGCGGTTAGGGAATTCATCCTCCCCCAATCCCATAATATTTACATAAGTATCCAGTAAGGGAAAGGTGTTAATGGTGAGCTACTACGTAGGCCCCAGTCAATGAGGTTTGGATGATGACGAGAAAGGTTGATAGTGCAGATGGATAGGAAATCAAACATGGACGAGAGATCCACATCATCGTACACAAGTATGATGGACTCTTCTTCAGGTATGTCTTCAAGGAGACCATTGTCCAAACTAACATTGTTAGAAGTACTAGTTGATTCTACATGACCCTTTTGTTTTGTGTCATAGCCTAGGCCTATTCTTCTAGATCGTGTCATTGTTGTTCATCTATAACAAGACCACCTCCCTGATAGTTACATTTTTCAACCTAATCTAATGCCTAAGGATAAGTCTCTTGGAAATATTCCACAAGAGGATTTGATGGCTCTAGATATTCTTGGTATACCCATTGTCTGATATCATCTTCCATCTGATCTTCAAGTGTACCCAAATCCTTGAATGTTAGCAATCCCATGTTGTTGGAAGTGAGTGTGAGTGTCTTTTATTTTTCATTCAATGAGGGAGGAGAGGGTGGCATTGTGGGCACATTGAGTGCAGTTTGCATTTCATATTCTCCATAGCCCTTGTCAATGATTTTGACCTTGGTGATGGTGGATTCAAAAGTAGTGGATATGGTTGATGTGGTTTTCGTTGGTGGAGTATGAGATTGATTGGATGATGAGGCCCGAGGTTCCCCATTTTAACTCTAGGACAATAATGAGAATGGGGGAAGGAAGCTTCCAAAGGATGACAATACTCAAATGGTTGAGGATCAACCTATATGGTTACTTCCATTCCTTAGGAAGGAAACTTCAGATAATCATGATAAGTGGATGGAACGGCTTGCATAGAATGAATCCATGGGAGGCCAAGAGGGAGACTTTATATTGGAAGGTCAAGATCAAGAATAGGGCCAACCTGAATAATGGTGCCTTATGAATCTCTCTCAACATTATCATATGTCTTTATAGTGATGACATAATTGTTCAAGTCAATTGGGGTATATCCAACCTATTTTATAAAATTTAATGTACATAGGTTGAGGGAAGAGCCATTATCTACCAAGACACTTTTTACCTTATGTCGAGCTATGAAGACTTCAATACAAAGAGGGCGATTATGATCGGGGTTGATGGTAGGCATGTAATTTTGGCTAAAAACCAACTAATAATTTGATGATAGATGTCGCACTACGGCCTAAAATTGAGTGGGATCTATGTAATTTCGTACATGGGTATCCTATAAGGCCTTGGTGAGGATTTATTGATGTACAAGAGAAGACAAGCAAATCTAAAATGGATATTTGAGAAGGATTCTTTCGTAGGTGATCAAGAATATTATATTGTTAGCTTATAGGAGCATATTAGGTTGATGTAGAAGGATAGAGGACTGAGATGTGGGTGTGGTGAGTTGTAACAATGCACTAAGAGTCTTTTCCTTTGGCGTGAATCATAGAGACACGAGGCTCTACTTGGATAATGCACATAACTATGTCGTCATAGTTGTAGATACATTTTTGTAGCTAACATTATTAGTGTTTTTGTTTTGCCTATTGTTGTTTCTTGACCCAGGATTGGCATTAGATGTATTGGCTCCTTGGTTATGGTTGGGGAAAGTATTCTGATATATCTGTAATTGAGCATTAGACCAAGATGCTTGGTTGGTATCCACTTGTATATCTCCATGATCTATAAGATCTTGGACATATTTCTTAAGCCCTTGACACTTTTTGAGGGAATGAACTTTGATCTTATGGAACTCAAAATACTCATTTTCTTTGTAACAGGATTTTTTTGGCTTGGATTCATCAAAAAGGTTTCGTCACGGGATAAATTATTGGATAATTCGCTTGAAAAAGCCTATTGAATACGACACTCAATAGCTCTCCCAAAGTTGTGAAAGAGAATTTATTATTGACTTGATTATTTTGATTGGACTATTAGGGAGGACGAGACACAGGTTGTGGCATGGATATGGGATTTGGCATTGGTTGCGGTGCAAGAGTGTATTGAGGCCTTTGTGAGTTTTTTTTCTACTTGAACATGCTTAGTATTGGTGACACCATCATTAACTGCATTTTGTTTTTGTTCCAATAGTGGGACATATCTCCAAATGGCTTCTCTTTATTTGGATTCTAGATTTTAATTTGTCCCTAAGTGATGAGATCTCTCTCAATGATAGGACCCTTTTCGATGACCTTTGAAAAGGTTGTGACACAATGCAAATTAATATTATGTCTCATGTCTAGATGGGAATTAGCCACAAAAAAATTCACCATGTCTTTCTCACTGAGGGAAGATTTCATGCAACTTTCCAATGCACGCCACCTTTGCAAGTACCTAGCAAAGGTTTCACCATCATGTTGTTTTTTCGTTCAAAAGATCTAATTTATCAATATCTTTCTCCAAATTAAAGGAGAATTGTGTGACGAAATTTTCTGAAAGATCCGTGAAAGAAGATATTGATCCCTTTGAAAGACCCATGAACCAGTCAAGAGCTACCCCCATCAAAATCCTAGGGAATAATCGTAGGAGATAATTGTCATTATGGAGGACTTCTTGGCTATGTGAATAAAAATCTTGCAGATGGTTCTTAGGATCCTTCGTCCGTTTGTATTTATCAAATTTTAGCATCTCAAAATGCATAGGGAAATGGATGCATGAAATTGAGGGATCAAATGGATAGGGACAAATCTCTTCAAAGTTGAAATACTTTTTTTGAAGTCCCTATTTATAAGTCTTTCAATGCGGATTTTAACTCCTCCAACTCCTTATTAAAATGTGTTGATGAAGATGGATATGATGGATTAGATTGATTGTAAGGATCATATTTTTGCTAAGATGTGGATGGAGTGGATGCAGTTTGATCATATGATGGTGGTGCAGATGCATACGACGGAGCCGATTGATATTGATTAGTGTAGGTAGATTGTGATGGTGGATTAGTGTAGAGTTGATGGTAGGATGGCAGATTTTGATTTTAAGATGAAGGACCCCCTTTCTTGTATAATATAGGTGCTTGATAGTATGAGGTGGAAGCACCCTGTGGATATAACAATTGTTGATAAGGTGGTTATTTTTGTGAAGCATAGTATGGATTAGATTGATAATTATAGGCGGTATATTGCCAGGATGCATGTGAAGGCTGGTGTATATTGGATGGCTGAGAGGAAACAGTTTGCTATGGAGTATGATAGGCATAACAAGGATTAGGATTTGATGCTAGAGTTTGCACATATAATGTGATTTGTGGTTCATACAGGTATTGATACAAGTTTCCAAGGATAGAATGATAAGATTTTTGAGGTTGTGCTTGGGATTGCGGTTGTTGAAGAGGCTAATGATAAGAAGGTCGAGTGGAGATTTGAGGTTGCTAAGTGATCTGAGGCTGGTGGAAAGGTGGATTCTGCTAAAATATTTTTTGAATGGCAAGACCTTGAATTTGATGAGGGGGTTATGATGGATTACCCTATGTCTAATGTGAGGGAAGTTATTATGGTTGTGAAGGAATGGGAATATTTTTTTGTAGAGTTTGTTGATGTATTGGTTGAGATTGGATTGGAATATGTTGGGATGTTTGTTGTCGCATTTGTTGAGGGTTACCTTGTGGTGGCTGACAAGATAGCATGTTAATTTGAGGTGGTTTCTCAGGAATAAAAGGAGGTGGCAATAGATTAGAAGTAGGTGCTCATCCTAGAAGTGACGGTAATACAACAAAAGGATTTCCCCAACATTAATGGGAGTTTGAACAGATTGAGTAGGTGGAAGAGGTGGTACAGATGGTGTCGGGTTTTGTCCTTAAGGAACATTCAAAGATGGTGGTGGAGGCAGATATTGTGGCATACCATATGCAAGGGGAACATTTGGATTGGGTGATACTCTTCCAACCATGATCAGAACCTGAGGGGGATGTGTGACTAGATATAGTACGACATTACCAAACCCAGGCTGGTACCAATTATCAATGGGAGGAACCTTGAGAACATAAGTATTCCCTAGAGGAGATATATTGAAGAATTTAGATAGCTCGAATCCTGATGGTGGCTTGAAACCCTTCAAGGGAAATGTGGAAAATATTTTATCCCCACGCTCACTAATAAAATGATCAGTCACCTGACAATTGAACGGATGATTAAGGTTTATTAACTGTGACTTCAAGTTGATTGACCATGCTTTCATCAATAGGAGGCAATGTGGTTTGGACCTCAGTGTTGGATTGTGATGAGCCTCCATAGTTAGGATCCTGAGGAATTTTGGGATAAGCACCTTGAGCTTGTTTTTCTTCCATGAATTTCTTTTTTTGTGATCAGGTAATGGGCATGAAAGTGCAAAATAGGCCTAAGTGATGAATGAAGGATTGGATGAGAGATTGATCGATTAATTTGGATGATGGATAAAGGATGCAATTGGATTGGATTAATTTATAGGATGACACAATCAATTGGATTGGATCGGTAAAATCGAGTCTAAACTCGGGTTCAAAAGCTTTGATTTAGATGATGTAAGACGTTGAATGATCAGAGAGAAGTGCAAGATGGTTGATTATGACATTAAATCTACCTCAGGATAGAAGTAGATTGATTGGGTTGAGGATTATTTACTGATTTAGGATAGATGCAATCCTAAGCAAGTACAAATGATGATGATCGAGATCAGACACCTAAGCCAACTTGGATGAAAACATCTAAAACAAAGTCTAGGGGATTTGGATTGACAAACCGATGATGGATATGTGATCTAAGGATGCTCTAAGGTGGTCCTAGATGACTTGATTGATGAAATGATGATCTTTGTAGAATTCTGATGGATGAAAAATGATGAATACAAGAAGACAGATGGTGATAAAAAAAATCGATCACATAAAATGATAGGCTTTTAGTGGTGAAAAGGATTCACATTGTGGAATTTGTATGGGAAGCAAGGTTACCTCTATAAGTCACAAGTTTGCATCTGAAAGATGCAAGTTCGCTTGTTTAGAATGAAAAAACTCACCTTTGTAGGTAGAAAACTAGCCCTTAAAAAACTACAGCTTGCCTATTTAGGATGGAAAATTCACCCAAGACTTTAATGACACAAGAAACAAGTGAATATGCTAAGAAAAATTTCCTATCTAGAAAAGAAGGCTCGCCCAAGACCTAATAGGGATGGAAATAGATAAAGTTGCTCAGCAAGATTACCTATCAACAATCAAGTTCACCCTAGAAGCTAACAAGTTTACCTAAGAAGAAATAAAGTTCACCCAAGAGGAAAGAAGGTTTGCCTAAATAGCTGAAATGTTTTTCTAAAGCCTTGAAATCACTAAAGAACAGGTAGATGTGACTTTCAGGATCTCTTAACAAAATGGCAACCTTGACGAAAAGGACTCGAACAATAAATCAGATGGAAAATGGGCCCACCTAATGGATAAATGGACTCAAACAAAGACTTGAATGGAGAACAAGGTCACAAATGAACAAATGGGCACTCGAACAAACCCGAACGAGGACTCAAAATGGATAATGGGATAGTGAACGGACAAACAGGTACCTAAACAAACCCGAATGGAAAACTTGAAATAGAGAATGAAATCATGAATGAGGGAGAAGATTAACCTGAATGGACCCAAGCAGGAACTCAAGACAAAGAATGGAAACCTAAACGGACCTGAACAGGGTGTCGAAATGGAGAACGAATACCAAAATGGACCTGAACGGGGACTCAGAATAGAGAATGGACACCGAAATGGACCTAAACGGGAACTCAAAATCAAGAAAAAATACCGAAATGGACCTAAACAGGGACTCAAAATGGGGAATGGACACCTAAACAGACCTAAACGGGGACTTCAAATGGAGAACTGAAGCCAGGTTTACCCCTGTAGTGGGAAAATTTTCCCAACAAGGAAGCAAGATCACCGAAGAAAGAAGTAAAATCACCCAAGAAGGAATCAAAATTGCCCAACAGTCAGGCAAAATTGACTAACAATCAAGAAAACTCACCCAACAAGGGAGCAACTTTGTATGTTCTTGGGAACAGGTGAATTTGATAACCGATAGGCTCGCCTAAGGGATGGAAAAAAAATCTTTTTGTGGGGAACGGGAAAAAATGGGGTCGCTTAAGAAAGTGACCCACAAGAAATGCACGTCTGACAAAGGAAAACTCACCCAAGTAGATGACCTAGATTGGACTGAGATGCAAGATCACCTGTTTGGAGGGAAAAATCACTTTTCTACAATTTTCCTTTGTAAGAGGCAAAGTCACCTCTGAAGGTAGGGTCTGATTGTGGCAAAGAAAAATAGGCATGACAAACAACAAACAGGAGGCTGGATTAAATCAATTGAAAGTAAAAGCACTGGTATCACATAAAGAAGAAAATCTAGGCAACACGATCCTAAAATTAGTGATAAAGGTTTGCAAACTTAATGTAGGCCCAACACCCTGAGTAGAAAACCCAAGGTTAATACTTTGTGGTACTAGGGTGGTTCTCTGGAGCACCATTTCTCACGATGGTGGATAAATAGCATTCCAATGCAACAAGGTCACCAACAAACACCATGGGCTCACCTTCACGCTCTCACTCGAGCACTATCGTAGTCCAAAATGAGGATTCCTATCTCAACCCAAGGGAGTATATGGTGAGTAAATTCAAGGTGTGATATGTATCCTCTGTACTATACCAAGCTATAGCTAAAACACGGGTCTCTATCTAGGAAACACGAGGCTATCTAGGGTGTCCTCAATATATGCAAGGTATGTGAGGCACAACCATGAAAACCAAACTATCACAAGCATGAGTCAAGAGCCCCAATGAGGTACTGGGAACTCAAACCAACTCTTCAAATCTTATCTAGGTATCACCTTAGCTTCGATGCTTAGCAAGACACGACGTGACTAGATTGGGGTACAAATTTCATTCTTACCCCTTTATACACCCCGCCTATAACACATGGTTGGAATCATCCCCCAAGTGATGAAATCCTAGGTAGGTCCCACTAAAGGAAGAATATACTAGACATTTCAACTGATCCCTAGGCTCACATGTAGTGCAAGGAGAGAGCTTAGACGCACTAGCACCTCCTAGGAAGACTCGACTAGAATAGAGAAAGCTGTGATTTCTCGTCACTCGAGATCACAGAAAGGTGCAAGGAGAGTGGATACGTGAACAACCTACTCAAAAAAATGGAAAAAAAGATAATTGACCCTTTAATTAAAGCTACATGTTCCTAGCTAGAATGGAAAATTGACAAACAAACTAACTAAAAGGTCTGGAATCAATCATTATGCAAAAGACACGTTAGTATTTTTGAACCATCGGTATTGGAAAGATGAGAAATGACTACACAAAATGTTAGAAAACTCAATACAATCAAAAACAAATGAGTTAGCTGGTGAATATGTAGAACCAAAAATGAAACGACGCTAAAAATGAAAGATCAAAGTTTTAGATTCACCTCAAATTCGCCTTTGTGTGAGGAAATTTCACCCGTATAAGAGGCAAGTTCTCCCTTCTAAGCCAAAAAAATTTCCCATGAAGGGGGCAAGTTCACCTATCTGAGATGTCAATTTCGCCTATCAACAGAATTCAAGGCAATTTTTCCCCTGAAGTAAGAAATTTCTCCCCAGAGAGAAACTTCACTCCTATAATGTGCAGATTCGCCCCTCTGGAAAGTCAAGTTTGCCCCTAGAGGAAAATTTTCCCATCTGTCTAGGAAATTTTTTCCTTGTACTGAGCAAGTTCGCCCTTCAGGGTAATTTCACCTTTGTAACTGAAATTTGAACCTACAAAAGTCAAACAATAGAGAACGTAAAAGGATAAACCCATGATGTGGGTCCAATTGAGAATGCCAGAAATGTGTACAGGTGTTTTAACCTAGTCTAAAATATAAAACTAAATTAAATTAAAACAAGAAAAACACAAACAACACCTCAAGATTGGCCTAAGTTGAACTTGAAAAAAATAAAAGATAAAGAAGTGATATACCTTGTCCAAGTTGATTGGCTAGTTGGCCCTTTTGATCACTTGATTTGTGTGCTCCTTTCAATGGGAAATAGAATGAAACTAGATGCAAAATGATTTGGATGATATGAGGAATGAAATGGTGCAAGTGGATATTTGGATAGATGCTTAGTGGGGATGCAAAATGAGCTCAAAGTTGCAGTAATGGTGGATGCTTGAGAATGTAAGTGTGCTTGAAACCTTGAATGTTCAAAGTTGCATGTGTTGAAAATGAGGGCCAATTCCTCTAATTTTAGGGGAAAGGGCTCTAATTAATGAAGGTTCAAGATGCAGCCACCTTGGACAAGATCAAGGGCTAGGGTGAGTTGAGAACTCACAAGCCCTCACATCTTGACATGTGGTTGGTGATGTGTAAATAAGGACATGATGTGGAGGTACTTCATTATACCTTGGGAATGGACAAGATCTCCTCATAAAGGAGGTCCTTGTCGCCATGTGGGTGATGAGACTTTTGAGGAATTAAAAATTCCTCAAAATTCTTTGGAGGAATAAATGTGAATTAAAATTTCACATTGGGAAAGGGTTGCCTTATCCAAAATGAGAAAGCTTTCAATGAAAATTTGACTTGAGGGTATGCCATAAATGGCATAAGGGGTTAAGGTGACCTAATCAAGTAATTAGGTTGTGCAAACAAGTGATTAAGGTAATTAATGGTGGATTAATACAAGTGGGCTATGATGGAGGATGTGACACTAATCCTAATTAAGGGTGTGCACATCTTACTTAGGGATTAATTAAACTATTCCAGATTAAGGAAGGTTTATGGAGGATGGGACAAGGAGAGATCAAATGGTGAATTTAAAATTGATTTAAATTCATAAAGGCCAATGAATAAATTAAATAAATAGAAGTATTTATTTAATTTAGAGAGGAAAGGGGACAAATGTAAAGTATTTAATCATTTAAATTAAATACCTTAGGAACCTTAGGGAAATAGGAAATATTAATTAAATAGATCATTTAACTAACACTAATGGAATAGGCGAGATAAATAAATGAAAGGGATGAATTTGAACTTGTGGGAGGGATAAAATTTGGATGTCTAAACTATCTTACCAATTAACTTCATAGTCAAAATCCTCTACAGAACCCTCACCTTAAGGCTCACTAAGGAATAATCTTTCAAACAAAAGCTAGATGAGTTGGAAAAAATAGATGAAGAAAGGTAGTTGGTCGAATCACACTTGTGAGTAGAATGTACAAGGTGAAAATATTGGTACAATAGAAACCTGAGGACAAAACACTTTCATCTTGGACATATTAAATTGTTATATGACAACAAGTTCAAAAAATAACGAAAACTCAAAGTTTGCTAGTTAGGACTATACAAAATCAATGACATTTTGGATTCTAGATAAATAAGGTTAGAGACATTGGATGGCACAATCCTATAGTGTTATGTCAATGGAGTGATACTAAAACATTTTCATGAATATTTTGAACAAATTTCAATTGAGGAAAATTAAATGTTTTGAAGAGGGCATGATAGTCAAAAAATAGTGCATAAACACTAGCCCAAAGATACTTAATATCTAATCGGAAAGAATATTCCAAAAAATGAGTTTAAGAAGATAGAATGTACTCTAGGGATAATATATAAGGGCCACATCTCCTATTGTAAATATAAGTAGATAGAAATATCTATTCACCAATAATAGATAACAGGATAGAGTGATGTATAATAGAATAGAAAAGGATATAGAGTATTGACTATAACAGAGATATAAGAAATGCAATGAAAGTTTATTGATATAATTAATATAAATACCTTTGAACTTCATGTGTGTATGTTATTTTATTCTAATTTAAAACTAATCTTGGACTCAAAATACTTTTCCATTTTAGCTCAATATGACCAACTTCAAGTTTAAAGACTACAACTAGCAAAAATCATTTGGGTACAAAACTTTGGTTTGTATCCCTTGAATATTTTACTAACAATGTGTACTAACACATGTAAGTGATCAAATTAAATTAAGTCAAGCAAAAATTTATCCTTGAAGTTAATGAGTGTTACTTCAATCCATCAAGGAGATCATATTTGAGTGGTGATTTATAGCAAGGTTTTCAATTCATTACTTGTACATCAATTAGCCTTTTGTCCAACCAAGGATACACTATATTTTTGTTGGAAAATGGTCAGCACTCCCTTCAAGATTTGTGACAAGGGAATAACCACCTCCTGTGTGATCCATGTGTGTACCATTTGTATCAAGAATTGATCAATTTATCTTTTTACGTAATGAAAAACATGAGACAACAATTGGTATCAAAGCATTGGGTCATAGGTTTGAATCCCCTCAAGTATGGTTGAGGGGGAGATTATTGGTAGATGGTCAACACTCCTCTCAATATTCATGAAAAGGGACTAAATTCCTCTTATGTGATCCATGTCTCTATCATTTTTATTAAGCATTGATATATTAATCTTTTGACACAATGGAAAAGGTGGGATAACACTCAAAATTTTCAATTGTGGAGGTAGAAATATTAACACGGGGTTTGACTTAGAAAATCCTCTATATGGTATAACCCTTCATCTCATTTTGTGTGTAAATATTATATATTTATAGTGATTTTAAGGAATATTAAGGATATTTGTTCATTCATGCATCAAAAACCTACAAGTAGACAAGTCATAGAATCTACTTTCCCTCACTAACAAATGAAGTTCTAATAATAACACTTGGAAGAAAGAAGCTATAGATTAGTGACCTTATTCCTATACCTTTAGATCTAGTAAAAAGGAGGAAAATATAGGGCACATTTAACTCTAGACCTGCAAAATCAAGATCAAGTTTATATCTCAATTTCATCTATGTTCACCCTTTGTATTTCTAGAATCCAATTTTGTCTATATGCATTTAGTTTATCAAAAATCATAATAAACTGCTATATTTTTTAATTTTATCATTAAATCATTCAAAATTAGTCAATTATAAATCATAAATCCATAACCCACATCACATCAATCCACCCAATAAAATGATTAGAACCTTGATCCACCATTCTAACTCTCTGTATTAGTATTTGTAGTTAAGTGGATTTGAGATCATTTATAATCCTCCAATCAATAAGAGTATGATCTATACCCTAGATGCCTTTTCCCAACCAGATAATAACATATCATGTTGGAGTCTAGGATATTATAAGTAGGTATAATAAGTTTTTCTACAATACATATTTACTCATGTTATTCATCAAGGATATCCAAAAGAGATCCATTGTCCATTACATTGGTATCTTTTTTTATATAATAAACTTGTACAAAAGATATATCCAAGAAATATTATTTAAAATTGCCAACCATGAATGAACATAGAGTACAAGATTGTCTTCCTTAGTAAGAAACACATCATTTACCTATTTGAATATTATCTATGAATCACCAAAGTCTTATAACTGTTGGATGTTCCATTGTGCTACTAATCTTTTACTAGATATCAATGCCTCATATTTTGTTATGTTATTTGCATATGAAATCAAATGTAGAATTATTTTGGGATGAAATTACCTTGGGGTGATGAAAAAGATTATAACAGTTGATCCATCAAGGTATAATTTTCATGCTTTGGATTCTTCAATGTGAAGGATGGATTCATCTAGAAATTTTGTGGTACAAGGATAATAATCCTAAATAAGAGCCTCTACTAATTTATATATTATAACTTTCCCCTTCATTTCCTTTTGATTGGAATACTCAATATAAAACTCACTAAGTAACATAGCCCAATTTTCCATTCTACCAGTAAGGGTTGCTTTGAACAAGTATTTTAATGGGTCAATTTTGGTAATAATATAAGTGATAGCATTAATCATATATTGCCAAAGATTTTTCTTGCCAAGTACTACTACAAGGAAAGATTTCTCCATGGATGAGTAATTGATTCTGCATCCAAACAGTGTCCTACTAAGCTAATAAATGGTAATCTCTCTTCCTTGATCATTATGTCAAGAAAATTGGACACCTAAGGCATGTTTCGTAATCAAGATGTAAAATAAAGGCCTATCTAGTATAGATGCCACTAGTACTAGAGGATTAGACAAGTATTCCATAATATAGTGAAATAATTTTTGGTGTGATTGATCCCACACAAATATGTCATTTTTTCAAACTAGATGTAAATAAGGATAGGTCTACTATATGGGCAATGAAATACCTAATAGCCTATATTTTTCCTATAAGCTATATAGCAATGTAAGGTTCCTAGGACGTAGAATTATTTTTATTTATTTTAACTTATTTGGATATACTTTGATGTCTCAATGAACCATAAGAGATTTCATAGTGTGACACTAAAGACACATTTCTTAGGATCTAATTTTACCTTGTACTCTTTGAGCCTTTTGATATTCTAGATGACCTAGTGATATTCTTTGACTTTTGATTTTCCTAGGATATCATCCAAAATATATTCAACATTATAATGTAGAATATCATGGTATATGAAACCCATGGCTCTCTGATATGTAGCACCAAAAATTTTAGGCTAAATGGCATGACTCGACAATAGACATATCATGGTATATGCAAGATTACCTAGTGATATTCTTTGACTTTTGATTTTCCTAGGATATATTCCACAATATATTCAACATTATAATGTAGCATATCATTGTATATGAAACTCATGGATCTTTGATATGTACCACCAACATTTTTTAGGCTAAATGGTATGACTCTATAATAGAAGGTTAACCAAGGGGAGATGAAGGCTATAGTTGGTCTTAAGATGTTATCTGAATTTAGTTATACCCTTAAGAATCCATCCCTAAGAGATAACATCTCATGTCTAGTTGTCAAATCTACAAACATATCTATATTAGTAAGTTGAAAATAATCCTTGGGCCAAGATTTACTAATATCCATAAATTCTATACATACTATGATTCTTTTGGTTTTATTTCTTACAAAGAATACATTAGATACCCACTCTAGATAAGAAATAGGATGTATAAATCCAATTTCTAGCAATTTCTGAAGCTCTTCCTTTACTAGGAGGACCACCTTATAATGCATTTTTCTTAGCTTTTGAAAAATTAATTTGGCATCGGGTCAATCAACAAGGTGGTAAATGACAAAGGATGGTTCCAAGCAAGGCATTTCAATATAAGACAAATAAAATACATCTAGATGATCTATAAGTAGCATTGAGATGCCTATCTACAACTCAAGATCTAAAGAAACTATACTTTGTGTCAACTTAGGTGCCTTCTCTATACCCATATTTATTTCTATAACTTCTTCAACAAGGATTAGTGACCAATTTTTGAAGCTGGGAAAGATTCAATGGAAGGTTAATATCACTATTAAATGGTGTATATTTATTAAGTGTATATTTCGATGATTTCTATAAAAATATAGTTGTTCTCTAAAATATGTACTTGAAATCAATAGGATTGGAAAGCTCTATTGATAATATCCTAGGGAAGTGTGGTCATGGGATTTCATAAGCTCTAGTATATCCTCATTTCATTGAAATATATCCATGGTAGAAATAAAATGTTGGTCCTATTCAATGAGCTTGAGGTATTGTAGATCAAGATGAATAGTGAGGATGGTGTTGTCATGGAAATGGAATAATTTTATGGTAGGAAGCTCTTAGAATATGTGTTCTTGGAATTATCAAGAAACTAAACAAGGATATCATAGTAATCATCATAAGCATCATACCCTAAGCCATATTTTTTATCATTTAATAATAAATTTATACAATCAAGGGGCCTTGATCATGTAATTCAATACCATTTCCTTTATAGTTCATTTTTCTATTATGTGCAAGGGGATAGTATATTTGTCTTCCTTAAATAAATAATGATATTATTCATCTTTGTAAATCGCTATAGTATTAAATCCCTTTATGTCCTCATCAACAAGATATCCATTGAAAATGAAGGTAATCAAACCCTATTGCAATGTGAGGAGGGGATCTTGGAATTTTGGGTGTGGTTGACCAAAGGCTCAAGGTGAGATGGGAAACTTGGAAATATGAAGGGATTCATGAATTTTATATTCTTCATATCTTGTATCAATGATTTTGAATGTGGATTTGAGGGGGTTTTACTTGGTCGATGGAGTAAAACACATGGAAGGTAAATCACTAGGGTCGATATATAATGTGGATTTTATGAAATATGACTTAGGAATTATTTTGGAGGATGGGTAGTAGTTGTCATATTTTCCTTGCAACATATTATAATATTGAAAGGGGTGGAGGTCACCAGGAATATTAATTTCCATACTAGTGTGTGGAAACTTAATATATTGATGATATGAAGCCATGGTCAACCAGGTAAGATATTATATGGGAGGTATAGATCAAAGATGTGGCATAGGTATCATACAATGAGGGCCTAATATTGATGAGAAGGCACATAGTACTAGTTGACTCTCCATCTATAATATCATAGGTCTTAATGGTGATAATTTGAGATCCCAAAGCTTTTGTTGTATAACCCAAACATTGCACCAATTTGAGTGTATAAATGTTTAGGATTGACCCATGGTCTATGAGAATAAATTTTATTTTATGTTTGGAAATGACATCAATGATATGGAGGGGATGGTTATGCGATGGATTGAAGGGAGGAAAATAATTTGGGGTGAATGTGAGGTGATAATCTATGGAAATATGACCAATGAGAGCTTAGAATAATGAATGGTCAATATTATTAGGGACTTGATATTCCTATAGGATCCGATTTAAGATATCCCTATGAGTGGGAGATGTTTGAAGGAGCTCAAGGATGAAAATTTGGGCTATATTTTTCTCAATATGGTAAAGGATTTCATATGATTTAGGGTTTTTTTATTGGATGGAGTAGGACCTTGGATCATGAATTTTCCACATTGGGTTGTGATAATACAATTGAGTTCTTTTATTTTTAATGGTATGAAATTATTCATAATATTTCTCAATATTCCCAATAAAAGAGTACTAGGTATATGGAATTTTGTGGTGATGGATGGTGTTTATATGTGATTCCTATCCTTGGGTATATTTTTCATTATTCCTAGGGAATGGGTTATGATATATGTCAAAGTCTTGATCAGGTGGGGTATTTGATGGTCCTATGATTTCAATTTCATATTTATCTATAAGGACTTGGATATAGTGTTTGAATTTTGTAAATTTCTTGTGGCATGAACTTTAATTTAATAATAATCACAATATTCATCCTCCTTCTACCATAAGGGATTTGGATGACTATCATAAAAGGGTTTTTTGAGTGGAAAGGAAGCCCGGTTATCCTTGAAAAGTTGAAAAAATAATTTGATATGTTCCCCTAAGGGTGTGAACTATCTCCTTTTTGACTCATCATTCGGTGTATATAGAATGATGATGAATGATGATTTTTGGATGTCTTAGAAAAAATTTAAATCAATAACCCCATCGAAGATTTTTTATTAATATTTTTTAGAGTAAGTTTTATAACCCGTTTAGTAATGAGTATATTTTTAATTTGGATTCCTCTTTCAATGATTTCATCAAAAGAAGTGACACACTAAACTTTTAGATGAAATTCCAATTCTAGATTGAGATGTGTGACAAAGATGTGTACGAGTTATTGTTCCAATATTTTCCATGAAAGCCTACCAGAAAAAGCTCTTTGAAATTGAAGGAATGAAGAAAAAAATTTCCTTGATTTTTATTTGGTATTACATAATTCCATCATGGTGAGCTCGTCCTCCATGTTATAGAAAAATTATTTAATATTTTCTTAACTAGATCTACAAAGGACTTGATAGACCCATTAGGTTGCTACAACAAAAATTTGAGTTATTTCCGACATAGGCTATGAGGGAAAAAACATAGTAGTGATACATCTTCATGTGCCACTTCTTGGATAGCCATGATGAACTATTTTACATGCTCCATAGGATATTATTTATCCTTGTAATTTTCATACTTAGGAATTCCAAAAGAGGTATGGAATGCAATACCATATGGACATATCAAATGGATGTGGGAATAACTCTTTAAAGGTATATTATTTCTTATGATGAGATCCTCCTTGGAATCCTTTAAGGGAATCTTTCATGGCTTTCCCATTCTTGATTGAAAGATGAAATAGAAGGTTGGAGAATTGGTGAATTATAGTGATGATGTTGTGTGTTGTAAGTCTTAGGGTTAATGAAGTTTTGGTATGGGTGATGTTATGCAATAATTTTAGGTTGACCTTAAGTGGAGGTCCAAATTTTAGAATGGTAATAATGAAAGTAGAGGCACAGGAGGTATTTTGATTAGTAATGGGGATGGAGATATGGATTTTATATTGGAGGTGTTGGGTTTATTTCCAAGTTGTGTATCTATTGTTGACTTTACTTGACTAGTTGATAAGGTATTTTAAAGATAAGTATGTATTTTAAGTGGAATAGATTATTGATATAGGGAGTTTTCCCTAATGGAAAGAAATCATTTACCTCAAGAGGGAGTATTATTGCATAAATGAGAGTTGGTGTGTTTGTGAATGGGATGAAGGTCATTATGGCTTGTGATTGGAACTTTATAATGGGTGTGATAATGATCCAAGTGAATAATATGTACTATGAGATCAAGGTGGAAGAGGTCACAACTAGGAGGTAGTTTGTCCCTTGATTATATAACCTATATAAGGATTATATCTTTGTTTATTTTGATAAATCTCTCCATGACATAATGTCCTCACTAAAAAATGAGGATGAAATTAGGATCGATAGTGTATTGATGTTGGTCGATATTTCCATCATCAGTTTCACCACTATCATGTTGAGGTTGAAAATTTTCTCCTAAGAAGGAAACCTTTCTATGAGGGGGGCTGATTATGAAAAGGATTTTCTGCAATAATTTCATGTCTAGTGGTTTATCTTGTGCTAGGAGCCATTGCTCTTGGTTTTCAATTTGATGTGGTAAAGGTTGGGTACGGAGGACTTGGTGAATTTTTTATTTTTTGTGATTATATCAACAAAGGGAGTCACTTTCTAAAATTCAGGATATTCTAAGTTCGTATAATGGATGAACTAGAAACAACTTGGATCGATAAAATAATCAAACAAGGGAATAGGTGAGTATGTCGATTACCTGGATTTGATTAGCTAAAATTGGATCAAAGTATATGCTACACTTTTAGATCTTAAAGATAATTTGATTTGACTTAGATTTTGGAATCCATGGATAGTTTTAGAGTGTCAAAGATTAGAATATGGGATCTAAGATAGATTTCAGGGCCCTAAAGGGATGGATTAGGTGATAATTTGTGTTGAAATTCCATGCCCTCTTTGATTACCTATAAATTATAATCAATTTCAGAGATCCTACATGGATCATCTTATAGGAATTACACTTCTTTTGTTGTACTAGAACCCCCTATTCATACCTTAGTCAAGTACCAAGATTGATAATACCAAAATTGTCTAAGTGTGAAATTTGTCATATTTTTAGAGTTTCCCTAACTGTCATGTAGTCATACCTTTTCTATTGGATCCAATTCATTGTCCTGAGATTTGTTAAATACGACTAAGTGTTGTATTTGTCAACTCATTGGGTCATTGGTGGTCCCCTTATTCACATGCCTCTTCAAATTTATTGTGTTTCCCCAATCATTGAAGTTCAAAGTCTCTATAGTCCTAAACATTTTTCTTATAATTTTGGTGTGTTGGTGACTCTCTTACTTTCATGCCTCTTTCAGCATCCTTTCCTTCACCTTCTTGACCAGCGATCCTTGATGATATCATGAAAATTTCATGTTGATGTCATCATATTTTCCTTCATCCCTTCTCTTTGGTGACATCATGTCGATATCATCATTTGTTTTAGTCCTTTAGATTTATTCCTTTTGTTTTTTATTATGTCTGATCCCTAACATCCCAACACCCCAATTTCTCTTGTCCTTTCCAGTTTTGTAGTTTAAAAGGTTATCTTCCTTATCTCTTATTGGAAATAACTGTGATGGATATTTGATATCCCAATGTCCAATGATTGCATCGAAGGATTTAATAATAATCTTCCAAGATTCATGGGTACATTAGTAAGCAATGGCCCAATGTCATGATTTCCAATAAGGGAAAAGAGATAAAATTATTTTTGGGGGTGTCAAGGGATTTAATGTTTCCTCATCATGACAAAAAGGCAATCCCAAGCCTAATAATTCATCAGAATAATCCAACACTACTTGAAGCACCATCAATTCTCACCAATGCTTGCAACTACTATATTTTTATATAAGACGGCTCTAGGGGGGATTTTAATTAAATTAGCATGGATCCAAGGGGAAAATATAGTTCCCATGCATTATTCAATAGTATATACATCCTTTTCTTAGATCTTTATCCCCAAGTAGTGATTTTTAGTGAATTTTGTGGGTAATTTTCACCTTCCTTGCACTCAAACCCATGAATCATCAATTTTCAAAGGTATGGGAAGGTTCAAACAATTTTCTATCACACCTTCATGATGATCATATCATATTTTTAGAAGATGCGTGAATTATTTTCATTGGTGGGGTATGTAGCTAGTGTTACCTACGACCTTCTGACATATTTATCGTCTCCCTTAGGTATATAATTTGTTTGATCATGATTTTTAAAGGGACTTCTTAGTTTCCTTCTATAGGCTTACATTCTCTATAATTCTATCATTATAAACAAGCTCGATGCCTCTAAATTAATATGTTTTCCCTATTTTCACCTTTTCTCACTTCTAACATACTGTGTAAATCTTCTTACCTTTATGTTTGAATGGATGTTTCCTACCTTAGAAATATATATGTATGTTATGTAAAACATATTTGTAGGGACTATATTTGGATATTTTCTTCCCTCTTAGTAAATTTCAAATCCCTTACCTCCATATCTATTTGTAGGAGTTATTAAAATAGATAATTATGTGAATTCTCTTGGTATCTTTCGTTGATTCTCTATATTTTTGTGGGAAGAAGGAAATTCATCTAAATATTGGTGCATCACCTTCTCCATTTCTACATTCCGTATCCCTTTTCTCCATATAAATTTGGTAGAATACGATTAAGGTTTTAATTTTATTCAATGTTGAGTTGGATCAACACCTTACATTTAGGTTCAAAGAGGAATCCAACCTTCTCCATAGGTTTTTTCTCAATCACGAAGTCCCCCACCTTGATATTATTCCCATTGTATCATTGGAATGTTGAGATAGCTTCACCAAGGTGCAATTTCATGTGACAAATTTTTTTGGCATACCTAACAGGACCACTTTGATGAGCTACATATCATTTTATGAGAATATTGGTGTTGTTATAGGTATTTATATCCATTATCGGTGATTCTTCAAGCACCTAATGACTTTATGCACTCTAGTTCCAAATAAATCCTATAAATTTTCATTCTAAGAATACAAATTAGAGCTTCTTCAATAGGTAACTTCCAAATTATCAAATTATCATTTTCCAATACAAGAAGAAGAACTAAGAATTATTTATCTCTAACAAGAAGATGTAGGATTTTTTACCTTCATGCCCCAAATCCCAATCTACACCTCCATTTATTAGGCTCCCTCAACTAAGTACACCTACTACTCAATTAAATAGAACACTATTTTGTACTCCACCAAAGGCTCAACCTAGAAATAAAGTTTTTAATTTTTCAATGGAGACAATCCTCTTATCGTAGATCAATGAGATGACATACTAGTGGCCACCTTAAAGAGAATATCATCCTACACTATTGAAACAACCACCATCTCTATAGACCACATACAAGATGATATCAATATATGCTTTGTTCACAACACCGCAAAAAGACAACGTAGTTGTTAGAATTTTGGATACTTCCTTAAAAGGAAAGGAAATAAAATGATACAAAGGGTTATGGTCCAAGTCTATTCACAACTTGGATTAGTTGAGTGCAAAAATTTGTGAGCAACATGAAGACAAGAGAAATCACTTATCCCTTGTAGAAAAATTGATTGAAATTAAGAGAGATCCTCACAAATTTATGGGAGAATTTAATTTAGTATTTCAAAAACCTTGGGATAGGATCCCTACCTTGGTTAAGTTGTCTTTGGATCATGTCTTACATTATTTTAAGGGCTTGTAATAGTGACATCATTGTTATGATACAACCTATAGGTGGAACAACTCTGCTAGATGTCTATGATAATACAATCAGGGTAGAAAATTGTTTAATACAAGTAAGAAAGATATATCTAAGGCTTCTAATGCCTTTATTCCAAAAAAATCCACATACACAACTAACTTTGGCACCACTTCCCATAGCAATAAGTAATCAATCATCTACTTTTGCTTCCCCTTCAAATGAATTATATGATATCAAAACCTACTAAAAATATGTTGCAATGAGTTGGTTACCTTAAAGAGATACAAAGCCCAAAATAATAATCCTTACTAGACTCATATTCAAGATTAGGAAACAAATAGGAAACCATACATGGAAATATAAAAGGAAAAAACCAATAGAATCATGTTAGGAATCTTAACAGTATTAATCTATTTACTACCAGTACAACAAAGGATCTTGTTCCACTATAGAATAACCTAGCTTAGAATTGTGAGTGGTATTAATCATGTAACCAACCTCATAACTAAAAATCATGCCAAAGTGGAGAGTTTGGTAGAGCTTTAATGGTTCAAAATGCACTGAGACTTTTAGAGAAACAACTTGAAACAAATTAGGAAATTGTTAGGAGGTAAGATTAAATTCATGATGTTTATACAGTGGTAAATTGGCATGAGGCATAATTTTGTGGCATAAATCAATTTTCTACATTAGACAAATATGGTGATTCAATGGTTTAGAATACAAGGTCGAAGAGAATAAAAATGGGAGATGGGTCATCTTTCATGGTTAGTCGAGTCTCAACTTCCCAAGCATCCCAAAAATTTGTAAATTAAAGTAAAGTAAGATAATAAAAAAACCAATTTTATATTCAAATTAGACTATTGGAAAGGTAAATAAGGCACAAAATCAATCTCAAGCCCATCAACAAACAAGAGTGGGTCATGTTAAATTACAAATTTCCCTTCAAAGGTTATTCATGCCCCTTGCAAAATTGTTGAATAAATAAATAAAGATAACTTAAATTTTACCATGTGGGAGGATTTAGCCATCCCATTTCAAAGGGACTTACTTGAAGAAACATTGAGAGGCATCAGTTAGGAAAGTGATGTTTTGAAAAACAAACAAATAGTAGATCCAATCAGTCCAATTCAACCGAAATAAGGGTTTCAAGTAAAAATAGTAAGCCAATGTCCTATAGGTCCTTAATTAGTGGAGACTATCCACTCCATAATTACATGATAAATTCAGGGGCTAGTGGCTCTATTATGCCAAAAAGGATGGCTAATATTCTTAGCATAAAATATGAGCTAGTTTCCAAAGGATTTATGCAAGTGGATGGAACTACTATTGAAATAGTAGGATTCATTAAGGACTTAAAATTAACCTTGCATGCATTCCCTAGTTACATGGTTCTACAACACATTTCGATGATATACCTCCCCACTTTATTTTCCATATTTCTATTCAAGTAATTCAAAACCAAAATAGGAAGGTGTTTATCTTCTAAATGGTCTCATTTTCTATTTAGAACAAGATACGACACAAAGGTGACCATAAAAGTAGAGACCCTCTACAAAAACCATATTGAACCATATACCCCTAGCCCCATAAACATGAACTACACATTGCACATCCTAGAGGCAGATATCATTGTTCATGAGACTTATACCCATTAGGATTCATTGATTGTGTACTTGATGAATGAGGAAATTCCTTCCGATTTGAATCATACACTAAGGTAGAATAAATTGGATCAGGTACCTACTGTGTACATGAGTAAAACACCCCTATTCCTAATCTAATGAAACCTCAAGAAGACATTGAAGGCATGTGGAAAATATTTTTTGATGGCTCAAGAAATAGAAATGACACTAGTATTGGATTCATGCTATTGTCTCCTAACAATGAAAAAAATTAATCCAAGGTCTTCAACTTGAAATAAAAAGAGGGATCAAATTATTGCAATATTTTGGTGATAATGAGCTAGTTTCTCACTAAATTAGAGCTCAAAGAACAACCAAGAAAATATTTCTCAATTCATACATACAAAGGATATGGAATCTGATTAATGGATTTAAATTATTTCACATCCAAACCATCACTACAGGATAAAACAAACAACATGTTGATAGTATTACAACAATCAGAGTGCAATTTGATATATTGGACAATATTGCATACAAGAAAGAGCATCATACAAAGTTTTTAGTATGGCCTATTGTCCTGTTGGTTAAAAAATTTGTCACTTTAAATTTATATTCTCTCGCCCACACAAATGAAAATATGGCTAATAGTTGAGTCACTTTCAATGGTAGTTGCAAGTTCTCTCTACTTATTTTACAAGGTGTAGCTACCTTCGAATTATTTGCAATGAATTGAAATACTAGGTGATGAATTGAAATACTAGGTGTGCTTTTGATCAGAAAGGAGAAAAGGTGAACTAGAATATACCCATAATCATGAAAGTATATATGAAAGATTACAATTGTAATGAAAAGGATGTAGGTTAAATGACTCACAATTCATATACCCCACAATCCCAAATGGTAAACAAGAAAGATTGAACAACAAACCATTCATAAAAGATGATTTAATCTTGAATTTATAATTTCTAAAATAAAAACATCAACACAATCTGAAATAATAGATATAATATTGAATAACAATTGTGAAGACACAAAAGACATTGGTAATCAAAAAGAGTTTTAATAAATTCAAAGATCTAGAAATAATCCCCTTATCTCTCCAATAGACAAGCTCAAAGACTCTGCATCTGCTATAAAAAAAATGTGCTTGAGAAATAAAATTTGATTCTTGCTTCCTCTGTTCCTGAGCTGAAAAAAGATCCCCTTATCTCTCCAATATACAAGCTCAAATATTCCACATCTGATACAACAAAATGTGCTTGAGAAAGAAAATATACTTATTGCTTCCCTTGTTCCCGAGCTGAAAAAAGATCTCCCTTTGAATGAATAAAATCTCTTTTATATCTTCCTTTCCCACCGTTTATAACGATTTCTTCAAATTAAAATCTTATTATAAAAAGAAGCTCTTCAAGTTTCCCTACCTTTTCAGTTTTATAAATGTTTCCTGGATGTGATTTTTATTTATTCCTCATTTATAGATTTTTTGAATTTCTTGCCCAAAAATCTCTTATTTATAGAGTAGCTTCCTTTTATATCTTATTGGTCTTTTGAGCAATCTTTCCTTGAGTTTTATTTTCTGCTTATTTTACTTTGTAACTACCTCTTTGTTGGTAATTGGTTACAAAATGTGAAAATATTGTAGATATTCTTGTTGCCAGCTTTGTGTGTATAAGCCCAATACCTGAGAAATAGACTAGGTCCAAGATCCACAACATTGCCTCTGAACCAATTATGCACATCATCATACTCAACTCAGCATAATAATTGGAACCTTCAAGATGAACTATGCATGACTCCAAATTCGTGATCCTATGCACATGGTTCCTTTTCTTTAAACACCTGAACATGTTATTTTTGTAAGTACCACCTCATCAAGAGCCTCTATTTATCCCAATTCAGGTAACTAGTTATATCTATTGCAATAAGGTAAGACGAGATACATTTATTTTTAAATTATATCAACGTACAACATGTAGGGACGGTTGGAGAAAATCTCACTCGAAAGTATTTGTAAGCGAAATATTTTTTCCATGGCTATATTAATGAAATTACTAGCTTTCTCTGAATCTGGGCAACTGAACTTAAAGCATCGGATTTTAATTTTTATGGGATTTTATAGGAATCCTTCTCTATAAATAAATTTCAAGCAGGCATACACACTCAATATGAGGTGTATGCAAGAACATATCTACTGGTTGTATAATTTTTAGCCGATATTCTCCAACATTTTTTATTTTGGCAGACCATGACAAAGGTAGTCAAGATCTCGTGCACAGGTAGCAGGGTTGCATGAAAAATATATGATTTGTGGGGCTCGTAGCTTCAAAATAAAGTGAATCAACTTTGTATGCATGCCTGGTCGATTAGAATCTATGATGACAATATCTGGATGAGGAAACTCGTTCCCAAAATCATTGCCTACTTTGTTTAGATCCCCTTGAATAAACTTAGCATTTTGAATATCATTCCTTACTACATTTCGACGAGCATTTGTTATAGCTTCAGGGACTACCTCATAGCCATAGATATACTTAAACTTTTTGGATAGTGTAAGACCAATAGTACCAGTTACACAAAATTAATCCAAAACTATTTCTGAGTCGTCACCTCTTATACTTGCTACTACTTCTACCAGTGAGTGAGCACATCGCCCATAATAATTCCACACAACGAGAAAGAGAAATTCTTTGAAGCATCTTCATAAACCCTTTTGTATATATCTTGTGACCATAACATTCTTCAAGATCACAACTCTTTGAGGTATCTTTTCAAACAATCCACGAACTTTGTATATGATTCTTCGTTCTGCATAGAGGCTACCAGAGCACTTTGAGCCATATTATCTGGAGATTTTAACATTATATAGCGCTTTGATGGGTGTCTACATTCATTTTTAAATTATTTCTGGTGCAGGCTTGCAGAGGAAGTGCTAGAAATGATGGCAAAATCTAGACACGAAATTTTCCAATGGCATTTTCCTTCGAGTTTCTAAATCCTTTTTAACAAATCTATGGTGTTTATATTCTGCAATCATCAGTTCAAGAGACCATGTTTTTTCTGAAATGGTTCACATGCTTTGTTAAGAAGTCGGTCATTTTGAAACTCTCGAACCTTGGAGTCGCGTCCTTTTGAAGTTAGGAAACTTACAAATCACTCGACTATGAAGAGAATTGGGTAATCACTCTTTTCAAGAACTTTAGAAGCTTAAGTCAGGGAGCTTTGGAGTTTCAAAACTTTTCAAAGTTCTAATAATGAAGTCTTCAAAAATTCACGTGCGGAAAACTTGGAGCCACTAGAAAAATAAAACTTTAATAAAGCCATTCATTTTGTAAGATAATTGAATTTTAAAAAAAAATTCATTGAAGGACAAAATCACACTTCTTGTTGAATAATCAGACTTTATAACTTTTACGAAAACTCCATAATTTATATTTCTTGCTATTTGTGACCTTTGAAAAACAATTCTTCATGAAAATTTAAAAACTTCAGAACCCCCAAACTATGGTTTGAGTTAAAGATGGGAAATCTCATATCTCCCTTTTTATAGCTCCGATTTGCACAAAATTTGGATAGGATGATGACTTGGCTCCTAAGAGGAGAACCCAGAAACTATTTCATCCCCAACAATACAGAAAGTAAAATTTGGTCTCATTTATGAATGGGTGATGGAAAAAGTGAAGCTAAAGGTCTTGCACATGGTAAATAATTTTGGCATAAAAAATTGTCAGAATGGGGATAAAATCATGCCCATAAGAGGAATTTTCACCAACTAGCATAGATTTCGATAATTGATTGTTTTCATGATTTGGCAGGCTCAAAGGCATGTAAGGGAATGCACTAAAAATTAGAAATTTTTCGATTTCAAATTTTGGGGTAACATGTCCTAGATAACCAAGAAAAATGGAAACTGTTTGAAAATGACCAAAAAATTGTTGAATGCACAAGATAATTGAGAGGGGGGGTGAATTAGTTGTACCTTAAAACTTCAAAAACCCTCACAAACATTTAGATCCACTTTAATCCAATTAACCCTTAATCTGTTAGAATGATTTATCATAAAAGAAAATAAAAGAAACAGAACCAAAGCAAAACAATGCATAAATAAATACTAGATTTACATGGAAAACCCCAGATAAAGTAATATCAACATTGAATACAATAGGGCTCACTGTCAAAAAGAAAGAAAGGCTCATTGCCAGAATAGAAAAGAAGATAGAGAAGAGTGTTACAATGAGAAATCCATTCCAATGCAATAGAAAATTCCACCACAACATCACCAACATCTTCATAGTATTACTAAAGAATTTTAGACACCTCTACTCATTGCATTCAATAATCTAACACATGAAAGCTCACACTACACTTCAAAAACCCACACCCCACAACTCTGAAATTCACATCACTTGCATCATAATCATCTCTCAATAACTCAACACTTATTATATCATCTTCAACCTTGAAAAACTTCTCCAAGGTTGGCTATCCACCTCAACCACGTAAATTCAAATTAGGTTGACATGAAAAATATTCCCACAATGGAAAGGAATGAATGAATACCACAAAACACCTTAGCTAGGACGTACATCCACTCATACATGCCACACAACACATCCACAAATACTAAATCAACTTGACAAGTAGTGTAAACACCCAAGGTTAGCCTAACCTGTATTAACACCATTAAAAAATTAAGTACATGCTTCCTCAAATCGAAAGATGACTTGAAAACATCATATGAAATTTTAACACAATCTAGAATATTCCACAAACACCTTGAAATCCAACAAGTTCCTTCGCAAAACATTTCACTTGAAGAATGTACACCTAGTACACTCAAATAACTCTTCCATACACTACAACTCAAGAAACTAACTTTCAAAGAACCAATCCATGAACAAATTCATCTAAAGAAAGATACACACTATCAACACCCTTTCAAATCCATAAGACCTTACACAAATCTCTGGAGAAATACGGAGCAAGAACATTTCTCCTAGAAACTCCTACAATACACAATTCAAACACTAGTGAACACGCCTTCTTCTGCTCAATGATCCAACACACAAAATTCTAGAAATAACACCACTAAACACCTCTAATCAACATATTAAAACTACTCAAAAATATCTTTAACCCAAAAGAAATGTGGAGCCAAATCAGAACGTTGCTTTGCAACATATAACACCACTATTAGACATGATTTCCTCTATTTATTCAATTTTCTCAAAAGCACTTGGAAACCAAGAACCAAAACATATCATCAACATCTTCAATACTTCCTCATCACATTCATATACAAAATCTTATCAAAGAAACGCTAGAGGTTGACACCAATAACTTCCTAATGACAACATAGTGCAACTAATCAAAGCATCATCATGGTCAACACCAACTGCACCTATTTGCAACAAACTCCCTCCCATATAGTTGAAATTTATGCCTCACATATAGTTGAAATTAATGACAACACCAACTACACATACTTGCAAAAATATCCCCCTTTGTCATTCATCACAACAAATGATGTGAAAAAACATCAAAAATAAACACAACTTTTATTCTCAATAATCTACTCTATACCAACTCGTTATCTCTTTTCCCCTGCTTAAACAACTAACTCATTACTTTATTTCACATGACTCTCTCCCCTTTTCTTAACTGAGCATTTGTCACATTGATCCCTCTCCCACTTTGACATCATTGAAAAAGGACAAAATATTTTCATTATTCTCCCCCTCTGACATTAATCATACTATTTACCATTTCTCTACAACTCCCTTTTCTTTACTGCTCTGCATACTCCCCCTTAGGAGCGCACACCAAACTACATCAATCGACAACTACTACACAATGAAAACACTTACTTATCTTGAATCCAACAACCAAAAATGCCACTACCTACTCCCCCTAAGAGGTACCACCAACATCAGTCTAGACGAAATAATGAATCTTGAGATCCACTAGATTGATGCATCTCCTTATGCATCTAGTTCAAAGGAGGGGTGATAACTGGTGTAGGGGCAATGTCTAATGTTGGGTTTTGCATTTTCAGTTATGTCTTGGATGTAATAAGGTAAATTTAGATCATTTCTAATATTTTAATGTCATGTGGGGTCAGTTGGCAAAAAAATGGTATGTTTTTATAATTGTTGCAAAAGTTGCTTTGCAACTTTGCAATTTGGCTTGTTGTAGAAATTGAACGGCCATTTAATTCAAAATGTGGTTATGAACCATTTTTTTTTCGTTGTACAATTTTAAATAGTCCTTGCAAACTTCAAAGAAATTTTTTGGAGTTGTTTTTAAGTTCAAACAATAAGAAGTGCTTTGTTTTATGCAATCTTTTATGCATTTTTTACTACTATAGAATTTTGTACGGTTTTGTATTGAGTTATTATGGTCTGAAGTGCATTGAATTTGATTTAGGAATTAACTAACTCTATTTTGGTTTATATTTGAGTTGATTTCATAAATTTTGAATATTTTTAGAGCTAATTTATCGAAAACAGTCTAAAAACCCTAACTCAAGAGGGTTTGAACAATAAAATGGCATCTTAAACCATTCCACCAGGGAAAAGATCTAAAAATCAATGGAATGGATTTAGTTAGGATGAATTTAATTTTGGTAGTGATTTTAGTTACAAGGGATGGATTTAGGGCCCTGTTTGTGCAAGCCCTAGCCTAATATCTCAATGTATTAGGCTAAAATTGGTAGGTAGAAGTAGGTTTTGAAGTTTGATGAATTGGTGAATGCTTCTATTGATAAAACTTATTTTTTTAGACTCCATATGATGTGTTTAAAATATTGGAATGAAGTTTTGTGGTATAGAGAAGTAAAATCATATAGTTTATTTATAAAAGAGGCCTAATTAGGCTTAAGGGTGGCGTAGCAATCCATTTTAGAAGGTGATGTTATGAAACAAGTCTATACACAAATTTTATATGTCAAAAAATGGCATAAAGGGTATTCTAAAAATTATTTCATTCATAGGTTTGGATCCTTCTCTAAAAGATATGCTGAAAATTCACTATTTGGAGGGCTACTAGGCAATATGAAGGATTTGTGAATAAGACACCAAGTTAGGGTTTCTAAATTGAGAATTTGGTTGAATTGTGAAAAAATTGGAAACCTCCACTCCTAATCTACATCAATTGGCATCAAAGCATAGGTTGAAGTTTGAAGAAGGAAAAGTTGTAATTTGAAGGGAACAAGATGCCTCCAAAGGGTAGTGCAGTCATTGCTAGGGAAATAATATTGATGAAGGAGTCTCAGGAACCTCTTATAGCCGGACTTGCAGCATTGGAAACAAACCAAAGAGGAGGTAAGGCCACTGCAGATGAGAGTCACCAAGAGGAAGAGGAAGAGAGCGACAATGAAAACCCTCAAAGTGGATCCCGTTAGTAAGAGTTGGATCTTGAAGAGATGAGGATGGTTAAGATGTTGAAGGCTATCAAAGGATATGATTTTGAGGTGAAGATGGAATTTCCCATGTATGGTGGGAAGATTGATAGTGAAGAAGTGTTGGATTGGATTGATGCACTAGAAAATTATTTTTAATACAAGGAGGTAGCATATGAACAAAAGGTACAGTTTGCGAAAACTAAGTTAAAAGGTGTTTCCCTAACTTGGTGGAATTATGTGTAGGAGGAGAGAGTCAAAAAGTGAAAAGAGAAAACTAATTAATAGGATAGGATGGTTTCCAAAGTGAAGAGTCAATTCTTTCATGGTGACTATGCAATTCAAACATCCAGGAAGTTGACAAATATTAAACAAAAAGAGATGAATGCCATGACCTATACATAGGAGTTTCATAAATTGAGCACTAGAGCAAGTCATGTTGAGGATGAAGCTGAAAAGATAGAAAGGTATATAAATGTTTTAAGGTTCAATATTCAAGATGAATTGAGTCTTTCCTCCCCTAGAATAGTGGAAGAGTGCTTTCAATTGGTTGTTAGGGCGGAAGAGAAATTGAAAAGAAGGAAGGAAAAACAAAGTAGAGGCAGAGGAAAGAACTTCAAGGGCAAAGGATCCTTTGGAGGAAGAGGACAATCACAAAAATCACAAGGTGAGACAAGTGGTAATCAAGATCAAGTCTTAGATTCAAGAGGTGGTTTCAGAGGTAGAAGACCTAATGGTAGAGATAGATTTGGAGGAAAACTTAGAGGTTCAAACACATTTTAAGGGAGATGCTACCAATGCGATTAATTTGGCCATCAAGAATGGAAGTTCGCGGAGAAACAACCTTCTACATCACATGGTGGTGAAAGGAGAACACATTTGGTGCAAGAGGAAGATTGTGAGAGTGTCAACTCTCCTTCTCAGTATGTTGCTCCAAAGGTTGGAGAAAATATGATAATGACGAGAACACTACTCAAAGTCCCTATGGTGAAGAAGCATCCACAAAGAAATTCATTGTTTAGAACCACTTGCAAATCTAAAGCCAAGGTATGTAAGGTTGTTGTTGATTCTAGTTCTACTGATAATCTAGTTTCTTTGGAGATGGTTGAAAAGTTAAAGATGAAAAGGATCCCACACCCCACACCTTATAAGGTTTCTTGGATGAATAAGGGTCAACAAGTCTTGGTTAATGAACAAAAATGGAATTAGTTTAACATTGAGGGGTATAAAGATAATATCTTGTGTGGCATCATCTGAATGGATGTTTTTCATTTGTTGTTAGGAAGACCCTAGTAGTATGACAGAAAATAAAAGCATGATGGGCAGAAAAATACATATGTGATAAAAAAAAATATGGAGTTTCATTTACCCTCACCCCTTTGAAAGATGAAAATGTAGATAATCAAGTTGGGTCAAGTTTCATGTTGGTTGGGGAAAAATAATTTTGAAAACTATGAAAGAGGAAGGTGGACAAGGGAATGTAATCATAATTAGACCCAAGTCCGTTATGAAAGCAACAAAGCTTGAAGGTGTGTCAAAACAAGTCCAAACCTTGTTGAACAAGTACCAAGACATAGTTGTAGATGAGCCCCCTAGTTCTTTTCCACCTACAATGGATGTGATCCACCATATTGAATTTATACCAGGAGAATACCTACCCAATAAGGCTGCATACAAAATGACTCCTCAAAAAAATGAACAGATAAGGAAATAAATACAAGAATTGTTAGATAAGGGTCTCATAAGGGAAATTTTAAGTCCATGTGGTGTTCCTAGTGTGTTGGCACATAAAAAGGGTGGAGATTGGAGAATGTGCATTGATTCAAGGTAAATCAATAAAATCACTATAAGGTATAGGTTTCCCATACCTAGAATGGAGGATTTGATGGAATATTTAGGAGGAGCTTGTTACCTTTAAACGATTGATCTTAAAAGTGGCTATCATCATATAAAAATAGGAGAAGGGGATGTGTGGAAAATTTCCTTTAAAACCAATGAGGGTTTGTATGAATGGATGGTGATTCCATTTGGGCTTTCAAATGCACCAAGCACTTTTATGGGACTAATGTGAAGTTTTGAAACCTTTCAGAGGTAATTTTGTAGTTGTATACTTGGATGAAATTCTTTTGTTTAGCAAGACAAAAGAAGAACACTTGCAACATTTGGACATGGTGTTGAAGAGGTTGAATGAAGAGAAGTTGATGATTAACTTGAAAAAGTGTGAATTCATGAAAGAGGAGTTGGTATACCTTGGTTTCATGATTTCAAAAGTCACTTTGAAGATGGACTTGTTGGTTTTTCTTCCACATAGTATTTTCAATTCTCTAAGAGGTAGCCAACCTCTATTATAAAGAACTACAAAGGCTAGTGGCCAACTAATGAGAACTAGTCAAAGACTAACATCTCCTACACTTTTGGGTTTGTGAGACCAAGGTGGGTAAACCTTCATGTGTTCATAAGATTGTTCTATGAATGATAAGAACACTTATTCCTACAGATGCAGTCCCCATACACGCAATTAGACAACAATTACCTCGGTTATGGAAAAACCTAAGAATAATAACAAATGTCCTAAAGAAAAGTGACTGAAAATTATCATAAGATTTATATCTCAAAAGAGATAGCATTTGATATTCATTAAAATGTTTAGATATTGAATCACCATTCTCAAAGCCACAGTCCTACAGCTACAAGAATTTTACCGACACTATCCAATGCTTCATTGGGTGGGAGTCATATAAAACATAATTCAGATATTATGAACTTATCACCATAATGCTTTGCTACTATGAGATCTTTTAGTATATTAAAACAATACTCCTTAGTGAATCCTGAGCATATGACCATAAACATGCAAATTTTTTTCAAGCATTTGATTAAATCATTAAGTTAAAGTAGGAGAACAAGTTACACTTTCAAATACACCATTGAAACTGAATGAACAACCCTTGATAAATCCATCCATAATCTATGACACATACATAGGAGAGAAAATTATCTTAATTCTTTTATATTTCTTTCAATATCAGTAATTACAAAATTATAGCTACTTATTTCATACTATTCCCTACCCAAAATAATTTCCTAAATAATACCTACAAAAATCTTTTAGTAAAACTAACTATACATACTCAGAACCTTATGGATCCAAAAAATCTCGACCATAATAATGAGCCGAGAAATCTGCTTTATAGGATAGGAGAGCAACAAAGAATTAGGCTACATTGTTAATTTCAAAATTAAATTTCATTTAGAATGAAATTCAAATTCACATTCCTCGTCATTCGATAACAAGGTGCATGATCCGAGGAATCAGAAAAAATGGTTACACAGTAACCAGTCGAAGAAAAAACAAAAAATGTGTTAGGCACGCACATGTCCTCATCAACAAGATGAGACACCAGAAAAAACACGACCCAACAGACCCAACACCAGCAACCACTAAGTAGACACATGGCCCTAGTAGAAGCTACCTCTTTGAGTTCTCGCCTCAGTCAAAAGAGAAACCACCTTCATTCCTCCGGCCACATCAGCACAACATCCAACAACTTGGTTCGGTACCAATGCAGTTATTGGTTCGACTACAAGGACATCCTCGTTCACTCCCGTGAGCTCAGTCAAAGCCGCTAAGTAACACTGGTAATCTGAGTCAGTCTCAGACCCATTATCATCAAAATCTATTAAAATTAACACAGGTGATGCACAACGCTTTGGCCTCTTGCCACCACTCTTAGTAGTGACCTCAAGTGTTCTAGGAGCAGGTTGCTCCTTAATTAGCGACCTCCTGGCTCCTACTTGGGCACTATTGTGCCCAAGTAGACTTATCCCTAGCTTCATAGAACATAGGAGAATAACCACCACCTGCAAACAAAACAACTCAAAAATATAATGATAACACTCGGTCACTTTAGCAAGAATTTATAGAGTGAATTGGTGTGAGGGATACTAATTTCTTGAATGCAAAATAAGCATTTGAGCCATAAGTGGCTGACGTAGCCACCATAATTACTTCTATTAGAAGGGCATCGCTCATATGCTAGAGAAAATAAAGATAAAATATTCTGAAACACTCGAGCCATTAATAAAATAAGCTTCAAAGTGTGAAAGCTCATCACACAGATGATCAATAATTTATTTGAAACTATACCATTGATGTTGAATGGACATGGAAAGTTGGATGACTCAGATTGAGTCAATCAAGAATTGAAAATCCACCTCAGCACCTTGAAAACCATAGCTAATCAAAACCCATGAAAATAGGAGGTCGCAACTAGACACTGGGTCCCATTTACCCCTGTCGCTCCAAGAACCAGGCCATGTGTCGCCCTTTCACAAACCTCGTGGTACTTTTCAGACAATTTCTATGCTCGTGCGATGTCTTCGAGGGAGAATTATTATTAACCCCGTAATTAAAACCCTCACCAGTGAAAATACAGTCAATTTTCATCCTTGGCAACTCGGGAACAAACCCTGCCCCTTCATACATGCTAGATGGCGGCATCTTGCAAACCTCGCACCTCTTAGTGACATCAACAAGAAAACCTACGAAGTTTGCGAGAAATAGTCCAGATCAAAACCCGTGATTGGATGGTTAACCAAACAGAATGCACGAACATTAGAATATTCAGGTGGGATCGGTCGGTACAACCCTTTCCGTTATAAAATTTTAAGCATCGGTGATGGAAAAAGATTGACAGGCTAGGTGAAAGGGGTCAGTAAGAGCATGAAGGAAAGGGCTCACCTAGATCACTTAAGTGACTAGTTTCCTTTGGTAGCAAGTCATCGTTGAAACATAACAAGAGGGTTTCAAAATTTGATAATTCATATCACCCTGGGTAACTTTAAACCCTAAAACCCTAGCCTCCTTCCTTTGAAATTTAAAAGCCCCATAAGGACCCTAGTAAGGTAGAAGCAATTTTGAACTAGCCTACTCCAAAATCAGTTAATGAAGTAATACATTTCCATGGTCTTGCTAGTTTCTACAAAACAATTGTAAGCAATTTTAGTCATATTTGTTCACCAATGATTGATACAATCAAAGGGGATAAAATGAAAATGTTTATGTGGTTTGATGACGCTGAAAAAATCTTCCAAATTATAAAACAAAAGATAGCTCAACAACCCATCTTAGCATTCATTGATTTCAATAAGGTGTTCATAATAGAATGTGATGCAAGTGGGTATGCAATTGGTGCAGTATTGAGTCAAGAGGGGAGACTTGTAGCATTTTTTAGTGAAAATATCAATGAGGCCAAGAAGAAGTATTCTTCTTATGACTTAGAATTGTATGCCCATGTTCAAGCATTGAAAAAGTGGAGACACTATCTCCTTCCAAAGGAATTTATTGTTTTTACTGACAACCATGCTTTGAATTTCTTGAACAACCAAGACAAAATTATCCAGAGACATGTGAAGTGGGTGGAGTACCTACAAAGCTATACTTTTAGTATAAGACACAAAAAAGGGCAGTCAAAAAAGGTGGTAGATGGTTTGAGCAAAAGACAAATGTTGGTGCAAGAAATTCAACTTCAAAGTGTGGATATTGATGCTTTGAAAGGTATGTATGAAGGATTTGAAGATTTCAAGGATGTTTATGATGTTTGCAATCAATCTGATTGCACTCTCCATGAAGAATATTATGATTTCTTGATACACGATGGATTTGTGTTTAAGGGTTCTCAGTTGTGTATTCCAAAGTGCTCTATGAGGAAAAATCTGATTAAGGAGAAGAATTTTGGTAGCTTAAGGGGTCATTTTGGTGTGGATAAAACATTGGATCAGGTAAGAAGGTCTTATCATTGTCCAAAGATGCAAAGTGATATTAGAAAGTTTGTTGAAAGTTGTATTGTTTGTCAAAAAGAAAAGGGTTTAAGCACTAATATAGGTCTTTAGTAGACTTTTCCAATTCCAAATCGGCCATGGGAATCCACCAGCATGGATTTTGGGTTGGGTTTACCCAAAACTTAGAGAGGCTTTTACAATGTATTTGTTGTTGTTGATAGATTTAGTAAAATGGCTCATTTTATTCCATGCAAATATACAAGTTATTCTTCATACATTGCATGGTTATTTTTCAAGGAGGTGGTTGGAATTCATGGCTTACCATTGACAATTGTGTTTGAAAAAGATAGCAAGTTTGTAAGTCACTTTTGGAGGACTCTTTGAAAGAAATTGGGAAACAACTTGACCTTTAGCTCTTCCTATCATCCACCAACAAATGGGAAGATTGAGGTTGTCAGTAGGATTCTTGGAAACCTTCTCAAATATTTGAAAAAAGAGAATTCACAACAATGGGATCTCATTCTTCCACAAGTTGTGTTTTCCTATAACGACAATGTCAATAGAAGTGTGGGAAAGATCCCTTTTGAATTTGTCTATGGATTGAAACCAAGGGGAGTGTTTGAGCTCGGAGATTTGAGTGGTATGAAGAGAAGGAGTGTTGAAGGAGAAGAGTTTGTAGTTGCAATGAAGGATATACATTAGCAAGTGAAAGAGAATCTTCAAAAGAGTGTGGAGAAGTATAAGCAACATGCATATTTGAAGAGAAGATATGTTCAATTCAAAGTGGGAGACTTGGTTCTAGCACATTTGAGGAAAGAAAGGCTACCAAAGGGGAAGTATGCAAAGCTGCAAATTAAAAATATTGGGCCATGTAGGGTGGTCCACAAATTTGGCGCAAATGCCTATGAGATAAAACTCCCTCCTACAGTGGCTATCCCTCCAATCTTTAATTTTTTTGCCATTTATCCTTTTAAAGGATTTATGGTTGCAAGTGAAGATGCAGGTACATCAGAAGTACAAGATGAACATTGGGTCAAGGACCTACTAACAAGTCAACCTTTGAAGCTTGAAAGAATTTTGGATGCAAAGGAAGTAAAGAGGACAAGGAATAAAGTGTATAATGAATATTTAGTGAAGTGGAAAGGTCTCCCTAATGAAGATGCACAACATGGATGATAGAGGAAGACATTAAAAGGCATGGTACAATAGTTCAAGAGTTGATCTCAAGTGGAGCTTCAAATTTTTCTCTCCCCAGGTGTATGGTGTAGGGGCACCTAGTCCACATCATGTGAATAGGGTCTAATGTTGGGTTTTGTGTTTTTAGAAATATATTTGATGTAATAAGGTCTATTTAGACCATTTCTAATATTATTATTTCATGTGGTGTTAGTTGGAAAATAGTTATGTTTTTGTAATTGTTGCAAAAGTTGCTTTGCAACTTTGTAATTTTCGCTTGTTGTAGAAGTTGAACGGTCATTTAATTCAAAAGGTGGTTATGAACCATTTCTTTATTTTTACAAGTTTAAATAGGCCTTGAAAACTTTGATGCAAGGTTCTAGAGTTGTTTTGAATATCAAACAATAAGAAGTTCTATGTTTTCTACAATCTTTTATGCATTTTTTGTTGCTATAGGATTTTGTATTGTTTTGTACTAAGTGATTATGGTCTGAAGTGCATTGAATTCGATGGAGGAATAAAATAACTCTACTTTGGTTTTTATTTGAGTTGATTTCATAAAGTTTAATTTCATAAAGTTTAAAGGTTTTTAGAGCCAATTTTCTCAAAATGGTCTAAAAACCCTAAGTCAAGAGGGTTTCAACAAGAAAATGACATATTAAACCATTCCAATATGTAAAACCTTTGCAAATTAGTGGAATGGCTTTAGTTAGGATTTTTTTTTTTTGTAGTGATTTTATTTTCAAGGGATGGATTTAGGGCCCTATTGTGCAAGCCCTAGCCTAATATCTCAATGTATTAGGTTGAAATTGGTAGGTAGAAGTAAGGTATTGAATTTTGATGAGTTTGTGGATGTTTCTATTAATAAAAATTGTTGATTCAGACCCCATATGATCTGTTTGAAATCTTGGAATGAATTTTTGTTGTCTAGAGAAGGAAAATCATATAGTTGCTTTGTACAAGATGCCTAATTAGGCTTAAGGGGGGCGTAGCAATCCATTTTAGAAGGTGATGTTCTAAAATAAGTCTGAAAAAATTTGATATATCAAAGAAGGGAATAAAGGCTATTCTAAAAGGTATTCTATTCATTGGTTTTCAGATTTCTCTAAAAGATATGTTAAAGATTCACTATTTGGAGGGCTACTAGAAAATATGAAGGATTTGTGAATAAGACACCAAGTTAGGGTTTCTAAATTGAGAAGTTGGTTGAATTGTGATCAAATTAGAAACCTCCACCCCTTCTCTACATCAAGAACCCCCAAATTCTCTTGAAGATACTCAAAATTATACTTAGGAGGAGCCTAATTCAATATGTTAGCAACTTGGTCCTTTTCAAGCTTCACTTCATTCTCTACAACCTTATCTCTCAAAAAGTGATACCAGATTGAGCTATTATTTTTCCTTAAATACATTACTAGATTCTTTAAATTATTGATAGTTTTGCAAGTGTGAATGTGTTTGGTGATGTTGTCATTAATTTTTTTATTGATGTCAACATAGTTCAGAGTGATTTCAGGTGGTACATGTATAGTTGAGATATTGTATAAGTGTTGATAGTACATGGTTCTATATTTATGGTGTTGTAGATGTGTTGATGTCAAGTTCTTTTGATAAAATTAATAAAAAATGAAGATAGTGTTGTGTGTGTGTTTTAAGTGTGCTCCAGTAATGTGCTTTGCATTTCTTCTATGTTGATCATATGCCTGTGTGGATCTATAGTATTTTTCATGGGATTCAATGGATAATATATCCTATTTTTAATCTTTTGGGTTGATGGAGAATGAAATATGTGTTCATTGGTGTGTGAACTGGTTTGGCATAACTATTTTCCTTTGGAATGGGAGAGATTTCTCTACTCCATAGTCTTCTAGTGGCTTGTCTTAGATCTTATGGATCTACAAGAAGGTTAATATTGATGTTATCTCTATTCTATCAAATGTGCTTGTGGTTTGGTGCTCTGGGAGGATTGTTCCAGAGGTATTATGTGTGTCTTCTCAATTCGATTTGATTTTTAAAGATTGTTCTATGTATAAATATTGTTGCAATTATTGCAGATGTATCTAAAGGTTTCTAAGAGGTGTTTCAATGTTTGGTGAAGCATGTTATGTGATCTATGTGTCATCATCTTGGCATGGATGTGTGTACTTCAAATTTCATCTATGTTTTCTTTAGGTTTGGCCAGCCTAGTATTTACACGTTACATGTAGAATAAGAATTGATTAAGGAAGCATGTGATTGATCCAAGATTTTTTTTGGGTCTTAATTAAGTATGAAAATTTTCCACTCTCATTCTTATCCACCACATGAATATTGATTCATCGACCTAATTTGAATTTATAAAATAAAGGATGTGTAGTCAACCTTGGAGAAAGTTTCTTAGGGTGAAGATGGTATAAATACAAGTCAGGATGTTACAAATTGGGGTGTGGTAGATGAAGTGTGAAGTGTGTGAAAAAAGTGCAAAAATTAGAGTGTGTGAAAGTGAATTAAGGCAGCAATACTTTGATGTGATAGATTCCCGAAAGTAGTGGTTTGATGGTGTCTACAATCCTTGGATTAGGTTGTGAATGTGTGGAACCTATTGCGATGGATTTTCTATTATCTTTCTTTGTTTGTAGGTAGTGAGCCTCCTTTTGGATAGTGAGTCCTATTTTTAGGTAGTGAGCCTTTGTATTTGGATAATGAGTCTTTTCTAGGTAGTGAGCCTTTGTATTTAGTATTCCATTAGTATTATATTGTGAGTTAATACTCACCGTGATTTTTCCCTCATTCGATTTTTCATGTAAATCTGGTGTCTCTGGCATTTTATTTTTATTATCTGTATTTCATGTTAATAACTGATTAAAGTAAAAGTGGAATTGATTAAGGTCAGAAGTAAAATTAATTTGGTACAACTGAGTCAGCCCCCTCTCAGTTGTCTTGTGCATTTCAATAATTTGTATTAGAGATTTGGTTCCTCAGAGAAGAGCTTAACTGCTTGAGGTAGATCAGATGGCACACAAGTTGCAAATCCCTATATTTGATGGAGTTTACTATAGTGATTGGAAAGTGTGGATGAGAGGTTACTTGATCTCTCTTGGTTTCAAGACTTGGATTTTTTTTGAGACAAAATATGTTGAACCGGCTAGTGGTCCTTCTTTTGTATATGAGATTTCTACCTATGAGGAGAATGAAAAATAAACGTATACTATCTTCAGTGCTTTATCTAAAACTAAACAGACAAAATTTATTTATTTAGGCACTGCTTATGAAGCATGGGAAAAATTGAAAGATATCTATGAAGGAGATGATAGAGTCAAATTATCAAGGAATCTAACAGCAAAGAGAAAATTTGATTACTTGAGAATGGAAGAAGGTGAGGACATTGCAAGCTACTATCAGAGAGTTGAACTTGCAGCAAATGAAATCAAAAACCAAGGTGGTACCATGACAGATGAAGATGTAATAGAGAAGATCTTGATGACCTTACTAGAAAATTATAGTGAAAAGGTCTCTGCTATTGAAGAGTCATATGATCCAAAGAGATTTACCAAAGAACAGTTGTTTAGCTCCTTCACTGCATTTGAGATGAGGAAGTTTGGAATATAAAAGGAGAAAGTTGAAACAACCTTCAAAGAAAATAAGATACACTACAACAAATCCTTGTGATTAGCTCCCTTTTTTGCTTCATTTTTTTCTTCCACCCACTCTTTTAATGTATTTTTCTCCAATTTTTTGAAAACTTTGGCACTATTTATCAAGATGGTGCTATTTTTGGCATTTTTGCACCAATAAGAAGAATTCGGTGCTAATCTAGGTACAAATTAACATCTAAATTAGCTCTTGAATTAGCGCCTAAATTATTTCCCAAATTAGTGCCTAGTTTAGTGCCTAGATGAGCACATATTTTAACGCCTACTTTAAAGCCTACTTTAATGCCTACTTTAGAGCTTGCTTTAGTGCCTAATTGAGCACCTAATTTTTTTGATCTAGTAGGGATTAAGCGTTAATGGATTAGGGGTGTTAGAAAAAAAATGCTTCCCTAATATTCACTAGCCTTCAATTGCTTGCCTACATTTCACTTGCATCAAAAAATCCCTCAACCCTCAACCCTCAACCTTAAACCCTAAACCCTCAACCCCTATACCCTTTACCCTATACATTGGACCCTGAATCCTAATCCTTCAACCATATATCCTCAAACCTATACCCTAAATGATTTACCCTCAACCCTTAACCATCAACCCTAAACCCTTAAACCTTATATATACCCTCTACCCTCAACCCTAGTCCCTTAATCAACCTATAATTAGTTGTTAGGCCTCAACCCAATACCCTAAACCATCAACCCTATAGGTCCTCAACTTTATACCATAAATTATCAACCCTCTACCCTATACATTGGATCCTCAACCCTCATATATTTTTGTCCCACCCTCATCTTCTATCCTATCTATCTCACTTCTCCCTCCATCTCTCACTCCCTCCATCCCTCCCTCTCTACCCTAATCCCTCAACCCTAAACCATCAACCCTTAAAACCTAGTAGACCCTTAAAGTGGCCTCTACTCTCTACCCTCAGCCCTTAATTAACCCTACTTCCTCAACCCCTATACATTAATGGACCCTCAACCCTATACCCTCAATCCTCTACCCTCAATCTTAAACCCTCAACCCTTAAACCCTAAACCCTTAAACCCTCTACCCTTTACCCTCTATGTCCCTATACATTAAACCATCAACCCTCAATTTTCAACCCTCAACCCTAAAACCTCAACCCCTATACCCTCTACCCTATACATTGGAACCTCAACCTAATACTTCAACCATATACCCTCAAACCTATACCCTAATCTTTCAACCTAATCTTTTCATTTTATTTAACATGAAATGCAATAATTTGTGTAACAAGATCCATATTGTCACGAGAATTCCCTCTGTATATACCCATTCATTCCTCCAGATAATCATAAGCATAGAAAACTTCACCTTTACTGCAATACCGCAACATCTAAATAAAGGCAGCATGGGATGGTGACTTCTAAGTTAAGAAATAAGCCTTTACTGCCATACTTCCAAGAGATTATATAGCTTGCACAGTAAAGCGGTACTCACCACCACCCCATGGGGAGAGTTATAAGGAAATGCAGTAATATGGTACCCACCGCCATCCCATATAAGGTGATTCATAGGAGTGTGGTAAGGCGGTAAACAATAAGAAGATAAAGCATACACCGCTATACCATTGGAAGGGTGAGAAACATATGCAGTAGAGCGGTATACATCACAACCCTTCAATAAGAAGTCTTGAGCAAGGAAGTAGAGTGGTAATCATTGGAAGCAAAGTGGATATCGCAATACCGCTTGAGGTGGATACTATGGTTGTGGTAGAGCGGTATACACCACAAACTTGCAGTTAGAAGTCTTAAGCAAGGAGGTAGTGCAATAAACAAAAAATTGGAAGGGAAAAACACCGCCATACCGCAATGGGTAGAATAAGAGATTATGGTAGTATGGTAATCATGGGATCATTACAATTTATAGCAATAAATACATAAAATCATGTCAGTTGCCAAAATTAAATACAATTATTTTACGAAGAGTTGGAAATAAAATTCATATGATTAAATACTGCACCATCCAAACACAAGTGAGTTTCCCCAATATCACACTCAATTGTAGTGCACTAGTGTGGAAGGAGCTAAGGATATGATGAGAAGAAGTCCTGCAAGCATCAAATACTCAAGTAAGTGCATGAAAACTCTCTGAAAGACCTCTATTAATATAAAAAATATTTCAAGGTTTTGTCATATGAAACTGTAGACATGGAAAATGTACAATTCAGTTTTGACACACTTGATCCCGTTTACTAACAACATTTCTTCCCGAATCATACTCTCAACATTTCATCATATTCTATCTCTTAATGTAATGAATCATTATTCATTAAATTAAGTCTTGCTCCTCCAATGATTAAATTAATCAGTTTAATTTTATTAACCTTATGTTTCTTTTTAATTAAATAAATCATTTTATTTGATTAAAATCTCTGAAGTCCTCTTATTAAATTAAATAAATTAAACCTTATTTGATTTAATCTAACATATTCCTCTTTGGTTAAATAAATCAAAATCATTTATTTAGTTAATCAATTCCTCTCAATTATGATTTAAAGTAATTTATCAATTTAAGTCTAAATTGTCACATCTCCTAATCTCTCATTAAATTGATCAAATCTTGATTAATTTAATCTCAATCACTAAAATCCTCTAGATTCTGCAACTTGCACAATAAATCAATTACTTTGATTTATTAATTCCTCTATTTTCCCTCACATGGCATCAAAAGGGAATATTCCCTCTTTTGAATTTAGAAAGGCCCAATGGACTTGGTCCTTCCAACAAGGCATTTAAGACCTCTTACATGTCCTTAGCCTTGAGCCAAGTGACATTAACTCCATTTCCTTCTCCCTCCAACATGTGAGATTCAAATCTTAAATTTGAATCTCATGGCATTTATCATGCACATTAACCAAAATGTGTTCATTCCTCCTCCAATTGCATGTGGACAAGTGGCCTCTTCTCATTGGTTGGTCTTTTGTCCCACATTGTTCAATTTCACTCTTTCTTCTAATTTGAAAATCTATAAATGAAAGGTTATTCCTCTCATTCAGGATCCACAATTGCGTGCAAAGTTACTCTCTTCACATTGAGAGCTAATTTTGCCCATTATCACTCAACCATTCATCATCTTCAAGATTTGTAACAAGGTTATGCTCAAATCTCTTTGGGAGATTTGACCATTTCTCAACCACTCAACATTGCAACTTAGGAATTGGGAAAGGGCCAATTGCAACATTCCATTGGCACCAATTCCCCATGGGATCTTAAATCTATTGGCTTAATTAGGATTTATATGCTTCTCTTATATTGTGTTCTTCATTTTCCTAATTTTGGTTTAAATGGATGGATTTCATGGGGAATCTCTCATGCTTGCTTGCATTTTATCTAACAATTTAACATGTTTGTTGTTCTTGTGCATTTATTGGTTTAGGGGTTCACATTTTGGCGCTAGAAGGAGGGTTTGAAGAATTTTGTTTTACAGTTTTACTTATATCTCTGCTGTAGGAAATTTCAATTCACATAGATGTGTTTAACTATTCTATTAGTAATAGCTTTTGTTGTTATTTATGGTTAAAAAAAAAAAAAAAAACCTTTTGCAGATCATTGCATTTCATAAAAAGACAATTATTTACATTTCTATTTCTTTATGTTATATTCTATCTCAGAAATCTTCTATTTCTTTATAGTTTAATGGCTAAGTAATTTTTCATGGATCACAAGTCTTGAATCTTCATTGAAAAAATGCTTAATATTCATGTATCCTGGAGATAAGTAAGCTAAAATGATCAAATCATAATTTGAACAGGTCCTGCTACGAGTTGTTTTCTTGTGTTTTTCCTTGCAATTCTCCCGCATAGTTAATCCAACTTCTCATTGCCTTACCGCACTGTCAATCCTCACTATTTGTGGTACCGCGGTATCCACCGCCATACCATGGCCTACCCTTCAACCACCTGCGGTATCATGGTATCCATCTCTGCCACTGCTTCCTTGTCTTCCATCTCTTACCATGTTACCGCAACCTTCTACCCTACCTGTCGCGGTAGAGTGGTGCCCACTGCGTCACCGCCGGCTAACACTCCCTTACCCACAGTATTGCGGTTAACCATCATGGTCTTCATTGTTGTCCTGCGCTCTACCTTCTAACCCCTGTGGTAGCATGGTAACCGTCCACTATCCTCACTGCATTATCGTGATCTACCACCTAACCCTCTGCGGCATTGCGGTTAACTGCCACAGTCTTCACCACTATCCCACGGTCTACCTGCTAACCCCCGACGGTATTGTGGTTAACCACCTAACTATCTGTCTTGACCACCACCGCATCACTGTAGTCTCTTTCCTAGTTTTGTGTAGTATTGCGGTTAACCGCCTGACTATCATTGCTAACTGCCACCGCATCACCACAGTCTTCCATCTTGCCACCCACGGTATTGCGGTAAACCCAACCGACTGTGCAAGTCATCACTACATCACCGCGCAAACTACCTTAACTAACCGCGGTATGGTGGAAGAGGCTGAAATTTTTTGAAGAAGGCAGTGATAAATGGAATTTTTTCATTATGAAGGGTTGTAATTTGCAGATTTTTGATTATTTTTTTTTGGTGTAGGAACTTCCCGAGGTCATAACTTTTGACTCGGATGTGGGTTTTTGTTCAAATTTGATAGGTGGTTTCTTTATGAGGTGGCATGTGGATTCTCAACTATCAAAAATAGATTGGTGGCGATTTTGACACATTTTGGGGGCTTGAAACTTTCATCTTGGTCCTCAAAATGACATTTTAGTGTTTTTTTCTAGTTTTTTGAGAGTTGTTTTTATTAATAACTCAAAACCCATGTTTCCAATTTCATATGTTAGTTGGAAATTCATAATATCTTAGTTTTATGAATTTTTTGGAAAAAAATAGAACTCTCAAAGTTATGCATTCAAAATTACCAAAAATGGAAAAATCTAATAATTGTTGAAATCTGCCAAAAAGGGAAATTTCTTGATCAAAAGTGAAGGAAGGAAAACGAAGGTCAAGAGTTCTTTATGATATTATGATATTATTGTATTAAGTGTTTTTAAACACTTTTGGGATAAATTATAATCCCTTTCTAAAGGATTTGTTTAGTTTCATGCTCTTAGGAAACACTAAATTTCATTTGGGTCCTAAAAGAACAAACAAATTCTCTTTCAAATTTTGCAACAAAGGGCTTAAAAAGAACCTTAGAAACAATCTACTAGATTTGGTTTAAGCTCTTAAAAATTGAACAAGACAAATTTCACTTCAAATTTGGTGCTTAAAACGAACTCATCTCTTGCATTGAGGATTAAAATGAACATGTGTATTCAATGTTTTGTAATATTTTTGACAAAATAATATCATCTAAAAGGTGTATGCGCTTCTCTCACGCCTCACGGTGATCTTGAGAATAAAAAGTATTTTTGTGATATTAAGTTGTCAAAAATATTACCTCCAAATTTCATTTGGGTTTTTAAAATTGAACAAACTTGTCTAGTGTGAGAAAAAGGCATTGCGAGTCTTCTCCCTTTATTTTTCAACAAAGTTTGATCAAACTACGAATACACTTACTTGATATTGTATGCCTTTAGAGGGCCTACCTTGGTGGGAAAAATTACTCACCCCAAGGGAACGACTCAAGTGGTAACGAGCTAAATCCAAGCTCTTCCAAACCGCTATATAAATTTGTGTTCACAGTGAAAATCATGGATAATGGGAAGCGGTGCATGATAACTCTCCCCCAATATCTTTATGATGCGTAAAGCCCTTGTTATAAGCATTGGGAGATCTCTCACAAGTATTATATCATTGCACCCCCGCAACTGGATGCCCTTACTACAAACTTTTGTTTAGAGGCCAAAAATACCTTATATTTGTTGGTTCAAGAGGTCATGTCATCTGCAGCTGCCCCACGTATACATGCGGTTTTGTTGTAGAGATGAAAATTATTCCATGGGAGATTCATAGGTATTGATGCTTGGATGACCCAAGAATTTTGTGTCATGGAAGGGATCCAGTGTGGTCAAGCATCTCGTCATCCACACAGAATATGCACAGCTGGATTTATCCAAGTGGAAACCTGACAAATATTGTATTTTCCAGCCTAGGGTTGTACATGTTCTTTGAATCGAAAACACATTGCTTGGTTCTCAAAACATTTGAAAACAAACATTCACAAAAAGCTTCAAAATTTCAAACCCTTTGGAGGAAAGAAAATACCTTTGAAAAGTTCAAGTGCTATTGCTTACCCTAGGGATTCAATCCTTAGAGGTTTCTAAGTACTTGGGATTAATCATTGTTTGTTCTCACCAAAGTCAACCTAGGAAACCTTTTCCTTGATTTCCAAATAATGCACTTTGTGGGATAAAAGAAAATTAGGATATTGGACATTTAGTTTGAAAAACATAATCAAGAAAGTGCTTGTGACAAAAAGAACCGAATCTAAGCAAGATAACAGACAATTGAACCACACATGTGTTTGTAATCTCCTGTCTTTTGGTTTCCATGCAAACATTGGTCTTCTGGTTGAATTAATCTTAGGGAAAATCATGTTCTTCAAAACCGTGGTCTTGTAAGTAAGTCATCATAGGGTCATCTAGGCTCAAGTCAAACACCTCATCCATCTAAACATTTATCAAATTCCATTTCACCAACAACTTTTGGAACCTTGGAAGCATCACTTATGCTAGACTTATAGGAAAAATAATTATCATCTTGTTTGACTTAACGCACCTAGTCAAATTATCAATCCTCTTGAGCGAATTTACCCCTAGGATAACACAACTTCCTAGGGTTTACAATTTCAAAATCACCTTATTTGGCTTAACACACCTAGCCAAATTATCATCTTGTGTACACGTTCTATCTAGGATGACACAACTTCCTAGGGTTTACAAGTGCATAATCATCTTTGTTTAACTTAACACGCCTAGTCAAACTATCCTCAAAATCAAACCAAATCAAGTCCTAAAGTCTAGCATTGATCCAAAGTTTCTAAAATTTCAAATACCCATATCATTCACCCCTTTCATCCTTCATCTCAGCGTTCATCCTAAACACCTTAGAGGTTCACTCTTGCAACAAGGTCAAAACACAAGAAAAACATGGAATTCAAACTCGAATCATACATCATGAGTAATCCAAGTCTCACAATTCCAATTGATTATCGAAACTCACATTTATACATGGCATCATTATCTCCTTTGAACCTCAAAAGTACAACGAATGTGAGTATGCCCAATCCAAAGTTTGGAACATCTTTCCCGATGATAGATTTAAATACAAGTCCAAACCTACAAATCTATCAACCAAACAATCAATGCATGAGTCTTATTCCAAACAACACTATCCCACCAAATCCATACATGCCAAGTGCACTTTACCAAACATGCCCATTTCAAATCCATATTTGGTAAACTTTGGCATAGATATGTTGGAAAATCAAACCAATGTTGTTCAAAATCCAAGCAATATGTTAATGATTTCAAATATTGATCCAATTCAAGGTAACACCATGCAAAATCAAAGTTACCTAAATCAAGGCAATATAATTCCCAACCATAACAATGTTCAATTTCAATCTATCATGCCGAATCTAAAAATCACACCAAATGAGAGCATTATCTAGAATCAACTTGTCCATGATCCCAAACAAACAACACAAGGATGCATTCCAAAGCTACTTGGTAAACAACCAAGTAAACCATATGAATAATGTCAAGGTCAAATCTTGTGAAACAAAATTGCTACACTCAAAATTCTTATCGATTCATATCAATAGATGGCAACCATCTAAGCAAACCCAACGGTTAACACATCTACCATTTCTCAAGTGTCTCAAGGACCAAGAATCTCAATTGCACCATTCACCACTCAAACCTTGGAAATCAATGAGACCATTCCACTAATCCCAATAGTCAACACCATCCACAACCCACCACCACCACCACCACCGCCAAAACACAACATGAAAAATTCATTCTCCATCATTTTGCAAGCCGCTCAAGAAGCTTCCCGCAAAAAGGCGCTCCAAAAACAACAAGTTGCACACCTAGCTACTCAGCAAGAACAAGAAGCTCAAGTAGCCCAACAAGCTCAAGCCCAACACCAAGCTTGATAAGCGCAAGCACAATTCTAGGCACTATTGCAGGCAATCCATGAACAATTCCATCAACAAGTAGCACAACAAGAAGCCCAACAAAAATATTTTTGGCACAACAATAGCTAGACCAACAACAAGACCAACAACAAGCTTTTTTGGAACAACAACAACACGACCAACAACAAGCATTCTTGGCTCAATAGAAAACATAGGCCTTACTCCCACAACGGAGCTTGCAACAAATTCCCATCACAATCGTTAAAAATGATGATCAAGATCCTTCGACCAATGATCATGTTGAAAATGTCTCTAAATCACCTAATGAGTTAGAGGACATATCTCAAGAGTTTATACCAAATCATGTTCAAAATCTTTCACCAAAGTCTAGCAATGGACCTTTCCAAGATATATTAACATCCTTTGATCTCATGGTTACAAATATTGAGAAAATTATCAACTCACCTTTTGATCCAAGTCCACTCAAAGATCAAGAGGATATTGAGCCACTTCCAATGCCTTTTGATGATGTCCAAGAACCCTTTGAAATCAATCCATCCTTTGAAATTGACCCATGTCAAGAACATGATCCAAAGCATGTTGAAAGCAATTCTGACATTAATCAAGATCAAGAATTTTTATATCCAAGATACTACAATGAGGTGATGGCTACTCTCCTACAAAATATCGCAAATGATGATCATATCCATATAGCACATACCACTCCATCTACCCATGAGATGCTTTCTTTGAATGGACATGTAGATGATATTCACCAAAAATAAGAGTCTAATACTCTTGATATCATTACCAAGGAACAAAAATCTCTTACTCTTAACATTTATACACATGGTCAAGATATAAAGAAATCCAGAGGCATTGCAGAAACAAATCATGAAGAAGGCTTCTACAAAAGTTGTGAATTAGAAACATCATGTGAAAGCATATCAAGAATGAATCATGAGAAAGAATTTTACAATGACAGTGAAGCATCAACACTTCTTGAAGAAGCATTACAATTTGATATCTCACAAGATCAAGCCAAAGATATCAATCAAGAAGTCATCCCCTACGCGGAGGATCTTATCACTTATAAACTTGGATCACTCACCTTTGTAAGGGAAAATCATCATATCAATGAAAGAGCTATGACCTTTGAAGATACGCCACAGAGCAGAGAAGGAGTAGCACCTTGTTCCCAAGTTAAATCATATCCTATGGCAAATAAAAAAATTTAGCAGATGAATTATCAAGGCAGAGGATTAGGCCTACATGAACAAGGTATCCTAGAACCAGTGTTGATTATTAGCAATCCTAAACATCAAGGCCTTGGTTATTCGATAAGCAAGGGATATAAAAATATCAAGGATACCTCTGCAAAACTGGGGGAACCTTTGTCACAAGCAAACGTCAACATAGGGAGCACAAAGAATCCTTATGATGAAACCAATGCCAATACTACAACCCGCCACGTCATGAATCTCCATCCACCTATCACCCCATCCACGAATTGGGACCAACACGAAAAGAAAGATTTTAATCAAAGCAAGGAGAATATTATCAAAGAAAAATAAGTAGTGAAGCACGAAGGACAAATGAAATATATATGGATGCCAAAAAATATAGAACGATTATCTCTATCAAACTCCATCAGTCAAAGAAAATATGGGGCAAAATAAAAAAGGGAAAAGTATCCATCAGATATGTCCACAAAGGCAAGAGAAGGCTTCTCAAGTGACATACAAAGTGTATCAAGCGGTTGGCCCTAATTCCACGCACACTTCCATATCCACCCATTATTGCTGATCTTCCCAAGTTTGGAGATTCAAAGGTTTCAAACTATCAACCAATCCATATTTTATTCCTAAACACACTCCATCCCTGCCTCCATGCATAATATCTAATTCGAACATTGACCATGTGTTGGCAACAGCCCTTCATCATAAGGATTCAGAAGGCACTCTATCGCGATGTGCGCACAAAGACAAAGTTAACTCCGATGTCAACAAAGCAGATCAAGAATCTCTAAAGTTGTTTTCAAGTGCACGTATCTTGGCAAAGCAGCTTCTTCAAGCAGGATATCGATGGCACATTATGAAAAAAGAATAAATTTCAGTAGTACTCGGTGATTTGACATCAGCTTAAAATCTCTTAGAAAATACAAAAAAATATAAAAATATAAAATTCCAAAAAAATTAGAAAAAGGATTGAAAATAGTAAAGAAAAAAAAATCGTCCTCTAGTGAAAACCACATGGGCGGCGCTTTGGGCAAGTACCATGATGACAACCTTGTAAAAAGGCGTCATGTGTAGAATAGAGCATCTACATGCACTAGTTCAAGAGAAAGCATCTTACCACATCCATAATAAAGCCAACATTCTAGCAATATCATCCATTCATCCATGAACCATTTATCCATAAGCATCCATACTCCAAGCTATCTTGATCTTGATGAAATTTTGGTGCACACTTCTCACTTGCTTATAGTAAACATCTTGACATGGGTCATTTTCATTGATCCCATCCTACCCAACATTATTTGAGCCTTGAAGCATTATCTAAATGAGCACCCACTTCCTGAACACCTTATCTTATCGCAAGATAATCCATATCCATTCATCCAAGGATCCACCCATGGCATTCCATACATTGCTAGACACTAGGGGTAGATATTTACATCTTGGTTTGGGAATAAATCTTGATATATATCCTCTAACTTATCTGGTAATCCAAACATTAGAAAACATGAAATAAAATTGGTCAAGGCATTTGTGAGCATCAATCCAAATCCCTAACCCATGGCATATTTTGACAAAATGATGTTCCTTATCAATTTTTATATTTCATCGAACATCAATACAAGCAATCCGTATTAGTTGCATCTAATGTGTACTTTAGCATCACATCAAAATCATCAAAGCTATTTTGTTCCAAATCAAGCTTCATCAATCTTAACCAATCGAATCCAATCAATTATCACCTTATTTGACTTAACACACTTAGTCAAACTATCATCTTGTGCATGAGTTTACTATAGGATAACACAACTTTCTTGGGTTTACAAGCTCATTATCATCACTTCATTTGGCATAACACACTTAGCCAAATTATCAAATTCAAAACCACCTCGTTTGTCTTTACAGACTTAGTCAAACCATCATCTTGTGCATGATTTTAATCTAGGATAACACAACTTCTTGGAATTTACAGGTGCATTATCACTTTCGTTTGACTTAACACACTTAGTCAAACTATCAATCCCCCGATCGATCAACCTTAAGCTTGGTTTTCAACAAAATCTCAAAACAGAGCACTGATATCATCATGTATCCATATCCAAATTGTTAAAATCAATTTGAAAAATAAAAAACATTCAAAAAACCCGTCAAAATTTTAAAAAAATTCAAAAAATAAAAAAATAAAAAACATCCAAATCATTCAAAAATCCAAAAACATGTCAAAATATCAAAAAATTCATCATTGAGTCTTGTTAGTCTTTCACCTTGTTCAAACTACATCATATCTGAGCTTAAACTTAGGAATGGTTGATCTTTGATCATCCCCCAAGACATTTTAGGTCAGTCCTTAGGCGTCCATCGCAATAAAATGGCAATTTGTTTGCTCATCTATCTTTTCATTAAGTCAAGTCTGTCATGAATAAAACTATGTGGTCTCTCTGTGTATAACGTAGGCAAGGATAATCTATGGATCAGCTCCCGAGACCCCTAGGATAGGTCTTTAAGTTAGTCTCTTTGTCATAAATCTTGAAAATACCAAAAACATCCTCAAAATATCTAAAAATTTCAAAATGGTGCATCCATTTCATCTTGCTTTCACCCATGACTTTCATCACTCATAATAAAATCAATCCTCACTATCACCCTTTGGTGAGTCAGTGAGAAGCAAGTTTAGCAGGTTCCAAAGTGAAAACTCTAATCGTTGGAGTATTGAAAGTCTAAGTCAGTAAGCAAGCAAGTTGGTCAAATCGGAATATCAATAGCTTATCACCCAAATTAGTCCCATCAAAACTGTAATCATAACGTGTCCTAGGGTGAAGCTTTTTTGCGATGGAAATAAGCGTCAGGTACCCCACAGTAGTTTAGCCTTCGCTAGCGGTACAAAGAACATTAGCTTGTTTGTTTACTTTATCTTGGTCTCTTTTAGACTTATCTTATTTTGTGCTCATTCCAAGGACCTCTCGATTATGCCTAAACAAAATAGGTTTAGAGATAAAGGAATGGGTCAACAATCATTATATTTTTATCTATTGTGCTCATTGGATATTCTTGTAAAATAACTTCGTCATGTGTGTTTTGTTTTATTTGTAGGGAGGATTTTGTAGATGTCTTGTTGACCACATAAGAATTCTTTCCTTTTTATGTTTTGGCCTGAGATGTTTAGAATATCTGAACTACATTTCAAATAAGGTTTCATTTGTCAAATGTGAACAAGAGTACTCCTATCTAATTGTCAAGTCAAGGTCCATCACACTAGGTGCCACATCATCCTGGTTCTTAATACCTTCATGCATCATACCTATGTGTGTTATCAAACATAAAGTAATTGGCCCTTTGAAAATCCCATCTCTTAGTAAGAAAATCATCATCATCATCATTGGTAATAATGTGAACTTGTGCAGATCCTCCTTCCATCCATCTTATTATTCTTATCCTTCTATCTTTACTAACATTTCCATCTAAAATCGGTGTGTTGTATCAAGCTATACACGAGACTACCCATAGTCGATAACTGTCTATGCATCGTCAAATTTTTCTACATCAAATAATTATATTTCATCATTTGGTCAATAGGACCACTCCTCTCGCATTTTATTGCGATCTTGATTGGAAAATCATACATTCCCATTCGATATCTCGAGGGGGCAATATACCAGTGTAATCCTTCTTGTTGGGGCAATAGTGGGGCATCTGAAAATTTGAGAAATTTTGAACATTGATCACAATAGTTTATTATTTGAATCAATGCAACAAGTACATTGCTTCAAAGAGGGGCAAAATGTAGACATGGAAAATGTACAATTTCATTTTGACACACTTGATCCTATTTACTAACAACATTTCTTCCCGAATCATACTCTCAACATTTCATCATATTTTGTCTCTTAATGTAATGAATCATTATTCATTAAATTAATTCTTCCTCCTCCAGTGATTAAATTAATCAGTTTAATTTGATTAACCTTATGTTTATTTTTAATTAAATAAATCATTTTATTTGATTAAAATCTCTAAAGTCCTCTTATTAAATTAAATAAATTAAACCTTATTTGATCTAATCTAACATATTCATCTTTGGTTAAATAAATCAAAATTATTTATTAAGTTAATCAATTCCTCTCAATTTTGATTTAAATTATTTTATCAATTTAAGTCTAAATTCTCACATCTCCTAATCTCTCATTAAATTGATCAAATCTTGATTAATTTAATCTCAATCACTAAAATCCTCTAGATTCTGCAACTTGCACAATAAATCAATTACTTTGATTTATTAATTCCTCTATTTCTCTCACATGGCATCGAAAGGGAATATTCTCTCATTTGAATTCAAAAAGGCCCAGTGGACTTGGTCCTTCCAACAAGGCATTTAAGACCTCTTAAATGTCTTTAGCCTTGAGCCAAGTGACATTAACTTCATTTCCTTCTCTCTCCAACATGTTAGATTCAAATTTTTAATTTGAATCTCATGGCATTTATCATGCACATTAACCAAAATGTGTTCATTCCTCCTCCAATCGCATGTGGACAAGTGGCCTCTTCTCATTGGTTGGTCTTTTGTCCCACATTGTTCAATTTCACTCTTTCTTTTGATTTGGAAATCTATAAATGAAATGTTATTCCTCTCATTCAAGATCCACAATTGCATGCAAAGTTACTCTCTTCACATTGAGAGCTAATTTTGCCCATTCTCACTCAACCATTCATCATCTTCAAGATTTGTAACAAGGTTATGCTCAAATCTCTTTGGGAGATTTAACCATTTCTCAACCACTCAACATTGCAACTTAGGAATTGGGAAAGGGCCAATTGCAACATTCCATTGGCACCAATTCCCCATGGGATCTTAAATCTATTGGCTTAATTTAGGATTTATATGCTTCTCTTGTATTGTGTTCTTCATTTTCCTAATTTTAGTTTAAATAGATGGATTTCATAGGGAATCTCTCATGCTTGCTTGCATTTGATCTAACAATTTAACATGTTTGTTGTTCTTGTGCATTTGTAGGTTTAGGGGTTCATAGAAACAATAGTAGAGAAAATTAAAACATGCCTCCTAAAAGAAAACAATTAGAAGTAAAAGAAATTCAGCCTATAATTAAAGATGGAGAACCTAAACTAAAGAAGATACCACTCCATCATTCCATATTAGATATACTTCCATGGTCTAATAAATATTTTAATAAGAAGTTTCTCGTGGACACCGCACAAAATTTGTAGGGATGCCCTTATTCCCAAATCTAGATGGGACCTATTTTGGTATTTTTATTGTAAGAAAAATGAGAAAATTCCAGTGTCAAACCTTTGGATGTTGGATTTAGCAAGTTTGATTGTCCCAAATGTGTTTTTTGATGTAGAATTTATCAAACTACTCACCAAACACTATCACTCAGCTACCAAAATGGTAAGGTTTCCAAATGACACAGTATTGGTAGAAGTAACAAGAACAACCATCATTGAGTTTTTTGACTTAAACAAGCGGGCTCTAACCAAGATAAACCTACAAAAAAGTGAGGAGGATTATGCTAATTTAAGGACTTATAGAATTGATGAGGTACACCTATATATGAAAAGAGACATTGGTAATAGAACAATCCCCATCTCTACTACCACTACTAAACCATTTACTGTGATATATTTTCAGTATTACTTTGTGAATACATATTTAGCTCTTTTCCAAGTGTCAAGGATTGATGCTCAATATTAAATTCCAATAGGCCTAATGATGATGGCCATGAGAATTCAAAACCCTGAAACTAATATTGAATATGACTTTGCTTCATTCCTTGAGAAGGTGTTAGATGACGAATTCTCCCAAGTTATAGAGGATAGAGCACCAATTACATTCAAACACTATTCCCTACTGTGTCATCTAATATTGTACCAAAATAGGGATCATTGGACTAAAATAATGGACTTGGCTAGAGTAGATGAGCAAGGGAATCCAACACCTATCCAAAAATGGTGCCATATTTGGGACAGTCGATGCAAGAATTCAAGATTTGTTGTATTCTACGAAGACTTTGTACACAAAATTCTTTAAGTTCTTGGCTATGTAATACCAATATTATCAATAAAAATTTTGTAACTATTGATACCTTTGGCCTTCAGACCAAAGTAGGGTCATAGACACAATTTTGGAGATTGGTTCTTCCTCCTGAAGTTACAATAATAAGAGTTTATGGATGCCCTATTGCCCCACTCATACTTCCAAAATTTGTGCCCCTCATATTTGCATTTCTTGAATTTATGTGGAAAATGATGTGGATGGAGAAATATGTAATGCACAAGCATAAGAAAGGCACTTTCTTGCCAAACCTTTCCAAGTGTGAAGATTGGACTATAGGCTCAGACACACTAGAGGAGTTATAATATTATTTGAAGATAAGATATGCATTAAATTCTGCAAAAAGAGGATCCTTTGACCCTGAAAATCACATGAACAAAATAAGGCATGATCTTCTTACCAAAATGATAGTGGAACACCAAGTGGACTAGGAAGAATATGTCATAGAGAAGTGCATTACTTATAATGATGTATTTAGTAGAAGGAATAATGGGATTATATGAAGAAGCTTGAAGAAAGGATGAATCGGAGGACCAAGGATTTCCTAGAATACTTTGTTGAGGAAAAGGACCCCATCAAGAGGATATATTTGATAATGGGTAAATTTCAAGACTTGTACAGTAAGAAGGAAGTATATCTCCAAGAACAGGGTAGTGGTGCAACTACATAGCATACCCCAAGTGAAACCTTTGAACCTCCCATGGAGCAGTTACCTCCCAAAAGACAGAAGACAAAAATAATTGAACAATTAGTACCTTATGGGGAGAGTGAAGAGGTGGGTGATATTGAGGAAGTGGCTATAGTATTGCATTCATTGAAAGATGATATTGAGGTTGATCAACCCATCCTTGAGACCAATGCCCATAAACATCAGGTAAGGATGGATGATGTAGGAAAAAAAGTACAGAGGTACATGAAGATGAAAGGGAAATTACAGCAAAGAGATTCATAGAAGATGAAGAATTCAATAAGACTCCCGAGTTTAGGGATTTTTGAATGAAGATGAAGATAAAATAATTTTAAGAGAGGATGGAATCAATTGAAGCGAGAATTGAAGAATCGGAGAAAAATCAAATGGTAGCACAAACTTTTCAAGAATTAAGAGCTGACAACATTGACATTTTCCCCTAGAAGGCTAGAGAAATTCTCTTGAAGAGAAATATGCTCATTTTCCCTAGCTTGGAATTAAAGAAAAAAAATTTGCTTGATCAAGTGTGGGCTTAGGAAGATCTAATGCTCATTGCATAATTTGACTCTAATGGAGTGAGTGGAACTAGGTATAACCCAAAGATTGAAAACCTGGCCATATGGATCAAACAAAAAACTACACATAAGGAGAAATTATTGGATGCAATTCAAAGGATGAAAGGGATAAAAATGGTAAGGAAAATACAAGATACCACCCCTTTGGAGGTAGCCACAATGACCATGCATTCAAACATGTTCACTTGAGCAATTGTTAAGGGATTAGAAGACAGATTGAAGGATTATAAAAAGGAACAAGGGTTCCTAAATGTTGAAGTCAATAAACTATTCATGGAGAATGTCAAATTGAAAGAAAAATTAAGAGAAGGACCCTCACAAAGAAAGGAGATGGTGTTATACAAGCCTTCTATTTTTCTAATGGATATTGTGAAGAAAATTTATGTAGAATAGGTAAAAATTCTAGAGAAGGAAGTGAACGATGTAAAGAAGGCCAACAATCAAACTCAGGATGAAGTGAAAAGGCGAATTTTTGAAGTTATGGAAAATATTCTTAAGCATAGGATAAAATCAGTTATGGATAAACTAGAGAATGTGCATGATATTTATAAAACACTTCAATAGGAAATGGATCAAATAAAGACACATATGCTTGTATTAGATCCTTTGTTCAAAAGTTGGTAGCCTATTCACCATACTTTGGCTAAGTTATGCAAAATTCTACAAAGAAGTCTTGATGATCCCACAACATTAAAGCCAACTAAACAAATTGTGAATATGATTATTGATGGACTTTACTATATACAAGGGGAAGATAAAAATATTGTAACACGAATGGATTTATTCCATACCTAAAATCATGAGAGATGGTGATTATTTGAAGGACTTGGATAAGTGGAAGAAATAATTAATTCAGGTTATTCATACATGTGTAACTCATATACATGAGGATGATGATACCAGTCTTCACAAGCTAAATCAGATCATGGATGGGTTGATTTTTCTTGATGTAGGATATCTAAAGTTTGTCAATGATACAAAGGCATTTCTAGATAGTTGATGGAAAACTCATCTTGCAAGCATGTCAAAGAGCTAGAAATATAAGTGGCCATCATATTTTACGGTGTATCAGTGGGAGGAAAATTATTTGGTTTCAGAAGAATAGGACACTAAGGTGAGATCATTTGGAATTTCATCATTGAGAGGAATAATTTTCCAAATCAATGATCGCGTGTATTCTACATTGAATAATGGAACCATATGTCAAAATTTCTTAAGTTTTGTTATTTCCTTAATTATGCTAATTAAATAGTTGTTGGTTTTAAAAGAATAGGACATTGAGATAAAAGCATTTGTATGTTCATCATAGAAGAATACTTTTCCAGATCAATGATCACAAGTATTCTATGTTCAGTAATGGAACCATATGTCAAAATTTCTTAAGTCTTTTTATTTACTTAATTATGTTAATTAAACAGTTGTTAGTAAAAGAAGTAGTTATGAAATGTCATCTCTTTTTGTAAAAGGCTTGTATCTTGTTGGTTCCTATATAAATAGGAAACCAAGGCCTATTTTTAAATCATCATCATCATTTGAAGACTTATGTTATTAATTTATATCATTTGAAGACTTATGTTATTAATTTATATCAATTGAAGAAATATAATGCAGAACATATTATTATCAGAGATTCTTCATGATTGTGTTATCATTTTGTATTTTTCTTATGTTTTCCATCTTTATTTCTTCTTATATTTGAACGATTATCAGTTATTTAGCCTCAATACTTTTCTTATGTGAATGAATATGTTGATACAGTAAATAATTTACTATGGATGTTGGTAGAGCTGCTAATTTTTTTAAAAATTTGAGCTTATTTTGCTTTGTTACGTGTTCAACATTATGTTCAATATAAAAATGGAAACTATTTAAAAATAATAAATTTAACAAATATTCTTATTTAAATAATTGTGAGTTATGTGCATTAATATTTTATTAACTTTTGTGTCTTCACAAATATATGTTGATACAAAATGAATGGAAGAAGCATCCAAATAATCCTATTTTTTTCTACCAACAATTCATACCAAAGATTGAACAATTTAAGGATATTGCAATAGGTAATTTGTGTCAACACAAATAATATTACTGAAGCATTTCAAAGTTTGGGTCGTAAGAATCATCCTTTTTTAAACATGGATTGTAAATAGCTCTAAAAATTTAAAATTCTTGGTCATTAACATTATTGTCTGCTACAATGTCATCTACTGTATCATTGTCAATGTTCATATGTTCTTTCAAGTAATTAATATTATCATCACGCTCATGTTGACCTTCATCATCTTCATCATCATTGAAATTTGACTGTAGACCATTTTTATTGTTACCAGATGTATTTGGATCATCATTTTCTATACCCTCCATATTATTGTCTTCCATAACATCATCTAACTCTGGATTTTTATCTTCTTGTGCTTTAACATAGCAATCTTCAACATAACCATGGATGTCAATTTCTTCGATGTTATCTAATCCCCCTCTCTCATTATGTTGGCCATCATTGTTTTTCTCAGTATCTACTAATGTTTCATCAAATACATGCCTTAATATTAGATCATAATGTATGAAAAATACCCATTTTGGGTCCAAAATATCTTCATAGAAAAATACCTTACATGAATGACATACATATATTAGGTGTGTGTTACAACAATTTTACTGATTAATAAGCACATGTATATATTCGTAGTAAACTATTAATTAATAGATTAATTATCACTACCGTTTCTTGTTTGAGTTAAAGAAATACCTACTCATAATGAATTAGTAGAACATAAGGCTCCTTATCCTCCAAGAGGAAGCATGAGGAATCTATAGAAAACAATCTGATATGGGTATCATGTCTTCGTGTCCTCTCAAACTCTTCATATCATCTACACTTAAAAATACAACGTTTAAAAGAGCGGTAATCCAACTCAATAATTTATTGTATTTTCCCAACATATTGTAGACTCCCTTCAATTATATTATGATCTTTTGAGCTTGATCGACTAGATTACTTGAATTCAACCATTATACCACAATCGAAGGATCATCTCTTTGCATCTACACTTTCTACATGATAATGTCGACCATATGCCGATATTGGTGGATAATTCCTCCCATGTGAAAGACCATTTATTTCAGTGAAAACAAATATAATGGTGAATATTATAATAATTAATAGTGTCAAAATTGTAAGGAAAAAACCTTTTGTAAAATTCCAACTGTACCTTTCTTTCACATCCTCTAAACATTTTGATTTCATCATTTGTTATGTTTGAATCTATACCTGCATCTTCTATTTGATTTTGAATTTGTTCAGTTACCCATTCTAGTGTGCAATATTTGCCTCATTCCCTAAGTAGATCAGTGGGAAGTGCATTATTCCTTGGTTTCAATCTCTTAAACTGACTCCTTTATTCTAACACTTCTTCTCTCTTTTTATCATATAGATCAATCTATTTTCTCATAAAGTCCATGTGGTACAAAATGAACTTGATGAGTATAGCACTTTCGTCTACACCTATTAATGTCAACATGTTTATTTTAAACCCCAAATGTCATGCTATTAATTTGACAAATAAATTACAGAGTAAATTAATTATTACAAGAAAAACAACCTCACTAATCATTAATTTACTTACTAATTGCTACCTGAAAACCATTAGATTGTGGTTTTTCTCCATCAATAATATCTAATGCTCATTCTTCATCCCAGAACCATGGCTAATCTTCAAAATCCTTACCAAGGAATTCACACATGAATAAAAATTGCTTCATTCAATACATACCCTTCAACCATGTAACCCTCTGGATGTGCCTTTTGTCGGACATATCATTTTACAGTTTTCATATACCTCTCAAAGAAAAACATCCACCTCATTGATATGACACCCACCAATTCAATTTCATTGACTAGGTGTATAAGTAAATGGACTTATAGGTCCATGAAACTTGTAGGGAGATCCTTCTCAAATACACATACAAATTCCTTCTTCTACTTTGGCACTTCACTTTCATGGATCTCCTTGGAGGTCACCCATCTAATATAAGAATAGTAAATTAGTATCAACCTTTAGTCAAAAATTAAAATGCAATATAATATCTCTATTTCTCTCACACATGAACATTTCACATAACCACATACCTTGTAAATGTTGACAATCAACTTATGACATTCCTTAAGTCAACTATAAGATAGTAATTCCCCCTGATTGCCAATGACATGATATTCTATCAAACACATTTATGAAAAGGTAATTAGTAATTTTTTCTCACACAACAAAATATCAAAATGTATTTAGTACTTAATCAATGTTACCAGTAATTGTTAAATGATGATATATAATACCTTCATAAATTTATGAAAATCATGTGTTTTAAATCATGTGATATGTCCATCAACTATAAAAGCTTTAGCCAATGGTGACCCATAGCTAGTAGGTGTCCTTATTGAATGGATGACATTTTTTAGTTGGTATAGCTCTTTTTTTTTCAAAATCCATGGAGATTTTGCATATGTTTCATTTTCCTTGTTTGGCCACAAATGTTTTCTATCAAATTTGGTACATGAAAGAGAAATATCTCTCCTCGAAGAAAATGTGTCCTTCTCTTTGCCTAATATATGTTGACATATATAATATGGGATATTTTTGAAGATGTACATAGGATCTAATAGGTGAGATATTAATAGATCCTTCTAGTAAGGGAGCTCATAAAATATGGATTTCCTTTTCTTTCCTTCTGGCATATTAACTACAACTTGTTTTGGTTCTTCAATTGAATCAACTCGATCAAAAAAATCCTCCCAAAATTTCAATGCAACATCTTCATACTTCTTAAGCCAATCACCTGGACCCATAATCATGGGAGGGCCTCTATTTTCAATTTTTCCATCAAATTGATTCTTCAGGCGATTTCTAAACCTATGATCTAGTGGTAGAAAAACCTTGTAGCTTGTGTAAATAAATTTATGTAGATCTTTAGAATACCACCCTTGAAATTGTTCTGAACATATGGAAATGAAAATATCCCCTTTGTTTGAAGCCCTACAATTGAACAAGTAATGTTAATAACAACAAAAAAATAATATAAAACTAAAAACGAAAGTTGGGATGAAAATAAATTATGAGTGTAAATACGTAAATATATATTGCATGAAAATATATACATAAATTTTTATAATGGAACATTATTTTATAGACTACCTTTTTTATACAATAATTTAAATAAAACCCAATTTTGAAAACATGGTTTATAAAACATCAGTCCACACTCAATTATTATTCTTTGGTTTTTTGCCCTTACGAAAATCCTTAGGGAGACCGTGTTCTTCCCTGTTCTTTCATGCAGGAATGCATTTTAAAAAGGGGTAATCAATCAATAACTCATACCCAATGGTAAGGTCCATAATAGCCTCAACCATTATCAATCTATTGACCTCTCTTTCCATATCTCCATCTTTATCATTTATAACCTCAAAAAATTGACAATTTGGTCTTACAGTAGGGTCCCTTCTCTTACTACTATTTATAAATCTTAAAATATTTTTGTGTGTATGCACGTCCATCTATATACATAAGATGACCTCTATTAATTTCTTTTCCACTTTCCAATTGGAGACGATGTGTATACATATTCTAATTTAGACCATATGTTGACATACTAGGCTTATATTCTACTAGCCTTCTCCATTCACCACTGTAATATGATGGACCATAATATGGAATTAATCTCCTAGTGGTTTTTTCATAATTGTTTCTATGTTTAGATCCCACATTTACATTTTGGAAAATAAAGAGGCCTGTATTCACTCCATGAATATTGAAGGCTTGTATCATGTATTTGTATCCCCAAAATTGAAAAACCTCGTACACTCTACGTAGTTGTTGATCACTAGGCCAAGCACAATATAGGCAATGATCAAGTGTATATTTGTAAATTGATCTCAAACTTAGGGGAAAGTCGTCATCTCCATCACATTCATTCTCATTGGGTATGTAGTCACCTTCCCCCTATCTTTAAGCAAATTATGCATCTTTAAACTGGTTCTTGTTATGTGACTTGTTTTCATCAATTTCTCATCTTTTGAGCAGGTACATATTGGTACATATTTTTGTTAGATGTATCATCTAATAAATAATCATTGCCCTCTAGGCTAGAATCCGGTGATCGAGGAAACTTTAAACCAATAACTTTATCCTCCAAGAATCCATTAAGAAAAAAAATTAGTTATTTAAATAATATAAAACAATGTTGAGCGAAGTATACATGTTATTTATATCAAATTGAAAAATTCCTTACCACAATTACTATTTGATTTGAATCAATTGTATGAGGCATACTATCAAATGGAAGCTCATCATATATGTAATGTCTTTGCACAATTGTTGGTTTGAATTTTTTCTTTCCACAGCATATAAAACATCCAAAATTACCAAAGGTTATCATTCAAATGACAATGACTTTTCACTTTTTCCACCTTTTAAGGGGGTGAAAATGAGAAATTATTATTATATTTACTATACAAAGTCCTATTTCAAGAGCTAAATCGCTAAATCTCTCCAAAAATCATTTAAATTATTTTGAATCATCATTCAAATCACGCAATTTATCTCTCAAGGGGGCATATACCATCGGTAAATTTTTAAATTCAGGGGCAAAATTCTTTAAAGTAATGCGTAAAACACATCACTTCAAAGAGGGGCAAACTGTACACATCTAAAAATGGTCACGGTAAATCAAACCTGTTAATTAATTAAATATGAATTATTTAATTATTATTCTAAGTCATCTACATATAAATAAATTTAATTATTTATTTATATCGTTCATTTTTCTAATACTTCTAGTTTGATTAAATAAATAAGTTTATTTAATTATTGTTATTTTCCTCTTAATTAAATTAAATAAATTTTATAATTTATTTATTTAATTATCATTTTATTTCTAAGTATGAACATTTAAATTTGAACAATGAAATTTCTTCTAATTCATTCTTCACTTCACATTTGAATTAAATATTTTATATTTAATATCTTCTTTCTCACCTCACTTAATCAAATATTGTAAATATTTAATTACTCATCTTTTTCACCTCTCACATTATTAAATATTAATTGTTTAATTATGGAAGCTTCCATTTGCACATGTCATAAGAAATTAAATAAATTTATTTATTTAATTGGCATTTATCCTCAATTTTCAACTAACTTTTCAATTAATGAAAAGACAAATGCCATGTTTGTCTCCAATTTTGAATGGAGATATTTTTGTGGGTTGAAAACATTCTCCATCTTTCTCTCAACTTCTAGAATCTCTCACCATTCATCTTGACAGGTTTGAATTTCAACCATTGATCTCCACCAACTAGATTGTTTCCTTTCAAAAATCTATAAATACAACTGTATACACCTAAAAATGGTCTGGAGCATTCGATTAATTAAATACAAATTGTTTGATTAATTATCCTAATTTCCTCTACTATTGAATCAATAGAAATATTTATTTAATATAGTTCACATTCACTTTCTTCATAAATTCTTCTAAATCTCGTTTTAATTAAATAAAAATAAATAAATACTTTGTTCTATTTAATTATCATTTCCTTATTTCAATCTATCACATCATTTCTAAATTAATTAAATAAAGATCAAAACACTTTATTAATTAATTGTCATATTCTTCTGTCTAGTTTAATAAACAACTATCCTATAGTTTGTTTTATTAAATTATTTATCTCTCTTTTGCTAATTTGAATAAATCAAAAAAATTTGAATTGTTGCACAAGGAATATTCCATCTATATTCTCTCAAAAATGAATTAGATTTCCTATGTCTAAACCATGTCTAATTTATGTCAAAAATATGTCAAATTAATTGATTGAAACTTCAAGGGAAGTTTTGGAAACAAATTTAGAATTTGATCTCTCAATCCTCCTCCATCAGTTCTTCCTCTTCTCTTGCCTGGTGTTTTCATGGGTAGAGACAATCTCCCTCTTTCTCTCAATCTCCTCCATCTCCCACCATTCAATTCTCCAGATTGAATCCAAGCCTTTCAAAGCTTTCCCTGTGCATTTCTACAACCAGGAAATCTATAAATACAAGCCTCATTCAACCAAGAAGAGGATCTAGATAATCAAGCTTTTGCACTCTTACTCTGCAGGAATCCAGACATCAAGCATCAAGCGTTCACACATCAAGCATCAAGCAATCAAGCTTCTATCATGGCTGCCTCCTGTAGCTACAATTATTTGTTTCATGTCTATATCATGCTAGTTTAATCATTTAGTATTGTATTAGCATTATCTCGTTCTTTGAATTGTCATTTTAACAGTCTTATTTGCTTAAACAATCTGAGAGCAATTTAGATTTAATAAATCTTTGGAGATAGAGAGCAATAGGATGCTTTCATTTGATTACATTGTTGAATTGATTCAATTTGTTTAATCATTGATATAATGTTGTATTAAGAAGTGTTTTAGATTTCATACACATATTCACACTTACAATTTGGCGCCCACCGTGGGGCATTTACCCCAATTTTATCAAAATTACCAATTTTTTTGAAAAGTGTCACGTAGGTTTTTGGCGTGTTTTTATTTTAGCGCTTCCATTAAAAGTTTTAGCACTTTTGGTTGATGTTTTAGCGCTTTCAATTTTTAGCGCTTCCAATTTTTAGCGCTTCAGCGCTTCTGGTTCATATTTTAGCACTTTCAGTTTTTAGCACTTCCAGTCATTATTTCAGCGCTTTCGGTCTCTATTTCAGCGCTTTTGGTAGATTAGCGCTTCCATGCCAAACTTCAGCACTTCGAGTTCCTATTTCAGCGCTTTCGGGTTTTAGCACATCAAGTAACTGTTTTAGTGCTTAGGTGCAATATTCTAGCGCTTTTGTAAAAGTAAGTCTGGATCCGACACATCTGCGGCCAGATTTTAATTTTTTTCATAGTTGGACTAAAATTGATCAATCTAGGATAGTCACTCCAAATTTTTCTAAAATTGATCAATCTAGGATATTCATTTCAAAGTTGGACTAAAATTGATCAATCTAGGATAGTCACTTTCTTGTTTTTCTTAAAGAAAATCTATCAATCCTAGGATAGTCACCGCATTTTTACAGTAGAAGTTAAAAAGAACATCATCATTTTTGTGAAGCAACACCTTCACATAGATTACAAAATTTCCTTTTGGGCTTTTAAAATAGGACAAACTTATATGTTGTGCTTGCGGTGATTAGGCTTATGCTCTCCCCTTGACTGGGTGACCAAAGTGCCAGATTCACTTTTATTTCATGTCATTTACACTTTATTAAATCCTTTAGCAGGTCTACCATAGTGGGAAAAAGTACTCACCCTACGGGAATGACCTAAGTGGGAACAACCAAAGCCAGGTTATCCAACCCAATATAATAAAAATGTAAGTTGTTGATGAAAGTCCAACTTGACGATAGTAGGCAAGATAACCATCTCCAAAATCTTTGTTCTAAAGATTGGGAGGTCTCCTGAGGAAGTTTATCTATTTGCCACACCGAACGGAACCCTATCTACAAACCATAGACTAGTTTCTCGCCGAGTTAGTATCCATACATTGTCATACTCACGATGCAAGGGGAGGGAAGAATCTGCCCCCAAGACACTCACCATATAATTACCAAGGACCGCTTGCTCAAGGGATTCAGTATCCACTTCCATCACTTTGAGAATGCACCTGGCAATGAAAAAAACACAAGCACCCTCTAGGGGGTGACATGGCTGTGTGAGTCAACGTAACTGCAAGATGTGGGCTGTGAGTATAATGATGACCTACTTGTCCTTAAGTGTGAGTTTGTTTGATTTGTATACAATTGTTAAAACAACCTATCAAAATCAATAAAAATCATTCGTGATTTTTGAATATACACAATCTTTTCAGTTTTAAAACACTTATTCAAAATTGCTTGTCATGTGTTCACAAATTCATTTAAATCAGATTAAAGATCATCCTAAAAATGTCAAGTCAAAACAAATCAAAAAATCCATGTTGCGAAAGTGGAAATCCACCACGTTTGTCAAAAGAAAAATCAAAGTTACAAGGCCCAAGCAACCTCTCGGTTATAGAAATAAATTAAGAAGACAACGTTTTCTATATCAAAATCAGAAACTCTTCTTACCACATAGAACATTCATTCACTGTTATCACGATTTTGCTAGGGGTCACTCTTTAGACAATGTGGTAGAACCGCTCTATTCACGAGCCTTCTTTCAAAGAAGAGCTCTCACGCAATTCCACAACCGTAGTCAATGGATTCATCCTTCATATCTTCCACAGTCTCTAATACAGTATGCCACAAGGCCAGACCAGATTCTACAATAGAGAAAAATGAACTTCTGATTTAAGCATTCTGGAAACCTGTTTCAACGCTTCGGGTCACTGTTCTAGCGCTTTCATGAAACAGCGCTTTCGGGCTCTATTTTAGTGCTTACAATTTTTATTTTAGCACTTCTATCACTTTTCACAGTGCTTCTGGGAAGTAGCACTTTCATCAATTTCTATAGCGCTTCCAGGCACTATTTCAGTGCTTTTGGTCAATTAGCGCTTCTGTCACTTATTTCAGCGATTCTAGTCTCTGTTCCAGCACTTCCGAGAAATAGTTCTTCTAGTATCTATTTTAGCGCTTTTAAAAAAGAGAGTTCAATATTTTGACCAGTCCATTAGTCTATCATTTTATCCATAGTTTTCATCAGAATAAAATTTCTTCTATCAGAATCATTGTCTAGGAATAAAAGTTAGAAAGGTTAATACAAATTTCTAACTTATCAGCTGAATTAAGATCTTGAAAATCATAAGTGTCAAAATCAAATACACAATCAATTACTATACTAAAGTTTCTTTATCAGGATACTATCATCCTTCATCATGAAACAAAGTATAGCGATTAAAAATTTTAAATATTGTCTCATCAATAAGATAAGTCATCTTATTCGACTTTATTTAAAAAGGTTCAAATTGACACTATCCCACACATAAGATCAACATTCCAGAAGAAAGAGAAAATATTTGTATGTCAATCTTGACTAGGTCCCAAAAACAGAGATTCTTAGAACAAGAAATTTTAAAATCACAAGAAATGGCAGAGGAAAATCCTTGGAATAATCTGAATCGCAATGATAAGAATGAAATAACTCTGAAAGATATCCAAGTGGATCAACAAGATCCCAAGTTTCACATATTTATGGAGAAAATTCTAGAACAAGACATGGAAAAATATATTTTAATGTTAGCCGAATCAGGGGAAAAACTTCCAAAAGATTTTGATGTAAACCATTTGAAAGAAACACCAGAAATGAATGAAATTGAGATACCACAAACTACACAAACAATTGATCTGGTTGTCGCTTTAACATCTCAAATGCAACTATTACAACATAAAATACAAGATATGATGCAAGGGACTACCAAGAGGTATGCAATACAGGACATTTGTCCTTATCCTTTCGACACAATGGTCGGCTTGATACCTTTTCCAAGACATTGTGAAATCTCGAAATACGATAAGTATAATGGTAGAACGGATCCAATTGATCACATTAGAGAATTCAAAATGATGAGTCTTGAATTTGCACAAGAAGATACATATTTAATGTGACTATTCCCAAGGAGTTTGGGAGGATCATGTATGGAATGGTTTTAAAAGTTAAAACTAGGTATTAGAAATTTTGAGGAACTCGTTAACAGATTTATCTCTCAATACTCATTCAACATCCAACATGATGTGACAATTAAAGAACTTTACAATCTCAAACAAAACAAGGGAGAAATGTTCTTGTCTTTTCTCCAAAGATGTCGATGCTTGTTCGCTAGGTATCCAAGGTCCATTCTTGAAGAGGAAAATATGGAGTTGTTTATTGAAAACTTGACGGAAGAAATGAGTTATAGATTAGAACTACAATGCCCTCCAACATTTGAAAAAGTGATAAAAAATGGTCTTAAAATCAAAGAGGCGTTAGTCAAGAGAGGAGTTATCAAACATTTTAATGATAAAACAAACAACACAAGTAACTCCTCAAATCAACACTCAAACGGTGAGAAACCGAAATTCTGGCAAAAGAGTTGCAACACGACTATCAACGAAACACCAAATGATCCCCAAAATGTCAAATCAGTTTTCAATTTGACTGAATCCACATCAAAGAATCAGAATAATGAACAAAATTTTAAGTCAAATACCATACAAAACAATGAAATCATAAAACTGCAGTCATATCAAAAACTGTCAAATCGACGAAGATTCACACCTTTAGGTCAATCAATGGAATCAGCAATGAAAGAACTAGTTACTAGAGGCCTTCTCACAGCACGGGAAGCTAGGTTCTAGGACCCAAAAGTCAAACCATCATGGTGGAACAATGTTGATTACTACAATTATCATAACAACAAGGGTCACAAAACCAATGACTGTATGGAATTGAAACATGCAATGCAAGATTTGGTGGTCAGCAACAAAATGTATGTGGAAGGACCCCAAAATAACAATGATCATTTGGCCTTCAAAGATCCTTTGCCCAATTATGAAAAAGGTGCATCATCTACAAACAACAAAGGAAAGCAATCTAATCATGTCTATGACACAACAATCCTATGTCTATCAGAAGTCAAACATGATCATGTAGTTAAAGATAACATTGTTGAGAACAAAACCAACACCATTACCTCTTTAGATTTACTCCCAAGCATGGAAAGCTCTGATAATCAAATAAATGTCTTAAAAATCAGAGAAAATCAAGAACATCAACCCGCCAATGCACTAACTACGGGACAATAAAAAGTAATGTTGAAGGGAATTGGCTCCACACATGCAGTTCCACCTCCATCACATTATGATATTATCAATCAAATGCAAAACACCCCCCAAGAAAATCAAGAACATCAATCAGAAAATGTCATGACTAGGGGGCAAGCCAAGGTAATATTAAAAGGAGTGGGATCACAACATACGGTTACGCCTCAATCTCATTATAATATTATTGATCAATTGCAAAATATCCCTGTGCAAATATCAATACTAGAGCTCCTTAAGTTGTCACCATCACATAAAGAAGTTCTTGAACAAGCATTAGTTGTCACAATCGTACCAAAGAATCTGGATGTTTGTCAAATCCAAGCTATGGTGGGACACTTGACTACCCCGCATTGTCTGTCATTCTTTGAATAGGATGATGTCTCATTAAACCATTTGCATAACACCACATTGCATATCAAAGTATGTATCCATAATCATCATGTTAAGAGAGTCCTAATAGATGGGGGAGCTGGTCTGAACATTTGCGCCCTCAAATTAGTCTGTGCACTAGGATATTCCGATGACGCTATTGATGCTCAAAGGAAAAGGACCATCAAAGCATATGATGAGGAAGAAAGATCATCCCAAGGGTTAATTGTATTACCCATTCAAGTGGGACCCATGATCAAGCATATAGCATGTCAAGTGTTGGAAAGAGAGTTAACATACAACATACTGTTAGGACGACCCTGGGTTCATGAAATGTAGTCAGTACCTTCTACATACCATCAATGCCTAAATATTCCAATAAATGGACAAGAGGTGACTATAGCTGCTGATTATAATCATCCACAACATTGTGACACATTGAGAGTATCTCAAGACACCTTTGTCCCTCACAACAAGGAAGCTTCAAGTTCATCATCATCAAAAAATGAACAAAGTCCTAGCATCACTACCAAGTGGGTACAAAAGAAAGGTAAAGAAAAGGAAACAAGTCATGTTGAGACAAACAATCTAGGTACACAAACTTCTCTATCAGACAACTTTCAGAAGCAAGTCCAATTGACAGATAAAGGAATGGGACAGTACTGGAGCAATCACTTAACTTATCATAGTTAATGCCATCTCCTAGGAAATATGGTCAACCATCAATGATCAAATATCCAACATCTTTACCTAGCACAGTTCTTCAAGAAACATTTGTAAAATCTGGAACCATAGCAGAAGAAACAAACAATAAAGCAATCTTGGATTGGCTTTATAAGGATGAAGAAACGTCAACATTTGAGATCGGTATCAAAAATGTTAACATCAACATAGACAAGTATGGAAAAGGAAAATCTATTCTTGAAAAGATGGGTTATGAAGGACAAGGGCCTATGGGGTTGGGAAAGGACAGAATCACATAACCTATCACACCTCTCACTCTTCACACAAAAGAAAAACTAGGACTAGGATACTTTGAAGAAGAGAAGCATGAGATAACAAAGACAGCTATGGAAAATATCCTTAATTTTAGAGATGGTTCTAAAATAGACTCAAATCAATATGAGTGGACCTTACCTTGTGATTTACTTGTCATTGACATTCTAGTCGATGTGATTCAAAAATATACACCTACATGTGAGGAGGGCTAAGGCTCTGGGTCTAGACCATTCGTTGAAGGATCACTAAATATCAATGACTAGTGAGGATGAACAAAATTTGAGTGAACTAAATAACTTCAAAGAGGGTACCATCATGGATCTCGATATCCCGAATAACAATTATGATGATGTTTCTGTCCTCACCCTTACTTCCATTGACCTAAATCAATCCGATGAAACCATGCCATTAATCCATCCAAAGCTTCTTGATTGGGAACCTATTGAACTTTTGACTATACCAAAATTTGCAAATGATGATGCCATCGTGTATTTCCTATGTCATACCGGACCTGATACAAATGCTATCTATAATACTCATAACAATATGACTCAGCAAGAGGGTGTCAAATCTTCCAGTTGCAAAATTGACAACAGGGAAAATAGATCTAATGGTGAAAACCATTCTATGGCAACATTAGATCTGGACAAAGTAAAAATAAAGAACACATCCAACGGTGAAAACCTTCTGAGGCACTGACAAATGGAAGATTTGACACTCTCCCAGAAAATTATCATGAGCGATCATCAGTTTTGGTCGAACCTACAGAATCAGTGGACATTGGCATAGAAGAGAAGGCAAAAATCCTACATCTGGCGGAATCCATGACAGAACAAGAATGACTGGCATTCATCAAATTCTTCAAAGCAAGAAGCATCAACTTTGCTTGGTCATATTTTGATATGCCAGGCTTGGATCCTAATTTTCTTATGCATCATTTATCTTTGCCAACAGGAATCAAGCCTGTTAAACAAAAATTAAGAAAAATTACACCCACACATTGCATTAATGGTCAAAACAGAGCTAAAGAAATTACTGGATGTCGAATTCATACGGTTTATAGATTATGCCAAATGGATATCAAATCTTGTGCCTGTTTCCAAGCTGGACCATAGCATGAGAATCTGCATAGATTTTAGGGACCTCAATAAGGCATGCCCGAAGGATGATTTTCCACTGCCAAACATTGACATCATTGTGGACTTGATGGCAGGGCATGCCATGTTATCAATCATGGATGGCTTCTCTGGGTACAACCAAATAAGAATAGCTCCAAAAGATCAAGAAAATACGGCTTTCACATGCCCATGGGGAACCTTTTGCTGGAATGTCATGCCATTTGGTCTAAAGAATGCAGGAGCCACTTATCAAAGAGCAATGACAAAAATATTCCATGATATGATGCACACCTTCATGGAAGATTACGTGGATGACATCTTGGCAAAATCTACTGCTAGGGAAGGACATCTACATATCCTAGATAAAATCTTCACACGGATGGAGAAATTTAATGTCAGGTTAAACCCTAAGAAATGTGTCTTCGAGGTTACATCAACAAAGCTGTTAGGGTACATTGTCTCAGAAAAGGGCATTGAAGTGGATCCGGAAAAAGTCAAAGCTATAATGAAAATGCCACCTCCTAGAAACATCAGCCAGCTCCGATCACTACAAGGATGACTTCAATCAATCAAAAGATTCATCTCCTAGCTGGAAGATAGAAGTCATCCTTTCAATCATCTATTGTATAAACACATAGTTTTCATGTGGGATGAGAAGTGTGAAGCGACATTCAATCAGATCAAACAATATCTAATGTCACCACCTATTCTCATGCCACCAACAGAAGGAAGACCCCTCATATTGTATATTGCTACAATTGATATCTCATTGGGGGCACTCTTAGCACAAGAGGATAATAAAGGAAAAGAGCATGCCATCTACTACATCAGTAGAACTTTAAATGGCTATGAAATAAACTATACATTCATAGAAAATTCTTGCTTAGCAATAGTGTTTGCTACTCAAAAGCTAAGACACTACATGATGGCTCATACAATTAGGTTAATTGCAAAGATCGATCCTTTGAAGTATCTGCTAAGTAAAGCTGCCTTAACAGGTAGACTGGCGAAATGGGTTATGCTCCTAAGTGAATTTGACATTCAATATGTTGAAAGAAAGGCAATCAAGGGACAATTAATTGTTGAATAACTAGCTAAAGCTCCTCTACCAGATGATCACCCAATGACAATGGAATTTCCGGATGCAGACATTATGATAGCAATGCCCAAACAATGGATACTATATTTTGATGGACCATATACACAACGAGGATTAGGAGCAGGGATTTTTTTCATCTCTCCCCAAGGACACACAATTTTGAAGTCATATAGACTCATGTTTCAATGTACAAATAATGTGGCAAAATATGAAGCACTAATTATTAGGGTCAAAACGGCTATTCAATGGAAAATCAGGGACTTACAGGTGTATGGGGACTCTCAACTAGTCATTTATCAAGTGAATGATGAATATCAAACCAAATATGAAAATTTGATGCCATACAAACAACAAATAGATTATCTAAAACAGTCTTTTGAAAATAGCAAGTTTGATCAAATTCCGAGAGTAGAGAATAAAGCTGCAGATGCCATGGCTACGATTGCTTCACTACTACAATTGCCTAAGAAGCGTGTTTGTTATGAGTTTATGGTAGAACAAATATCAAGTCCTTCCCATTATCAATAAGAATTTGCTACCATATTCCATATAGAAATCATTGAACCCTCTCTCTAGGAACAAACCTATGCTTACCTAAAAGATGATATTCTTCCTCCGTATCTTTTCAGAAACCAAGAAGAGAAATTTATCCGCCAATTCGCCCGACATACATTAATCACAAATGTCCTTTATCGTCGAGGTCTTGATGGTACCCTACTCTGATGTCTAGAACGTAATGAATTTGAAACGGCCTTACGAGAAGTTCACAAGGGTATTTGTGGTACTCACTCGAGTGGAATGACTCTAGCTAAAAAAATCCTTTGTTTAGGTTATAATTGGTCATGCATGGAAAAAGAATCACATCAATTTGTCAAGAAATTTCACAAATGTCAGGTTCATAGTAATCTGGTTCATGCACTAGCACAAGAACTGCATCCCTTTACATCAACATGGCCTTTTTGTCAATGGGGCCTAGATCCAGTAGGGAAAATCAATCCATCTTCATCTAATGGACACAAGTTCATTAATATAGCTACAAAATATTTCACGAAATGGATTGAAGCAGTACCTCTTATTACCATCACAAGCAAACAAATTTCCTCTTTCATCTTGAACTACATAATATGTCGGTATGGTATCCCTTAATCCATTATCATTGATAATGGACGACCTTTCAAAAATAAAGATGTCCAAGAGCTATGTGATAGGTTCCACATCCAACATCATTTTTCAACACTGTACTATCCTCAAGGGAATGGCCAAGCAGAGGCCTCAAACAAAAGCATACTCAAAATTCTCAAAAAGACGATCAACGATGTTGGACGTGATTGGCATGTTCAACTCAACCCTACACTATGGGCCTATAGAACAAGCGTCAGAACACCAATGGGAGCTACACCATTTGCTTTGGTATATGGATCAGAAGCCATATTACCCATTGAAGTTGAAATCCCATCCCTTCGTGTATCACTCAAAGGTATCATTTCAGATGAAGACTACAGAGTATCTAGACTGCAAGAACTGGAATTGTTGGACGAGCATCGTCAACAAGCTATTAATCATCTAATAGCTTATCAACAGAGAATGTCACGAAGTTACAATCACAAGGTAAAACCTAGGGTATTTCAAGTTGGTTACTTGGTACTAAAGGAAAATCCTAGGAATCAGCAAGATAGAGAAAAGAAAGGAAAATTTGAGCCTAACTGGCTTGGTCCATTTGTTGTCATATCAGTGTATGGATCAGGAGCATATCAGTTATCAACATCAGAAGGGGATCTGTTTGATGAACCTATCAATAGTATTCATCTTAGAAAATTCTATACTTAAAATCTCCTAGTGCACGGGGAAATTTTGAAAATGGTTTCCTTGGTGAAAACTTGGCAAACAGGCATCTTGGTGAACCCAAAAATTAAAAAAAAGGAAAAAAGAAAAATAGTAAAAATACAACGGGGGTAATCAAAGCATGTGGTGAAAACCTAGAAACAGGCATTGTATGTGATTCAAACATCAGCTTTCCCATCTATTTGGATATATGTCAGCATCATTTTGTCTAAAAAGTTAGTATTAATTCATATCATATCTTTCGTTTGGCCATCATAACATCAATCATCAATATCATGTCACTTGGTCAAACATATAACTCCATAGCTTGGGGCAACATCTGGATATCTAGGGGCAATACAACCATGTCAATTATGTCAAATGGTAGAAAACCACAAACAAATATCAAATGCAATATCAATCGTCATCAGAAGGGCATCAACCATCCGTATCATATCGAAAATCCAAAAAAAACATGTCAAATAGGAAAATCTAAAAAGGGAAAATCCAAAAACATAGATCTATGTCAGTCGAACAACGTGGTCTCTGTGTGTGTAATGTAGGCAAGGCTAATCTTAAATCAGCCCCCGAGACCCCTAAGATAGGTTAGTTGGTTAGGTATTTAGTCAAAAATCTCAAAAAGTCAAAATCAGGATGGATGATCTTAAAATCTAAATAATGAATGGAACACTGTAAGTAAAACAATGGATATTTTGTCCTTTTTGATTATCATTTCTTTGGAGTAACTCAATGATGTATTGAACTAGAGGAACAAGGAAAAAGAATGATATTTTTATTGTCTGATGTATGTACGATAATCATATAAATGTGTGAATTACCGGGGGATGTTCTATTCAAATGTATCACCGATGACATTCATAATTCACACACTCAAATGATAATCTCTGCTTGTTTATGCAATGAACGCTTAGGTCATCTCAGTTCAATTATACCTAGATGCTTGTGTTTGATTGCAATATCAAAAATCATGAAAGAAGTACTCAGGTCATCATTCAATTAACACAACCATCGACACTTGTATTAACTTTCAACATTCAATAAAGCTCTATGATGATACCAAGCACAAAAAGACTACTAAAATGACATATGTTTTGCATATCGTTGCATGATTAAATTAGATTGCATCCATCATCATTCATTATCTACAGAGTATTTGTTGCATGAAAGATTCCAATCAATGATTATCTAATCTACGAATAAGACTGAGTATACTTGACATAAATCCAAAATCATCATCAGTTACCATATAATTACAAATCATCATTTTCATCATCCATACATATTCTTACATCATAATAGATATACATTTTATTAAAAACATCGTGCATTTACATCATCACTTTTATTACATCTTTTTCATCAAACATCATCATTATTATTATGTTATATGCATACATCATTTATCATCCATACATTAAAAAAATAATAATAAAATCACATCATTACATCCTTCAAAGATCATTTATCATAAAATCATTTCATAAATAAAGAGCATTTATACAACTATCCATATATATTATCACATCACATCATTTATCCACATATTATAGTCTACATGTATCATTGCATCATTGCATTAAAATAAATAATCATTCATATACATCATCACATTTAGAATTAAATCATCACAAAATCATATAAATAAAAGCATCCATCACATAGAAATCATAAAGCCATCGTCATATTGCATCAATTGCATCTCATATATATATCAATGTCAAGTATACAATGAAGTTTGGTCTATAAAATACATGATCCACAATGGGCTACAATCATAATATACATCACATAGGATCAAAATGGCATCTATGACTTGCTACTGCCAGAGTGAGCAGACCTGATAGGACCTATACCACCACCACCCCCAGACAGACCTAGATCTCTGGAATCTCTGCGTGGAGGCTGTGTCACCCCCTCACTGACTGTCCGTGTATGAGTCTGCCTTGATCTCAATGGGGCATAACTAACTTGGCGCTCAGTAGGCACTGCATCATGATATCGGCCCCGGTAGAACTCTACCTCTCGGCCAACCCGGAGAACCTCTCTCATATAATCACCAATGGAGGTGTCATCGGCCACTCTCTAAAGGGTATATGTTGTCTCCTTTGCTCTCTCAGCTATCTATCGAGCACTATCTCTCTTGGTTGTCAAGGTATCAACATGTGTCTGCATGGCGGCTAGCTACCCCTATACCTATGCATGAGCCTATGCCTAGGCCTCCATCTATGTCTAAGTCTGCACAAGCATACCCTAAGCCTGTATCAACTGTGCCTGAAGCCCAGCTATTTGTCTATGTTGCTCGCCTACCGACTCTATCACTGCTTGCCTCTTACGAGGCCTACTGGAAGAAGGTGCACTATGGATGTCTGGCCCTGCCCCTCTGTATCCTCCACTCCCACCATCACTATCATCATTGCTACTATTGTCTCCACTGCTGCTCTTTGAGCTATGGTTGGATGAGGAATACTCTCCACCCCCACTGTCAGCAGAACCCTCGGCCACCTCCTCCACTACAGGTAAAGGTGTTGGCTCAATGAGAATAGTAATACAAGGATGGGGGACCAAGGCTAGGAAAGCTGCATAATCCTCTGTCATAGCTGCCTCAAAAATATCTCTCTGCATGTCCCAAGGAGATGGTTGTAAAGCTCTGTAACCCTCTATAAGAACATCGTAAGACAGTGTCGGACCCCAATCAGGAACATCCATCCGGTGCCTGGCATAGTCAGCTACTCCCTGTGGCATGCACTGAATAATGCCATACTGTCTGTATACCCAACGGAGTAAGAATCTCTCTAAAACAAAGGGAGTTCGACCAATGAGGTACATGGAATCACACAAAAACCCCAACACTCCACCATCCTCATCCCACTCCTCAGTCAAGATATGGGTGCCAGATAACTGTCTCTGTGTCATTGAAAACTTGCCTCCAATGCTCTAATTTTCCCATCTGGGCCTACGTGAATCAACCACTATATCAGAAAACATATGGTCTACTAGCTGGTCTGTCTGCAACTGGAAATGGCCGAAATATGGCAAAATGCTCCCAACCCCACACCTGTAGCAATGTCATCCCTGCGGATAGACTATGTGCATCTAAGTACACCACTGAGTGTAGATCATGATATAGATGCGCTAACATGCACATCCCCCACACATATCTGGTATCATGTACAATCATGCTCTCAAGCGTCCTGCCCTAGCCAATGAGGAATCCCTTTGACCTATGATCAGGGCAAAGGAATCATCCAATGAATCCAACTAGTACTGCTGGTAGTGTCGCATAAGAATCTGCAATCGTTCGCCATCGAATGCTAGGACCTGCTATGTCCTGATCTTGAAATACTTGGCAGAGAGCATCTCTGCTGCTGGTCCCATGTGAATCATATGTCACAATCTCCCCCATGAAAGGAATGCGCAATATACGCCACACATCTTGTAGTGTGACTATCATCTCACCAGTGGGTAGGTGAAAGGTGTTGTGGTCACTATGCCACCTCTCAGCCAATGCAGTCAATAAATCCTGATTAATCCTAATCTGGGGCATATCAAGTAAACTCGTGAGGTCACACTAGCCTATCACCTAGAGCTCATCCGGTGTCAAGTGCAGTATCAAATATGTCGTCTACGGAAATATCTCTCGCATCTGGAGAGTACCCAGATCCTCCTATCATCATAACAAAAAAAATCTACAATCAGTGAACTATGTCAAGGAATCAAGGTCATTCTACTATCCGTCTATTTCAAAAGCTTTGGTATGATTTTTTCGATCAAAATTCATAGGTGAACATCAAACCTCACCTATCATGAAGTTTTCAAATTATCAACAAACCTCACCTATCATGAGGTTCATCAAAACATTATCTAGATCTCGCCTATCATGATATTTATCAGATATTGAATCATGTCCTCGCCTATCATGAGGATCATCAATAAATGGGGTTTCTTCTCGCCTATGATGAGAGTTAGTCTTATTTAAATCATCGAATCCAACATCAAAAATGTGGATTGTCAATCAAACCAAATCAGAAGAATGGACATGATCAAAATTGACATAATCAAAGTTCACTAAGTCAAAATCTTCAATTCTGACACGGAAGCGCTAAAATAGGTTTCCAAAGCGCTAAATCCCAAAAGCGCTATTTTATCATCCAAAAGTGCTAAATCAGGAACCCAAAGCGCTAAAACCATGAAAGCACTATTTCAACAACCAAAAGTGCTAAAACAGGCTTCCAAAGCGCTAAAAATCCCAAAGCAGTACTTTTTTGCATCAAACCCCTACAACAGGCCGTCAAAGCACCACTTTACCAGAAGTGCTAGAACAGACCTTGAAAGCGCTAATTCGCCGACCCAAAGCACTGAAAGTCTCAAGGCACTAGAATTCAGCTTCAAAGCACTAATTTTTGGCTCCTAAGCGCTAAATCACTGAAAGTGCTACATTATGACATGGAAGCGCTAGAGTTTTCAATGCAAGCGCTAAACTACCTACCAGAAGCACTACATCGGGATGTAAGCGCTACAGTGTGGCTTCAAAGCGCTGAAACTAAGTTAGACATGCCTAGGACCTAAAAAGCATAAAAAATAAAAGTGCACGAATTACGAGGAGGTCCAGGGGTACATACCGGAGGTCCATACGCAAGCAGCTATCTGTGATGTTGAACGCGCTCGAATCGGTGAGTGTGGTAGGGGATAGGCATCTCGCTCCAGCTGGCAAAAAAGTCTTTATCACTATGATTTTTGAACTCAAAAAGCAAATAATGACTTTGAAAATGACCTTTTGCACTATTTATAATTTTGAAAAGGTATTTTTGGAGGATTTTATTGCATTTTGATTAATTTTATTCATGAAATTAATCAAAACTCATTTGATAGCTCTATTTCGTCATCATTTTGTCAAGAGATAAAATCAAAACAATATAAAATCATCAGAAAATCATAAATTTTTGAAAATTTCAAAAAAAAAATCATCAAATCATTAATTTATCTCCTGAGGGGGCATATTATTAGCAAATCATCTAAAAATCATGTCTGGGGTATTATCATTTGATATTATCATCATCATCTCAAAATCATGTTTGGGGCACACGAAATAATTATCATCTAAAAATCATGTCTAGGGCACACAGAATTATTTTTTTCATATCATCAATCCTGGCAGTAGCAGAAAAATTTTCTTCAAAGCAACGCGTAAACACATCACTTCGAAGAGGGGCAAAATGTATACACCTAAAAATGGTCTGGAGCATCCGATTAATTAAATACAAATTATTTGATTAATTATCCTAATTTCCTCTACTGTTGAATAAATAGAAATATTTATTTAATATAGTTCACATTCACTTTCTTCATAAATTCTTCTAAATCTCGTCTTAATTAAATAAACAAAAATAAATACTTTGTTCGATTTAATTATCATTTCCTTATTTCAATCTATCACATCATTTCTAAATTAATTAAATAAAGATCAAAACACTTTATTAATTAATTGTCGTATTCTTCTATCTAATTTAATAAACAACTATCCTATAGTCCATTTTATTAAATTATTTATCTCTCTTTTGCTAATTTGAATAAATCAAAAATATTTGAATTGTTGCACAAGGAATATTCCATCTATATTCTCTCAAAAATGAATTAGATTTCCTATGTCTAAACCATGTCTAATTTATGTCAAAAATATGTCAAATTAATTGATTGAAACTTCATGAGAAGTTTTGGAGACAAATTGGAGACAAATTTGGAATTTGATCTCTCAATCCTCCTCCATCAATTCTTCCTCTTCTCTTGCCTAGTGTTTTCATGGGTAGAGACAATATCCCTCTTTCTCTCAATCTCCTCCATCTCCCACCATTCAATTCTCCAGATTGAATCCAAGCCTTTCAAAGCTTTCCCTGTGCATTTCTACAACCAGGAAATCTATAAATACAAGCCTCATTCAACCAAGAAGAGGATCCAGATAATCAAGCTTTTGCACTCTCACTCTACAAGAATCCAGACATCAAGCATCAAGAAATCAAGCTTCAATCATGGCTGCCTCCTGTAGCTACAATTATCTATTTCATGTCTATATCATGCTAGTTTAATCATTTAGTATTGTATTAGCATTATCTCGTTCTTTGAATTGTCATTTTAACAGTCTTATTTGCTTAAACAATCTGAGAGCAATTTAGATTTAATAAATCTTTGGAGATAAAGAGCAATAGGATGCTTTCATTTGATTACTTTGTTGAATTGATTCAATTTGTTTAATCATTGATATAATGTCATATTAAGAAGTGTTTTAGATTTCATTCACATATTCACACTTACAACAACCTTCTCATAAGTAGATTTCATCCTAGATTTCATGTGTAGTTACTATAGTTGCATTTGAATCAACATATCAACATTTTAGCAATATCATAGAATTTCAAGTTTAATTTCATAGCTTAAATCATTGGCAATGGACATGCATTTTCAATCAATATTGTTCTCCTAAGTTGTCATTTCAACAAGTTGTTGCTTACACAACTAAGAGCCAGTAACTTTAATCAAATCCTTGGAGATAAATAACAATGGGATGAATTTGAAGAAGTTGTTGACATTTTAGAGTTTGAATTTTTATTTTCTAAATTAGTTTCTTTCAATCTAATGTTTCATTGGTGTGTTAGTTTACTTTCCAATTATTTCACTTATTCTAATGACACATTTTTGGCACCCACCGTGGGGCCTTGCCCCATTTTTAATCTTTTTATCGTAGGTTTTTCTGACAGGTGACAGACTAGAGTCGCATTTTAGCACATACGAGCCTCTGTTTAGTGCAACCATGGACTGTTTTAGCGCATACATGAACTGTTTCAGCACATCCATGAACTATTTCAACACATCCATGGACTATTTTAGCGCATAGATGGTCTGTCTTAGTGCATTGTTGTTTATTCATTTAGTGCATTGGTGGCCTGTTTTAGTGCATATAGGGGCTATAAAAATTAAATTTTGATTCTGATGCCATCCATGGATAGGATTTTCCAATTCGGTTTTAAAGTAAAATGAAGCAATCCTAAGATAGAAATTTAAAATCTAGAATTTATCAATCCTAGGATAGTCAGGAAACTTTATTTTATGTTGGTTAAAATGAATCCAATATTTTTTGTGAAGCAAAATCAGCACTTAGCATAGAAAAATTTCATTTAGATCTAAAATTGGACCATTTGTTTATTGCGATTGTTGGGTAATAGGTATATGCTCTCCCCTTTACTGGGTGATCAGAACAATAGACATACCTATTTCATTTTATGCAATTAATGTTTTATTACTTCCTTTAGAAGGCCTGTCGTAGTGGGAAAAAGTACTCACCCTACGGGAACGACCTAGGTGGGAACAACCAAAGCCAGGTTTTCCAACCCACTTTAATCAAAAGTGAATTTTGGGGAAACCCATATTCAACAGAAGTGAGCAAGATAACCATCCCCTAAATATTTGGTCTAAAGTTTCTATTTTGACGCATCTATGTTGTGTTTCAACGCATATTTGCTTTGTTTCAGCATATTCATATTATGTTTCAGCGCATTTGTGCCTTGTTTAAGTGCATCTGTGATTTGTTTCAGTGCATCTATGTTTTTTTTTGGCACATTCATGCTTTGTTTCGGTGCATCTTTGTTCCGAGCCTAGGTAATTTTCTGACATTTAGAAATCAGTCATCTTAGTCTAGTCTATTCCTATGCTCAGGGTTTGGAAGTGTGCAACTTTTTCCAAGAAGTCCCTAGAGAGGAAGATTAGAAAGCCAAAGAGATCTCTTAGTTATAAGAAGTTATTGAGAAAGAGGAAATTTCTATACCGAATTCGAAAGGTCTTGCTTGAACATAGAACCTTTACTCATCAATATCACGACTTTGTTAGAGGGTTCACTAACAATTATGTTGTAGAACAATTATACTCACGAGATTTCTTTCAAAGAAGAGCTCTTTCTCAAAGGCATAATCACAGTCAACATATTTGTTCCTCTTACATAGCCCAACCTACAATTGTATACTCTACTCGTCCTAATCAATTTATGGAATAGAGAACTCAAGGACATTACGCATTTATCACAAATCCTTCTTTTTACAAAGCTACGATCAAACCTTACAAAGTGAAAAATCATCTCTATTTTTATCTTTGGTTTAATTCTCGCCACTAGGATTATCATCCTTTCAATCATGAAATCACGAGCTATAGATTAGAAATCTCATAAGTCATAGAATCTTCATTCTATATTGACTTCCATCAAAATTGCGCTATTTCATTCTTTTGATCAAAGTTAGTAGAAATTTGGAAAAATCTTATGCCTATTGTCAGAAGATCTCGAAAGCAAATAGAAAGAGATGAAAGGGAAAGTACAATAAGAAAAATGGTGATAATAGTGATAGGGAGGAGAATCCCTTTCATAATTCAATACTGAAGAAATAATAGAAGAAAATCTCCAAGAAGTAGAACAGGGTCCCCAATTCCATACTCTTATTGAAAGGATTTTAGAACGAAACAAGGAAAGTTATTTCCTTTCATTAGCTAATCAAGGAGCTAAGTTACCTGTCGATTTTGACACATCAGGGATTAAAGAGAATACTGAAACCCCTCTTAATGATTTTAATGCCCTTACTCAACAAATAAAAGCATTACAAGGGCAAATAAAGGAAATCCAAGGGGGAACTACAAAGAAATATTTTTTGGATGATATATGTCCATATCCATTTGACAAGAGTCTTCAAATGATTCCTTTTCTAAAACATTGTGAAATCCCTAAATTTGATAGGTATAATGGAAAAACGGACCCCACTGAACATGTAAGGGACTTCTTAAATATGAGCTTAGAATTTTCTCGTGAAGATACTTACTTAATGCGATTATTTCCACAAAGTCTAGGTGGACAATCCATGGAGTGGCTTTCAATGATCACTCCCCCCATCAGAATATTTGAGGAGTTAATAAATAAATTTATATCCCAATACTCCTACAATATCCAACACCAGATAACCATGCTTGATCTTTGTAAAGTGAAGCAAAAGGTAGGGGAATCCTTCACCACATTTTTACAAAGGTGGAGAAGGGTGTTTGCATGATAATCCTGTCTTGTTCTTGAAATGGAGAAGATGAATTTCTTTATCGATAGTCTGAATCAAGAGATGAGTTACAAACTAAACCTTCACTATCCTCAATCATTTTAAAAATTGATTGAAAATGCGATTACTATTGAAGGTGCCTTGGTCAAGTGTGGATATCTAAAACTCGATAAAGAAGGTTTGAATTCGTACAACAACAATAGTAACAACAATGACAAGTCACGATTTTAGAATTGAAATAAAAATGTTTTGAATGATGGGGTAGTAGATGTTAACAATGTGAATGTAAATCCTACCATTCTTAATATATTAGGTGTCCAACGTAGCAATAATGCTGAAAATTATAGTACCCAAGGCAATGTTTCTAATCAAGGGAGTGTGACCAATAATCGTGGAAACAATTTTGGAAATAATCAAAATTCAAATGTGTTGAGATTTTCACATTTTTCAAATCGATGGAGTTTTACTCCCTTGGGCCAGTCTTTAGAGTCCATTCTTAAAGAACTGTTGAATAAAAATTTTATTATATTTCTACCACAAAGAGATTATGAGCCTCAAGTTAAACCACCATCATGGAATGACTCACACTTTTGTAAATATCATAGGTGTAAAGGTCATAAGACAAATAATTTCCAAGGGTTAAAGAATATTGTTCAAGATTTGATTGATAATCATACCATCACAGTTGAAGGACATAATGCCAATGATGACCATCAAGCGTTCAAGGAGCCTCTCCCCAATTATCAAAAAGGGGAATCTTTGGGTGACAAGGGCAAGAATGTTAATTATTTCCATGACACCATTATCAATCACATTTATACAGATGATTAGAAAATTAATGCTATCAAAATCAAAGGTAAGAAAGAATATCGCGATGTTAATGCTACGACAAGGGGACAAGCCAAAATCATTGTAAAAGGAATTCCATCTAAAGTGGCAATTCCCCCTCCAATTCAATATGATTTGGTCGATCAACTACGAAAAAAATTGGCCCAAATTTCTATCTTGGAGCTCTTAAAATTATTGCCTGCACATAAGTACATTCTAGAAAAAGCACTTGTTGACACAATTGTGTGTCTTGATCTGGATATCAATAAATTTTAAGCCATGTTAGGACACTTGTCCTCATCCACATGTTTATCCTTTACTGAGAAGGATGACTCATCCATGACCAATCCGCATAATTCATCACTCTACCTAGAGGTTATGGCTCACAGAGCTTGAATTAGACATGTCCTAATAGATGGGGGAGCTAGATTAAACATTTGTACTTTAAAATTGGTCCCTGCTTTGGGATATTCAGAAGAATCTATAGATCCATGAAGGAAAATTATAATCAAGGCATATGATGATGTGGAAAGAGCTTCCCAAGGCCTCATTGTGCTACCAATCAGAGTGGGATCTGTTATGAATAATACCTTTTGTCAAGTTCTAGATCAGGATCTATCTTATAACATACTCTTGGGTTGTCCATGGATCCATGACACGCAAGTTGTTTCATCTAATTATCATCAATTCTCGAAGTTTCCATATGATGGATAGGAAGTAACAATACCTGTTGATCACATTAGTATTAAAACTTGTTCTAATGTAAGAGAAACTCAGGACACACTCGTCCCACATAATAGAGAGGCTTTGGCCATCTCTACCTCCAAATATAATGAACAAGCACGAGAGATGATAGGTAATTTTGGCACCAAGCTAAAATTGAATATAATAGGGTGGGAGAATATTCTTTATCTCTCTCTAATCTACCCATATCTCTAAGATCCCATGGACAACCATCAACATCCATACAGCAAGCTACAACAGCTTTAGCTTCAACTTTAGTTCCCATCACCAAGTTTAATGGAGTATTTATCAAAGAAAATGAAATGGAAGATAGAGCTATCCTTGATTTTCTCTATAAAGATGAAGAAGAATCAGTACAACATGTCAAGTTACCCACAGAGAAATATAGAAAAGTTTATGCAATAATGTAGCAAATGGGTTATGAAGGAAATGGCCCTATTGGAAAGAGATAGGAGGGTATTGTTGAGCCTATCCAATTGAAAACAATGCACGCAAAGGATAAGAATGGGTTAGGATATGGTGAAGATACAAAGGAAGAATTAGTACAAATAATGTCTAATGAGGATTTAGCTGAAACAATTTTGACATTAACTCTAATGAATATGAATGGGATGAAATCTTTGATGATACATTCTTGATGGATAAAAGGGTAGATGTCATAAACAAATTCACACCTGCATTATTACAAGGGGAAAGCACAAGGCCTCTGCTTGATTATGTTCTACAAAATGATCATGACTCAAGTGAGACCGATTTGATTCAAAGTGAGATAGATCTTCCACAGGAGGATACCATCCTAGGTCTCTCCCATAACGATGTTAATAATAACATCATAACCCTAACAGCTAGCGACCTTACTTAGCCTAATGATCTATTTCCTTTGGTCTATCCTAAACTCATTGATTGGGAATAAATTGCCCCCATTGATATCCTAGCTTTTCCAAATGAAAAAACCATCATAAACTTTCTTTGTTCATCCCAACCAGAAACAAGTTCCATTAGGGAATCACAAGATCAGATTTTTTGACGGGAAAGTGCCAAGTTTCTCAGCTATGAAATAAATGACATAAAAGAAAGATCTAATGGTGAAAACCTAACAAAAGCAGTATTAGATCAAGAAAAGAGAAAAATAAAAAGTGTATCTAATAGTGAAAACCTTTCAAAGGCACTAGAGGATGGGAAACTTGACACTCTCTTAGAACATTACTAGGAAAGGTCTTCTATTCTAATAGAACCAATGGAGGCACTCAATATAGGTACTACAGAATAGCCCAAAGTCTTGCAACTTGTTGCATCTTTAACATAAGAGGAAATACCAAGATTCACATAATTTCTCAAGGACAATCAAATCAATTTTGCATAGTCCTACATAGATATGCCTGGATTGGATCCATATCTCATCATGCATCATCTATCTATCAAACAGGGTGAAAAACCTGTGAAGTAGAAACTTAGAAAAATGCATCCACATGTTGCATTATTGGTTAAAGAAGAGTTAAAAAATCTTTTAGATGTTTGATTCATTCGGTCTATTGACTATGCAGAATGGATCTCCAATATTGTACATATTTCAATGCCAGATGAAAGAATCAATTTTTGTACAGATTTCATAGATTTGAACAAAGCATGTCCTAAAGATGATTTTCCTTTGACAAACATAGATATGATTGTTGATTTCACTGTTGAACATGCGATGTACTCATTAATGGATGGATTTTAAGGCTACAACCAGATAAAGATTGCACCTAAGGATCAGGATAAAATAGCATTCACATGTCCTTGGGGTACTTATTGTTGGAACGTAATTCCATTTGGGTTAAAGAATGCAGGAGCTACATACCAATAGGAAATGAAAATGATTTTTCATGATATGATCTATAAATTCATGGATGATTATGTTGATGATCTCCTTGCAAAATCTAACACTAGGGAGGGGCACATAGCTATCTTATCTAAAATTTTCAAAATAATAGAACAATTCAAAGTGAGACTTAATGCAAATAAATGTGTCTTTGGAGTGAAATCTACAAAGTTGTTGGGTTATATTGTATTAGAAAAGGGAATTAAGGTGGATCCAACTAAGGTACAAGAAATCCTCAATATGCCACCACTAAGGAACATTAGTCAACTACACTCTTTACAGGGACCTTTACAATCCATCAGAAGATTCATTGCATAACTGGTAGATAAAATTCTACGATTTACTCATCTCTTACACAAGAATGTTCCATTTAAATGGGAAAACAAATGTGAAGCAGTGTTTGATCAAATAAAGCAGTATCTAATGAATCCACCAGTGTTGATTCCACCAGTGCAAGGTGCACCACTCATATTGTATATTGCTGCCATGGAAGTGTCCCTAAGAGCATTATTGGCATAGGAAGATAACTTAGGAAAGGAGCGAGAAATCTATTACATAAATCGAAATTTGAAAATTCATGAGCTAAATTACACCTTCATTGAAAAAAATTTCTTAGCGGTAGTGTTCACTTCTCAAAATCTGCGACACTATATGCTAGCACATACAATAAAGCTTGTGGCTAAGATTGATCCACTCAAATATCTTCTCGGTAAGGAAACCTTAGTTGGAAGGTTGGCTAAATGGGTCATGATCCTAAGTGATTTTGGCATTCATTATGTGGATCAAAAAGCTATAAAGGGATGGGTAATTGAATATCAGTTAGCAGAAGCACCAATGCAAGTAGAGCACCCAATACACATTGATTTTCCTAATGTGTATGTATTCACAACAACTATTAAATAATCATGGGCGCTCTACTTTGATGGTTCCTACACTCAACATGGTTTAGGAGCAAGGATTCTTTTTATACTCCTCAAGGACATAAAATTCCAAAATCTTATTGGCTAATGTTCCCTTGCACAAACAACATAGCTGAGTATGAGGCATTATTAATTGGCATGAGAATTGCAGTAGACTAGAAAATCACAGAACTTCAAGTTTTTGGTGATTCACAACTTGTTATAAATCAAATCAATGATGAATATCACACTAAGGATGAAAATTTAATACCTTACAAAAATATGGTGGACGATTTCAAGAAATACTTTTTTGATATCAAGTTCATACAAATTCCACGTATGGATAAAGCAGTAGATGTTGTGGCTACACTCACATCTCTACTCTAGTTGTCAGAGAATCAAGTAAGTTATGATTTCTTGGTGGAAAAATTGTTTTCTCCCGCCTATGACAATCCAAAAACTTAAATCATTTTCCACTTAACCAGTTCTGATTCTCCCTTGTATGGCCAAATCTACGATTACCTAAAGGATACTATTTTACCTTTAGACTTGTGTAGAAATCAGAAAAGGAATTGCATTCGTCAATCCTCTCGTTATACCTTAATTGTTGACATCTTATACCAACGTGGTCTAGATGGTAACCTTCTTAGATGTCTCAAACGTGATGAATAGAAAAGGCCTTACAAGAGGTACATGGTGGCATTTATGGGACACACTCAAGTGGACTAATCTTAGCAGATACACAAAAATCTCATTCATGCTCCTGCTTAGGAATTACAACCTTTCACCACAACATGGCCTTTCACTCAATGGGGATTGGACCTGGTTGGAAAGATACACCCATCATCTTCCAACATACATAAATTCATTATCACAGCCACAGAGTATTTTACTAAGTGGATTGAAGTTGTTCCCCTAACAACTATTACTAGCAAACAAATGTCTTCATTCATTTTGAATTATATCATTTGTCGATATGGTATTCCCAACTCCATTATCACAGACAATGGAAGACCCTTTAAAAATCAAGATGTTGATGAACTATGTGAAAGATTTTGCATACAACACAAGTTCTCTACACCTTACTATCCATAAGGGAATGGTCAAGTTGAAGCTTCAAACAAAAAAAATCTGAAGATTTATAAGAAAATAGTGAATGAAGCAGGTCGTGATTGGCATGTCCAATTGAATCCAACATTGTGGGCATACAGAACAAGTATTCGCACACCAATAGGTGCTACTCCCTATGCTTTAGTCTATGGAGAAAAAGCTATTCTACCACTATAAGTTGAGATTCCCTCACTTCGAGTATCACTAAAGGGGTTAATCAATGATGAAGACTACAGGTATCAAGGTTGCAAGAGCTGGAGCTTCTTCATGAACAACGTCAAACTGCAGTTAATCATTTGAAGGAATATCAATAAATTATGTCCCACAGCTACAATCACAGTGTCAAACCACAAACTTTTTAGGTGGGTGACTTGGTTCTCAAAGAAAACCCTCGTAATCAGTAGGATCGAGAAAAGAAAGGAAATTTTGAACCTAATTGGTTGGACTCATTCGTTATCATTTCAACAGATGGATCGGGGGCATATCAGTTGTCAACGTCAAAAGGGGACCTATTTGAAGATCCGACCAACAACATTCATTTGAAGAATTTTTATGCCTGAAAAATATCAAAAACAATATAAAAAAGTATTGAACAAAAAAATCAAGAAAAGAGTACAAAATACAAAAAAAAAAATCAAGAAAAAGTGCAATAAAAGAAAACAAATGATGAAAACCTGGAAAATAGACATTGTTTGTGATTTTGTTTGGCTCTCTCCTTTGTTAGGGTACACTCTGCATATTCATCTTTCATCAGCATCACATAAATCCCTCGCCATCACATCATACGTCCTAAAATTTCCTTGAAACGAAAAGGGTCTCATCATGGCTTGATGATTAGGGTTATCCCTAGCAGTAGTTGTGTCTAGCATAAGTTAGAGTGCAAGGTCGTTAGGGGGAATTTCACTTCTTGGAGATTTCTAGTGGGAAAATGGAAACATGTGTCGAGAATTGGAGTATCAAAAACAAGAAAAATATCCAATTAAACTGAGTCTACAAGATTGTTTGACAAATAATTGAAATAAATTGGATGATCTTAATTTGAATAAAATGAATGACAGCATTAAAGCATAAGTTGATTTGTTGTTTTGACATTTGATGACATCATATCTCTGGAGTGGTTCAATGATGTACTAAACTAGAATCACAAGGAAGGAGTATGATTTTGCTTTGCTTGTTGTTTGTAAGCTAATCATTAGTATTGTGGAAATCTATCGTGAGACATGCTCTACAACATATCATTGATGACATTTCAGAATTCGCATAAGAAAATAGTTAACTTTTATCTATTTATGCAAACAATACTCAGGTCATCTTGGTTCAATTATACCTCGATGCCTGTATTAACTTGCTATATCAAACATCATGAAAGTAGTACTCAGGTCATCCTTGGTGCTAACATACCCTTTGATGGATGTTCTAAATTTCAACATATCAAAAAGGATCAATGATGAAAATCAAGCGTAACATGGAATGACAAACATGAGAATGGTTCATTACTACATTCTAGGACTGCATAATTCATTTAGATTTGCATTATGGAGGTTGTTTAAGTAGATTTTTGAAGGTTGGTAAAATTTTCATATATCTTTTCAAACAACAATTGAGTACACTTGGACATTTATGGCATCTCATTGCATATCATCTCATCATGACTATTCATTTAGGATATCGTTATCATTTGCATTAATTTCCATTTTTCACATCATAACATTTTTATTATTAATATTATCATTATCATTATTCGATCTCATTTTTATCATAATCGTTCCATCTTTCAAATATTATATCAGTTTAATCATATTATGCATTGATCATTCATCTCATATTATATCACAACATTTGCATTTGCATTCGTTTCGCATCATTTTACATGAATCTACATTGATAAAAGAAAGATTGCATCCATCTCATTCATTTTCATATCATCATTTAGGTTTTAATTTTCTATCAATTGCATCGTATCATTAGGTATTATGACATTATCATATTCCATTATGTATCATTTAATTATCATTTACATCATTATCATTTTTTATCATTATTCACCAATTCACATAATTATCATTTTTTATCATTATCATTATCGTCATTATGATCATTATTTCACTTTAGTTCATATATATCCCATTTTCGTATCATGTGCATATCATTCACTAAATATTCATCTCATTTATATTTCATCACAATATCTCATTACATCTTGTTTCATCATATCATCATTTAGGTCATTATTATCATTTCATTTCACATCCATTTATGTCACTTTTCATATTGATCATTATCCATTTAGTTTATATGCATATCATTTTTAGGACATATCATCTCATTAAAAGCATTCATCATTACATCTTACATCTTGCATGAAATAAAATCATCATTGCATCATCACACATAAAATAAAAGCATTATCATTTACACATCATCATCATTTGCATCATCATCATAAAAACCATACACAACATAGCATATAGAAATAAAATGCATACATGAATCCATAACACATGCATAATCGAATCACCATTGCATATCATAAATCTCATCAAAACAAATGTCCAGGGGTACAAGGATATCAAATGTTTCAACAAGATATATAAAATACAATGAATAAATGTGTCAATCTCTCATCACTGCGGAGCATCTGGCCATGGCACATGACTACTATTGTCTCCTGAGGTAGTAGGTCTTGCTAGATCTTTGCTCCTAGAAGCTTTTATCTCTCACCTGACTGGCTAACCCACACTCTTGGTGGCACTCCTGGTATGGCTGCAGGAATGGGTCTGAGACTGAGTACCTGACTGTGTATAGGCAATCCTCCTCTCAGGAGGCACTACCTCAAAATATCTCATCCTATAATACTCGACCTCCTGAGCAGTCTCTAGTCCCTCTGCCACAACCTCTCCAATGGAGGTGCTCTCAACTGACCTGATGAGTCTCTCTACTACTCCCTCTGCATGTATGCATCACTCTCTAAAGCTATCCCGCTATGTTGTGAGCTAAGAAATTTGTGGGTCAAGAGTTGGTGGTTGTGCTACCTGTGCCTATAATTGGTTGATAGTCACCTGAGCCTGTGCCAACTAACTCCAAAGAGTCTGAACCTATGCCTACAAGGTATCCATCTGTCCCTATGAGGGATACCTGATAGTAATCCGTGGGACCGAAGTACTCATCTAATCCACCACTCTCGATGATCGAGGCCTCATTTGGAGTGGTATATCAAAGAAGAACCTTTGGCCTCCACCCCCTTCATTGTCACCACTGTCATCATCACTATCCTTTGAGCTACCTAAATCCTTCGCATCATCCTCCTCATCATCAACATCTATGGCCTCCACACCTTGTGCCCTTGCCTGTGCCTCTACCTGTGCCTAACTCTGTGGATGGCCTGTCAGTGCCTATGCCCATGGCTATCGCTGTGCCCGCTATATAGTTGGTCCTCCTAATAATGGGGCAGACTCTTTTGGGTTGGTAAACCTTAGAAATGGATGTGTATATAAGTATGTTGCATACTCATCTATCATCCCTGCATCTGTAACCTTTGGATGTATCGCCCAATGATCTGGCTAAACATCCAAATACTCTGCTCTAGCTGCCTCAATTTTCACAAATGGACCCCACTCTAGTACATCCTCTTGGTGCCTGCCATAGTGTGCCACACTCTATGGCATCATCTGTACTAACCCATACTGTCTCGGGACCCTCATAACCAGGAATCACTCTATAATAAATGGACTGCACCTAATCAAGTACCTCGATCTCGTAGAGAAGGGCAGATCCATATCATCAACCTCCCAGGGATCACAATCTAGATATGGTCTCCAAATGATTGTATCAAATTCATCTGGCACATGTTGCCAGTACTCTAACTTGACCAGCATTGGCTAGACAAGGAGGCATGTGTAGGCATAAATGTATGGATAGCCAAGTGGGTGATCTCTCCAAAAAATGGGGTGAGTAATCACAAAATGCTCCCATGCCCATATCTGTAAAAGATTCACTCCACATGAGAGACTCTTCCCATCTATGTACACGACTTGATGCAGATCGTGATACAGATGAGAAAGCATGCATGATCCCCATGCATATCTAGTCCGATGGAGAAGCATGTCCTCCAAGATCCGGCCCCAATGAACTGATAGTTCTTTTGACCTACGATTAGGACATAGAAAACCACCGATGAATCCTACTAACACCGAAGGTAGTAGGGCATACCTCTCCACCATATCCTTCTAGGAAATCTCATAGAAAGACTCATCTCAGTACATCGGTCCCTCCAATCTCCTTGTCATCATAAATCACAACATCACCGACACCAAGGATGCCTAGAATCCTATATACATCCTCGGGTGTCATAGTAATCTCTCTTGTAGGCAGATGAAAGGTGTTATGCTCACTATGCCACCTCTCAGCTAGTGTCGTCAATAATACCCCATTGATCCTATACTACGGGATCCTCAACAATGGACTCAACCCACACTAGTATATCACCTCTAGATTAGTCTGTGATAGTCGATAAATCATATCCCACATGTGTGAAAACCTCTCTCTGATCTAAAGGAGGCAAAATTCCTACTTTATAACATTAAAAGAAATCATGCAAATCAATCAACACGGAATATTCAATCAAATCCATACATCAATCATAAAATTATCAATCTATTTGTGAAAGAAAATACATCAATCAATCATATCAACATCAACAATCAGTTCAAAATCTTATTTGTTCTTCAATTAGGAAGGCAAATAAATCCTAATCTATTTGTTTTTCACACAAAAAAGAAAATTTATCTTTATTTACTATTTGTTTTTCATATCGTATGGAAACAAATTTAACAGTCAATCAACTCAGCATCAATCTATTTGTCTTTCAATCGGGAAAGAAAATTTATCAAATCTATCATTTCTACCATTTGTTTTTCAATCAGGAAAGAAATTTTATTAGACTTATTACTATTTTTTCCTCAAGCATGAAGACAAATTTATCCAATCAAGCTAATCTATTTTGATGTTATTCAAAAGCATAAATCAGTTGTCTAATCTAGCAACAATCATGAAGCACATATCAATTTCACTTCAAAATTTCACCAATTGGCAAAATTCATGGATGCATTAAAACAGTTAGTCAGTGCGCTAAATCATGTATGCGCAATTATATCCCATGGATGCGCTAAAATAGAGCTGCAATACGCAACTTCATCAATGCACGATTCTATCTCGTTTATGCTCTAAAACAAAGTTGTAATGTGTAACTTCATCAATGCACGATTCTATCCCGTTTATGCACTAAAACAAACCTTTTATGCGCTAAAGCACCTATGCGCTATTCTATCAAACAGATGTGCAAATCTATCTCATCAATGCGTAAATCTAGCCTATGTGCCAATCTATCATCCTATGTGGGCAAAACTCCTAGATGCGCTACTTGAGGTATCTTATGTGCTATTTTACGTTATGCGCTAATCTATACATCTATGTGCTATTGCTTTACATCTATGCACTACTTTGTATGTGCAACTTTATCTAACCTATGCACTATACTATGGCTTGTATGCACTAAAGCAACACGTTGAAAATCTTTAAAAAAATTTAAAATTGAAAATTTCTTCAAAAACATGATTTCAAATTCATGGAAAAGGATCATACTATCTTACCAGAGGTCCATATATAGTTGGTCTCTGATATCGGCGGGCTCGATCGAATCTATGCCGCTCGTAATGGATCGACATTGTAAAAATTTATCTCAGAGCTCTGAAAATTACCAAAGGTTATTGTTCAAATGACAATGACTTTTCACTTTTTCCACCTTTTAAGGGGTTGAAAATGAGAAATTATTATTATTTTTACTATACAAAGTCCTATTTCAAGACCTAAATTGCCAAATCTCTCCAAAAATAATTTAAATTCTTTTGAATCATCGTCATCATCATTCAAATCATGCGATTTATCTCTCAAGGGGGCATATAGCATTAGTAAATTTTCAAATTCAGGGGCAAAATTCTTTAAAGTAATGCGTAAAACACATCACTTCAAAGAGGGGCAAACTGTACACATCTAAAAATGGTCATGATAAATCAAACCTCTTAATTAATTAAATATGAATTATTTAATTACTATTCTAAGTCATGTACATATAAATAAATTTAACTATTTATTTATATCATTCATTTTTCTAATTCTTCTAGTTTGATTAAATAAATAAGTTTATTTAATTTTTTGTTATTTTCCTCTTAATTAAATTAAATATATTTTATTATTTATTTATTTAATTATCATTTTATTTCTAAGTTTGAAAGTTTAAATTCAAACAATGAAATATTCTTCTAATTCATTCTTCACTTCACATTTAAATTAAATATTTTATATTTAATATCTTCTTTCTTACCTCACTTAATTAAATATTGTAAAAATTTAATTACTCATCTTTTTCACCTCTCACATAATTAAATAGTAATTATTTAATTATGGAAGCTTCCATTTGCACATGTCACAAGAAATTAAATAAATTTATTTATTTAATTGTCATTTATCCTCAATTTTCAACTAACTTTTCAATTAATGAAAAGACAAACGCCATGTTTGTCTCCATTTTTGAATGGAGATAGTTTTGTGGGTTCAAAATGTTAGAGTAATTGGGTATTTACTTTATTAATTAAATAATATTTCTTTAATTACGTAAAGTTCCCTTTTACCTCTTTTCACTTAAGCTAACATTAGGTGCATAATAATTAATTACTTTATTAATTATTATTTTGCAAGCCTAAGGTTTTCCTTTTTAGGGTTTTCATCTATATGTAGTTGAAAACTATCTTTTGTATCATTGATTCATTTTACATTTTCAGGTGAATACATTGCTCCACATTCTTGAGCATTTCCTTTGTTGCTTCTTTTTGCTTCTCCTTGTAACAGGTTATTTGCTTGCAAAGATCTTTTGGGCTTCTATGGTGTTGTATCTTCTCAACTCCAACATGGTATCAGAGCTTCAGATTTGCAGCTGCTTGTTCTTGTTTTCAAAAATTTGCATTGAAAGCAAATCTAGGGTTCTAAAGTTTTTTTTGGGTGGATTCAGCATACTCCATTTTTTGGGTTCACTTTGGGCTCAAATGGACAGTGCCATTGGATTCATAGCGCCCAAAAACCCCTAAATCGACTGTCAAATAGTCGATTTTGGTTACAGTCAATTTGGAAGGCAAAAATGTTTTTTGCCCTAGGGCCGTACAGAGCAAAAATTGCAAAAAAAAATTTAAAAATTTAAAAAAAATCAAAAATCTATGGTTTTTTGATTAATTTTTTTTCTGCAGCCAGTTGAAAAAAATTTCGCCGCCCGGCGGCCACTACCACACCGCTGCCACACCGCTTGGCATCCACAACGCCACCCGAGCTCCCTACCTCAGCCGCCACCCACTCTGGTCACCACTTGAGCTCCGCCGAGCTCCCTACGTGCTCCCGCCGACACCGGAGCTCGCCCCACCGACTTCGTCGACACCGGACTGGCCCCGCCGACACCTGACTGGCCCCACCAACGAGCTCACCCCTGCCAGCCCCCGCAGGCTTCTAACCCCCATCGTCCGGTCACATGGGTGACCACGGGCTCCACCGCAGCACCAGCCCCTTGGTTATCCATATGGCCAGGGGCCAAATTTTTTAGCCCTTAAGGGCTGTGAAATTATTTTTTTTTCCCCTTTGCAGCAGCTTGCGCTAAATCGGGCGTAGAATGGGCATTTTTTCTCAAATTTTTGAAAATGAGATATCGTCGGAAAGTTGGTTCCGGCGCCGTTCTAGTGGTACTACTAATTTTTCCTGATTTTATAGTTTTTCTATTTTTTTGCCAGTCAAAGTCAGAACTTGGTTTTTTCACTTCAAGGGGCGTATCTTTTGCGTTCGAACTCCATTTTGCACAAAAAAATAGGCGTTGGAAAGGTATTACAGTGCTCTTTCTAGATTTATAGTCTATTTTACCAGAATATTTACCAGGTACTTTTTATTTAGTTTTGTGTGATTTTACACTTTGCTCAATTACATGGTCATCTTGGCTCCTACATGGGGTTTGTTTGCATTGGATGGGTTATCTTGATACGATTTATCATTGTTGAGATCATTAGTCTCTAAATTTTTCATTTGAAGAGTTATCATGGGTTTCTCTACTCACCCTTCAGTTGTTCTTCTGGAACGGGGTAATTATGAGTCATGGGAAAAGGGTATACTTACACATTGTAGGTGGCTTAATATTTTGCCTTATTTGTATGATCTCATACCTAAACCAGCAACTTTAGAGGGCAGATTAGCATGGGATCTTATTAGAAATAACATTGCAAGAGTTATATTGTCTAGTGTTGATCATGACACTGTGTTGGTTATATCGGACATTGATTGTCCTCACCCACTTTGGACACGTCTTTGGGAGATCTATGGAGACCCTATTCTATCTCCATTCCCAGAGGATCCTGCTTCAGATTGTCTCATACCCATTGCTTGGCGAGAGAATACACCATTTGATCATGATACTTTAGAGGAGCTTGAGTATTTAGACACCCTTACATATTCCGATGGACCAGAGGTTTGTCTCATAGTTCCTACTCTTCAGACTGAGACTTCATTAGTATCTCTTGTTGTTCTTGATTCAGTACAGCAAGGCATCATACATCTTCCAGACATATCTACTTTGGACTCTTATGTTGCAGACATATCTTTCTTGTTTGTTGAGTCCTATATTGCAGATTTAGAGGATTATTTTGAGGACATTCATCTCCTCTACCTTGACAGTCAGGTTATCACTATTCACCCACCATTATCCTTGCATTCAGAGGTTGCATTTTAGTATTCTCCACTTCAGTTTGGATCTGACATTATTTGTTTCAGTTCAGATAGTGAGACTCTTCAGCATCCTATCATGGCACACATCTTGAGACAGATTGGTTCCTCATTCTTCACAGGGTTTCTTCGATACAAGTCCATGGATCCGTTTCTTCCCAAGGGGACGAATATCATTTGCCACTTCATAATCTCCTTTTGGATTCTACATCAGGCATCTACCATTGTGACAGGAGTTTCTTCATTGTGGGGGGGGCATTCTTCTCTCTTTCTATCTCTCCTATGGAGATCATTGTACATGTACTTATATGATAGAAGTTGCCTATGGGGGGTATCATGTTATCCACCTCCTATCCTTCTTTCATTAGTGCATTGCATTCCTTCCTTGCATTCTATTTTGGGGAGGAGTTTTGTTCCCACTGGGTTTTCTCCTTTACCCCATTTCATTTAGTTTGCATTGATTTTGTACATGGGTACCTGATCTGGCCTTGTTGTCGAGACCCATTGTTTTGCTTTCAGTAGCTTCTTCTAGGTTTTAGCTTCTCCCTATGTCTATCTTAAGGGGGGGTGTTAGAGTAATTGGGTATTTACTTTATTAATTAAACAATATTTGTTTAATTACGTAAAGTTCCCTTTTACCTCTTTTCACTTAAGCTAACATTAGGTGCATAATAATTAATTACTTTATTAATTATTATTGTGCAAGCCTAGGGTTTTCCTTTTTAGGGTTTTCATCTATATGTAGTTGAAAACTATCTTTTGTATCATTGATTCATTTTACATTTTCAGGTGAATACATTGCTCCACATTCTTGAGCATTTCCTTTGTTGCTTCTTTTTGCTTCTCCTTGTAACAGGTTATTTGCTTGCAAAGATCTTTTGGGCTTCTGTGGTGTTGTATCTTCTCAACTCCAACACAAAAAATTTTCCATCTTTCTCTCAACTTCAAAAATCTCTCACTATTCATCTTGACAGGTTTGAATTTCAACCATTGATCTCCACCAACTAGATTCTTGCCTTCCGAAAATATGTAAATACAGCCTTCTCATAAGTAGATTTCATCCTACATTTCATGCATAGTTACTATAGTTGCATTTGAATCAACATATCAGCATTTTAGCAATATCATAGCATTTCAAGTTTAATTTCATAGCTTTAATCATTAGCGATGGACATGCATTTTCAATCAATATTGTTCTCCTAAGTTGTCATTTCAACAAGTTGTTTCTTACACAACTCAAAGCCAATAACTTTAATCAAATCCTTGGAGATAAAGAACAATGGGACGAATTTGAAGAAGTTGCTATCATTTTAGAGTTTTCATTTGTATTTTCTAAATTAGTTTTTTTCAATCTAATGTCTCATTTTTGTGTTAGTTTACTTTCCAATTAGTTCACTTATTCTAATGACAGACCACCATGATATGGTTATGCAAATTAAAATGAAGAAAATTAATCATCTCCTTCTTCGCTAGTTGGAATAATGCATGCTTAATTTTTTGATACATGGATTCAAGCCTTAATCCTTAACAACCACAATGTCAACAAGAAGCAATGAATAATTATGTGTTTTGGGGTTACCAATTTGCAACTGCAAATTTTGAAAACCAAGTGATACATTAAAAGCTATTCCAACCTTCATAATTTTGTCATTTCTTGAATTCAAACTTAAACCAAACTCTCAAAATTCGATCCCTATTCTTGTTCCTGCAAACTCTGTAAGATGGGGCAAAATTTCAAGGCCATCTCTTTGAACTACCTCCATAGCTACCTTATATTAACATACATGAACATGATATGATTATATACATGAAAAGGTCACTTAAACATAGTATAATCAAAGTACAAAATGTCCTGAAGAACTATTCTATGTATGCTCAAGTATTATTGCATGTCATAGCTTGCTTACAAATAGAAAACTAAACCATAAATGTTAACTCTCAAATATGTGGACATATAGACTAGTTAATTATCAAAGAACCTTTGAAGCATATTACAATGCTAAAATGTCCTAGAAAAATATTCATTTCTGAAATATAGGAGAAGAATATGTATAGACCAATTAAATCTCAAAGGATCTTCAAGGAAAACATAATCATAGATAGCACAAAATGCAAAAGGTTGGCGCTTAAGGTTATATAATAGAATTTACAGCTGATAGATAAATTGTATAACAATTTTTTTTATAATCTTTACTAACGTTTATTAGAATTATTGCATGTTTTACATCATTGGAATGACATATAAACTGTAAGTTTTTTGAAATTTTATTATGGTATATGCACTTTGATATGATTTAATATGATTATGGCCATTTCATCTCATGTTTTGTAATATTAGATATATAACAGAAAAATAAATTATTGCATGAAATAAATAATAACTTCTCATTTTAAATATTTTTTTGTAGAACACAGGTCTTCCAGAAGATCAAGATGATCCTCATCATGATATAGATCCAAAAAATATTGGTTATGTCAGTACAGATTACATGGCAAAGGATGATGATGACACAGATACGAAAAGGTTGATGACAATGATCATGATGTTGTTGAGATAGTTGCATCTGGTAGTAGCTAGTGACATTCATGATCATATAGATGGCATCATGGATCATTGTTGATATATCATTATGATGCCTCTTTTCATGGTTACTATCATATGTATCATTTTCACGACCTACAGTACCATATTATTGAGTTGTAACATATTGACATGTATCATTTTCACTTATATCACTTGAAAATGTATCATCCTAGGATGTATCAATTTGAGTTACATAATTTATCATTTGTACATGTATCATTTTGACATGTTATTGATCTACTAGCATATTTGACTTTCACTTGTTTTAGTTATATATGATTATGATCTTATCAGTATTGACTTGTCAATTTATATATATTAAAAGTGGTCAATGGATATGTATTACGTATGATGATTTTAATTTACTGCTCAGGATGGATGTCAAATTCAACTAAATTATAAATATTTGACTCAGTTATTTGAATTATAGATTATGATCATGTTATAATAATTATTTTTTTATTTAATCATATGAGTTAAATAATTAAATTACTTACTCTATAATCATATGAGATATTTAAGAGGCATGATATATTTAACTAATTAAATTGAAACAAAACATATTAAATTAATAAATGGAAGCAAAACAAGAAGCATTTTTAGAAGCAACAATGGAAACCAAACTAGAAGAAATCTTGGTAACAAAATTGGAAGCAAAATTGGAAGCAAAATTGGAAGCAAAATTGGAAGAAAACGTGGAAGAAACCTACAAAAAAAATTGGAAGTAAAACTCGAAGCAAAATTGGAAGCAAAATTGGAAGCAAAACTCGAAAAAAAATTGGAAGCAAAATTGGAAGCAAAATCAGAAGCAAATCGGAAAGAAAAACCAAAAGCAAAACTAGAAGCAAACCTGGAAGCAAAACTGGAAGCAAAATTAGAAGCAAAATTGGAAGCAAACTGGAAGCAAACTTGGAAACAAAATTGGAATCAAACTTGGAAGCAAACTTGGAAGCAAAACTGGAAGAAAAACTTGAAGAAAAATTGGAAGCAAATACTGGAAGAAAAAATGGAAGCAAACTTGGAAGCAAACCTGGAAGAAAAACTGGAAGCAAAACTGGAAGCAAAACTGGAAGCAAAATTGGAAGCAAACCTGGAAGCAAAACTAGAAGCAAAAATGGTAGCAAACATGGAAGCAAAACTGGAAGCCAAATTGGGTGCTAATCTAGGTGCTATTTTTTATGCTATTTCCCAACACTAAAGGAGGCACTATTACTTGTGCCAACTTTTCGGCACTAAATCCGACATTAGAGTCGATGCTAAAGTCGACACAAAATTTGGTGTAAACTTTGGTGCCGAATTGAATAGACCATTTTTCATCAAGTTTTGTGCTGATAGAAGTGTCCAATTCATGAACTCAAATGCACTAAAATTCAATGCTAATTTATTATTGTGTTGTAGTGATATAATATGATTCAGATAGTGATGGTTTCAAAGAGTTGGAAGAAAACTTTACAAGGAAATTTAAGAAATGTACCAATAAGTACAAAGGTATGTTACCCTTTAAATGTTTTAGTTGTCGAAATATTGGTAACTATGCTTCAAGATTTCCAAATAGAGCTATACACAAGAAGAACAGAGATAATAATAAAAATAAAAAAGGGTAGAAAGTCCAAAAAATTGCATTATGTTAGAGAAGATGTCAGAATTTCTGAAGATGAGTCTAATTTTGAGGATGATAAAGATGAATGCCTATTTCTAGCCTTGGAGAATAAATCTGTGTCTACTAACAATGGAAGATGTGCAAGGGAATCTAGTTCGAAGAACAAGAAGGAGATGGAAGGTACTCTGGTAACTTATTTTCATGCTAGATAAGATGAAGAATATTAGGTTATTGACAATGTATGTTCAAATCATATGACATGAGACAAAATTAGGTTCACTAAACTTGAAAAGTATGATGGAGGATTAGTCATGTTTGGAGATGATTCTGGTGCTCAGATTGTTTAAAAAGGAATAATTAGTCTTGATGGAAAACATAGTACTAATGTTGTCTATTATGTTAAGGGCTTAAGGCATAATCATTTGAGTGTTGGAAAAATGTGTAGCAAGGAATTTAAGCTTGTGTTTTAGGATAACACCTAGGAGATTATAAAAGAGTCTAAAACTGTGGTAGTTGCAGGAAGAAGAAATCATGGAAACATCAATTAGCCTAAGAGTGGTTATGGTCACTGCTTTGTTTCTCATATTAATGAAATTTGGCTATGGCACTGGAGGGTGCGACATTTAAAATTTGACAATCTAATCAGGAATAGTTCAAGAGAAGTTGTTAGGAATCTTCCTAGAATCACAAAGCCTGCCAATTCTATTTGCAAGAGTTGTCAGTTGAGAAAAAAACAAGATGTGGTTTTAAAGGAAAAGAATAATCATCTACTGGAATGCTAGAATTGATTCATATAGACCTTTGTGGTCCCACAAGAATAGGAAGCCTTAATGGTGATAGGTATTTTATGCTTTGATTGATGATTACTCTAGAATGAAATGGGTTAAATTTCTTAGAGAGAAATCTCAAGCTCTAGATAGATTCAAAGTGTTCAAAGAAAGAGTAGAAAATGAAGTAAACCTAAGAAAAAAATTGTCTAATAGAGGTGGAGAGTTCACTACTGAAGATTTTAATGAATTTTGTGAAGAGCATGGTATAAAGAGACATTATTCTGCTTCTAGAAATCCTCAGCAGAATGGAGTTGTGGAAAGAAAGAGCTGAATTGTTCAAGAGGCTACAAGGACTATGATGAAAGAGGAAAATGTTCTTGATGTATATTGGAGAGAAGCAATCCACACTACTATTTACATTCATAATAGAGTTCAGATCAGAGGTAATAGCACAAAGACTCCTTATGATTTATGGACTAGTAAGATCCCTACCATTAAGTACTTTAAGGTGTTTAGAAGTAGATGTTACATGAAAAGAGATTATGAGAATCTTGGAAATTTTGATGTAAGATGTGATGAAGGTATTTTTCTTGGATATTCAACTAACAACAAAGCATATAGATGCTTCAATAAAAGACTAAGGAAAATAGTAGAAAGTGAAAATGTAAAATTTGATGAAGCTATGCATAGAACAATTGAAATGAGTGAAGTTGAACCAATTGATCCTATCTACGGAAAAATACAAGAAGATGACAATGAAGAGAAAGAACAAAGTGAAGAAGAGGATATTTCAGAAACTGTTCCTAAGACTCCTAAATATATACAAAAGAATCATCCAAAAGAATAGATAATTGGAGACATAAGTGAATGTGTACAGACAAGAAGAAAAGTGGATGAGGCAAATTTGTGTTTACTTTCTAAGATAGAACCTAAGTCTATGAGTGAGGCATGAAAAGATGAGAGCTGGGTTACATAAATGAAAGAGGAATTGCAGCAAATAGAGAATAATCAAACATGCGAATTGGTTCCTAGACTAGTGAACAAGAATGTAATTGGTTCAAAATGGGTGTTCAGGAATAAGTTGAATGAAGATGGTGAATTTGTAAGAAATAAAGCAATATTGTATGCAAAGGTTATTCACAGGTTGAAGGAATAGATTTTGAAGAGACATTTTCCCTGTTGGCAAGAATGGAGGCCATTCGGATATTTTTGGCATTTTTCGATCATAAAGATTTCAAAGTATACCAAATGGATGTTAAGTTTGTTGGTGTTTAAAATCCACATGGATATTGCAGATCCTTAAGAGGTAGCCAACCCCTATCAAGGATAACTACAACCACTAGTGGCCAACTAACGAGAGTCAATTAAGGATTGACTTCTCCTACACTTTTCGCTCTGTAGGACCAAGGCGGGTAAACCTAAATGTGTTCATAAGAATGCCTCATGACTGGTAGGAACACTTCCCACATACAAATCAAAATTCCTACATGCTCAGAGGGATAGTCATCATTTCATGGTATTGGCAGACCAGAGAATGTTTACCAGTGCTAAAGAGCAACGGAATTGACCCACTTATTTCAAGGAAATACCTCCCGAAGGAGGGCAAGGTTTTAATCAAGTGTTTATGTTCAATATTTTGGATTACTATGCTTAGATCTTACAGTCTTAAACCAACAAAAGAATACAAACATTTTTCAGTGCCTCATCCATTGGGCAACAGAGTCATACAGAATAAAATCATGATACGATGAACCTATTTTCATATACCATTACTATCATGAGATATTTCAATCCACTGTAATAGTACTTCTTCAAGAATCTTGAGCATATACAACCATGAACATGTAATTGACTCTTCAAGAATTTGATTAACTTCTTAAGCTAAAGCAAGAAAACTAATTAAACTTTCAATTAATTGTCGAAACTAAAAGGAGGAACCCTTGTTAACTCCATTCATAATCCATGGCACACACACAGGAGAGTAAACTGTCTTAATTTTATAGATTTCTTTTGATGTCAGTAATTAAAAAAGAATATCATACTAATCTGTATACAAATCCACACCCGGGATGATTCCCTGAACAAAATATTCATAACACATCAACTATAAGATGGATTGTACAAACTTCAAAGCTTCGGATCCCAAAAATACCTCTCTCTACAATGAGCCATGAAATCTCCTTTATATAATAGGAAAGAAAAAAGCATTAGGCTACATTGTCAATACAAAATTGAATTTTAACTCAAAGTGAAATTCAAATTTACATTCCTTGTCGTTAGATGACACTATGCATGATCAAAGGAATCAAAATGGTTACGAAATAACCAGTCGGAAAACAAAATTTCATGCAAAGCATGCACACGTCTACATCCACATCCATACGATGAAACAATAGGAGGAAACATGTCCCACGAACCCACCACCGATAACCATCAAGAAAACATACGGCCCTGATATAGGTGACCGCTTCGAGTCCGTGCATGTGACAGTTACGGAACCACCTCTCCCTTATCAGCCTTGTGAGCATCACCCCTAATAGTTGAAGCTGGTACCAATGTTATTGATTCAACCGCCATGGCCTCCTCGTTCACTCCAATGAGGTTAGTCAGAGTGGCCAAGTAACACCTATAGTTTGAGTTGGTATCAAATTAATCTGAATCCAAAATGATCATCAAGGACGAAAAGTGCACAGGCTTCTTTCCAGTATTTCTTGTAGCACCCTCGGGCGATATGGGCGTAATAGGCTCTGTCATGATTGGTAACCCATGGGATCCTATCCTCGCACTCCTGCGCTTGATTAGTTTACCCATGAAATAAACAGAGCTCCACAACACATAGGAGAAGAAACCTTTATGTACATAGATACAAGAATATATAATGTTGATTGCATACAACTCATTCAACATTTATAGAATAGCCTAGCATGTAGGGTACGATTACATGAAGGTGATTCAAGCGTTCGAACAATTAGTGACCCTAGATAGCCATGAATACTCCCAACAGGATGGCACTATTTGCACGCTAGAGGAAATTAGGTGGAGATCCTCTGGAGAAGGAAAATCCATGTCATTAATGACACGAGCAATGGCCAAGCAACGTATGCCACACGGACAAATCACACACCCCCTTCCTGAAATTGAACCATTGATTTGGACCACATTGTGATAAAATGGAGGGTGGAGATCAAGTCCATGAATGTTGATGATCCATCTCAGCACCCTCAGAAAATATACCCAATTAAAATCCTCAAAATAGTAGATCCGAACCACATAGGCGATCCACATAGTCTCACTTTCAAGAAAAGAGAAGCCACATGTGATGCCCTCACAGTCCTCACAATACCCTCCCAGATATTTACTCTGCTCGTGCGAGGTGTGTGAGAAACCAATATTATCCCTATTATTAATGGCCATCACCAGTGAAAAGATGGCCCCACAGCATATCCAACACCTTGGGAAGAAAACCCACTCATCCATTCATGCTAGATGGCGACAGATAGCAGAGAAACCCATGAGGTTGGCAAAGAAATGGCTAAGATCCATCCCTGCGATCGGATGGTTCATCAGACTTCAGATAGGACATTGAAGTGGGGGCCCGCATTAAAATTCCCAGTGGTGTAGAACATAAGTCATCATGCCAAAAGACCAGCAAATTAGGTGAACGGGGCCGGTAAAGCACGACCCAAGAGGGGTAAAACCTCACTTAAGTGACCGGTTCTCCCTAGCGGTAGGTCATCGTTGAAACATAACAAGAGGTCCACTTTGGAAGGTCAATAATCAAAGTTACCATGAGTAACTTTGGAAACCTAAAACCCCAACCCAATTCTTCTAGAAAATTTAAATCCCATCAATGGCTCCGACTGGGGATGTATGCCCCCTATGGGCATAGCAAGAATCTAGAATCTTTGGTTTCGTAGACCAGATTACTAAATTACACAAGCCTTTCAATAGATATATTGCCTTGTTCTGTCAACTGGACCTGTGTATACAAACATGGTAGCCCTAGGCTACCAAACAAGAGAAATCAAGGCTTACCTCTATCAAAAACAAAAAAAATCATTTCTTGATAGAAAAAGAACTTGCAACATTCACCATTTGATGTTTCGAAGTGCATGGGATAACCAATACCTTTGCGATTTCTATGGAGGCTATCCCCACTCGGCCCCTATATTGATTTAATCAATGCTCTGCCCCACCAATTTAAGAGCAATATATGACCATGATAATATTTCACCTTATCCTGCTCCTAGTCATGTTTTATAGGGTGTCGGCTCATCTGTTCTAGGAAATGAAAACTCTCATAACTTACCTGGTCTGCAACATCATCCATTCTGTTATCCTCGATTTGCATATTGAACTGAAAGTTATCATATAGAATAGTATGCAAAGTACTCTTCTTTCCATTAGCTATCCAAGATGATACATAGCTCGAGGAAATTTTATTCTGGCACATCTTTTCTTGTACCTCTTCATCCCTCTCAATATAGAAACCTTCAGAGATAGGTTTAAAAACATCAACTTCACTTTGGTCAGAAAAGATAGAGCAATACCTATTGGTTTTATTGTACTTAGTACTATTTGTTGAATATGTTGATCTATAAGTGAATAATTTTGCACAATCTAAAAACCCCTTACTGACTATATCAATTCTAGAGGGCAGTAACACCTCCATCTCCACTTTATATAGATATTCAGGGAACACCACAGGGCTAGTGTATTCACCACAATACTGGCCGCCTTCGATTGTATTCTTTTGATCACAAGTATCAATATCCTTAGATTTTTCAACATTTATATAACTCCCCTGTTACAATGCTAATATGTCAGCGGTACACTTCGGATATACACCATCTGACAAATTTTTCTTTACTTGGGAGCAAACATGGGGCTCTTCATCCCCACATAACTCAAGTAAAAATAACATTTCTGTTGCATTCTTAGCACTGCAATTATTACCCCTAAAATCATAATCATTAGCTTGCAACAGAATCTCAGTAATATTAGAATCATAATTAGGATTAGGAAACACAATAGGTGTCTCATACAATCCTACATCATCTTTCCTCTCAATTTTGTCATGACTTATGCAAACATCTTGTAATGAATGAGCACCACCTTTATTTGTGTAGATGCATTCCTGGCCGACTCTTCAATCTCTATCCATTGAATCACTTGAGCCAAATTAGTAGATTTCAATTCCTCTAGTAAGGAACTCAGTCCGGACTCATATAGTTCACAAAACAAATCAATGCATTCATAATCATTAGGTCTTTGCTCTATGGGAATTCATATTAAGATTTCTAAAAATCTCAGAAAAACTCATATGATGATTCCTTCTCTTGCCTTCTCATATCATACAGTTTTGATACACAAAAAACCTGATCATCTTCATTCAAATCAGACTGGTTTTCAACTTGGATCTCATTATCATCAAACTGAATTTTTGGGCTTATAACACATCTAGCAAGAATTTTATCATCAATTCTTTGAATAACCAGCTCAGATATTATACTAGCATTGGTTAGGCATGGGTAACCAATACTTGCAGTCAGATACCTCTTCATCATTGAATATTTCATATTATTTTCAATTTCCATAGCTAGCTGGTATGCTTGAGGCAGAGTAGTAGGTTCTTTATCCCTTAATAAAAAACTCATCCTCTTGTTGAAAGCACCTAGATACACAATCAAGCTTTCAGCCTCATTTGGTCTTATTTCTTTAGGGATCTCCCTTAATGCTATTGAAAACTTGAGATTAAAATGCAGGACTAATTCCTCCTCTTGTATGTGAATTCCCATAAATCCTTTTCTCAATGTGTTGGGATTGACTCTTTCACCGAATTGTTCCATAAAAACAATCACCAACTGATTCCATGAGTTAACAGAAAAGGCAGGTAGATAAGAAAACCAATCCCTAGCATCACCTTTTAAGGATTGCACAAATAATTTCATGACAACATCCTCATGATCAATTTCATAATCACCCATTACATCAACAAAATGTTGTAAATGCTTAGAAGCCGATTCCGCAACTTTCCCTGTATATTAAGGTAAATACTTCCTAATTTTCCTAGGAATTGAATTAGGGAAATTGTTGATAGCATCAAACATAAAAGGCATATAGCTTTGAGTTATAAAACTCCCCAAAGGACTTAACACAACTTGTTCTTCTAGCATATTTATGTTTGACCTTACACACGGGAGACCACTTACTAACATACCATTATCAGGCAGATCACTTGTTAGCTCAACCAGGATTTTGTTAATGACTGACAAAAGTATCCCTTACTTTCCAATATTTTATGCAATACAAATGTGTTTCATAAATATTTTTATATATTGTATTACTAGATTATGGTAAAACAAATCCTTGTTCCCTTGTATATGCTTGACATATAAATTTGGAACCATTTTTATCTTTAATCAAAACACCCATTATCATTAAAAGTAATGAACTATTTTAGTTTTGGCGAAATACCTGGTAGTTGTTTGCAACATGTATCAACCTCTTTTCCAAACTGTAAATAGCACTGATCTGGAAATATTCCTTCATTTATTCTTTGGTTCTTCTGTCAAAGTCGCCACCTCCTTTTAGAGGACAATATTTCAAAGAATTTTGAGAGCCTGTTTTCTAGTTTCTATGAAATTATGGGTTTCATTACCCATTACAGTCACACCATATCATCAGTAATATATCTCATAGTCATAACCCATTCCCTATGGTTCCTTTGCCTTCTTTCTCCCTTTTTTCTTTAAATTTCTCAGAATTTTTCCCTAAATAAAACCATTCTTCAATGAATAACTCTAGAACTCCTGAATCTATTGCTTACAGGACACCATAGACCAAAAAATTATCATGATTAATTTAAACTACCTCCTTTCACGTAGTTTGAAAACATTCACTATGTAGATTCAAAAAAGCATATCATTTAATATGACTCTATAACAGCATTGTTTGCAACCAAAAATTTTGAGTTCATCCCCAGTGGAGTCACCATTTTGTTTTTGTTTAAAATCCATATGGAGATTGCAGATCTCTAAGAGGTAGCCAAACCCTATCAAGGATAATTGCAACCACTAGTGGCCAACTAATGAGAGTTAGTTAAGGACTGACTTCTCCTACACTTTTGGCTCTATAGGACCAAGGTGAGTAAACCTAAACGTGTTCATAAGAATTCCTCATGATTGGTAGGAACACTTCCCACATACAAAACACAATTTCTACATGCTCAGAGGGATAATCATCATTTCATGGTATTGGCAGACTGGAGAATGTTTACCAGTGCCAGAGAACAACGAAATTGACCCACTTATTTTAAGGAAATACCTACCAAAGGAGGGCAAGGTTTTAATCAAGTGTTTATGTTCAGTATTTGGGATTACTATGCTTAGAGCTTACAGTCTTCAACCAAAAAAAGGATACAAACATTTTTCAATGCCTCATCCATTGGGCAGTGAAGTCATACAGAATAAAATCCCGATACGATGAACCTATCTTCATATAGCATTACTATTGTGAGATATTTTAGTACACTAAAACAATACTTCTTCAAGAATCCTGAGCATATACAACCATGAACATGTAATTGACTCTTCAAGCATTTGATTAATTTCTTAAGCTAAAGCAAGAAAACTAATTACACTTTCAATTAATTGTTGAAATTGAAAGGAGGAACCCTTGATAACTCCATTCATAATCCCTGGCACACACATAGGAGAGTAAACCGTCTTAATTTTATAGATTTCTTTCGATATCAGTAATTAAAAAAGCATATCATACTAATCTGTATACAAATCCCCACCTGGGATGATTCCTTGAACAAAATATTCATAACACTTCAACTATAAGATGGACTGTACAAACTTTAAAGCTTCAGATCCCAAAAATACCTCTCTCTACAATGAGCCATGAAATCTCCTTTATATAATAGGAGAGCAACAAGCATTAGGCTACATTGTTGATACAAAATTGAATTTCAACTCAAAGTGAAATTCAAATTTATATTCCTTATCATTAGATGACTCTATGCATGACCAAAGGAATCAAAATGGTTATGAAATAACCAATCGAAAAACAAAATTTCATGCAAAGAACGTGCACGTCTACATCCACATCCATACGATGAAACAATAGGAGGAAACATGTCCCACAAACCCACCATCGGTAACCATCAAGAAAACACATGGCCTTGCTATAGGCAACCGCTTCGAGTCCGTGCCTATGACAGTTACGGAACCACCTCTCCCTTATCAGCCTTGTGAGCATTACCCTTAATTGTTGAAGCCTGTACCAATGTTGTTATTGATTTAACTACCATGGCCTCCTTGTTCACTCTAATGAGTTTAGTCAGAGTGGCCAAGTAACACCTGTAGTCTGAGTTGGTATCAGATTCATCTGAATCCAAAATGATCACCGGGGACAAAAAGTGCACTGGCTTCTTTCCAGTATTTCTTGTAGCACCCTTGGGTGATATGGGCATAACAGGCTCCATCATGACTGGAAACCCATGGGATCCTAGCTTCACACTCCTGCACTTGATTGGTTTACCCTCGAAATGAATAGAGCTTCACAACACATAGGAAAAGAAGCCTTCTTGTACACAAATACAAGAAGATGCAATGTTGACTGCATACAACTCATTCAACATTTATAGAATAGCCTAGCATGCAGTGTACAGTTACATGAAGGCGATTCAAGAGTTTGAACAATTAGTGACCTAGATAACCATGAATACTCCCAAGTGGATGGCACTGTTTTTACGCCAGAGAAAATCAGGTGGAGATCCTCTGGAGAAGGAAAACTCGTGTCATTAATGACATGAGCAACAACCAAGCAATGTATGCCATGCGGACAACTCACACACCCCTTCCTAAAATTGAACCGCCAATTCAGACCACATTGTGAAAAAATGGAGGGCGGAGATCAAGTCCATGAATATTGATGATCCATCTCAACACCCTTGGAAAATATACCCAATCAAAATCCTCAAAATAGTAGATCTGAACCACACAGGGGACCCACATAGTCTCACTTGCAGGAAAAGAGAAGCCATGTGCCATGCCCTTGCAGTCCTCACAATACCCTCTTGGATATTTACTCTACTCATGTGAGGTGTGTGAGAAACCATAATTATCTTTGTTATTAATGGCCATCACCAGTGAAAAGATGGCCCCACGTCATATCCAATACCTCGAGAAGAAAACCCACTCATTCGTTCACGTTAGATGGCGACATCTCGCAAGCCTCGCACCATTTTGGTGACACCAATAGGGAAATGCACGAGGCCGACAAGAAATGGCTAAGATCCATCCCTGCAATCAGATGGTTCATCAAACTTCAAATAGGACATTGAAGTGGGGGCCCGCATTGAAATTCCTAGCGGTGTAGAACATAAGTCATCATGCCAAAAGACTGGCGAATTACATGAACAGGGCCGGTAAAGCACGGCCCAAGAGGGATAAAACCTCACTTAAGTGACTGGTTCTCACTGGTGGCAGGTCACCGTTGAAACATAACAAGAGGTCCACTTTGGAAGGTTGATAATCAAAGTTACCATGATTAACTTTGGAACCCTAAAACCCCAGCCCAATTCTTCTAGAAAATTGAAATCCCATCAAAGTTTGCATTCCTAAATGGAGAATTGGAAGAAGAGGTGTGCATGGAACAACCAAAAGGATTTTAATTATCAAACAAACTGAACATGGTATGCAAATTGAAAAAGGAACTATATGGACTTAAATAGGCTCCCAAAGCATGGTATGTAAGGTTGGATAGATATTTTACACAACAAGGGTTCAATATAGGCTCCACAGATAGAAATATCTATTTCAAAATTGAAATAAATAGAATGTTGATAGTTGTGATGTATGTTGATGATATTATCTTTGGAGGAAATGAATGTATGTGCAAGAAATTTACAAAGGAGATGCAAAATTATTTTGAGATGTCTATAATTTGTGAGTTGAATTTCTTCCTTGGACTTCAAGTTAATCAAAATGATAAGGGCATATTCATCTCACAATCTAAGTATGTTAAAGAATTGTTGAAGAAGTTTGGAATGGATGATTCGAAACCGGTTTGTACCCCTATGGTAACTAGATGTAAAATGAGTAAGGATGATGAATCTTCTAAAGTTGATTAGATCATGTACAATTCTATGATTGGTGGACTGTTATATCTTACTACTACTAAATCAGATATCATGCATGTAGTATGTTTCATTGTCATATTTTAATAAAAACCTAAAGAGACACATGTTATAGTTGTGAAGAGGATATTCTGATATCTAAAGGGGACTCTGGATTATGGTCTATGAAATCCTAAGGATACTAATTTCACCTTGAATGCTTACATGGATGCAGATTGGGTTGGTTGAGTAGATGAATAGAAGAGTACAATTGGTGGTGCATTCTTTCTTGGAGGAAGATTGGTCTCATGGTTAAGCAAGAAACAAGATTCAGTTTCTTTGTCCATTGTAGAAGGTGAGTATATTATAGCAGCATCTTGTTGTACACAGGTTCTTTGGATGAATCAAATATTAAAGGACATAGGTGTGATGTGTGATGAGCCTATCCCTATATTTTGCGACAATACAAGTACAATAAACATTTCAAAGGATCTGGTGATGCATTCTAGGAGAAATCATATATCTATCAAATATCATTTCTTGAGGGAGAAGGTATTAGAAAATGAAGTCAGACTAGAATATGTGTCTACTAAGGATCAGATTGTTGACATATTCACTAAGGCTCTTATGAAGGATAATTTTGAGTATCTCAAGGGGAAGTTAGGGTTTACTGCCCCTCCTTCCTTGAACTAGGTGCACATGGAGGTGCATTAGCCTAGTGGATCTACATATTCTTCATTGGTTTGGACTGATGATTGAGGTCTACTCCTCAGGGGGAGTAGAGAGTACCATTGTTGCATTATGAGATGTGGGTGCACTCCTAAGGGGGATTGATCAAAGCTTTATATGGTATATTTTTCATGCAAAACCTTTCTTCTCCATTGATGTCAAAGGGGGGGAGAGTGTCATGTGAAAAATCCTATTTAAATCTAGGGAGAGAGTATCATGAGAAAATTTTGAAAGGGATAGAGAATCTTGTACGAAGAAGAGAGTGAAGAAATGCTTGTGCAGGCTGTCTAATTTGGAAAAGAAAGGGAAGAAGTAGGAGAGAGTGTATGTTGTCTTTGATGGTTTTTCACATCATGTGTTTCCATCAATAATAAGGGGGGAGATTATTGCAAATAGGAATTTTTTTGGTGTTGTTGTCATTAATGTTTCCATTGATGTCAACATAGTTCAAAGTGATTGCAGGTGGTACATGTATAGCCAAGATATTGTAGAAGTTTTGAGAGTACATGCAGCTATATTTATGGTGTTGTAGATGTGTTGATGTCAATTTATTTTTGAGAAAATTAATAAACAATGAAGATAGTGTTGTGTGTTTGTTCTGAGTGTGCTCTGGTAATGTGCTCTATATTTCTTCTATATTGATCTTATGCCTGTGTGGATCTGTAGTATTATTTATGGGCTTCAATGGATAATATATCTTGGTGTTTAGCTTATGGGTTGATGGAGAATGAAAGATGTGTTCACTGGTGTGTGACCTAGTTTGGCATAACTATTTGTGTGTGGAATGGGATATATGTCTTTGCTCCACAATCTTCTAATGGCTTCTCTCAGATCTTACATATCTATAAGAAGGTTAATATTCATTTTCACTATGTTTTGGAAAATGTGCTTGTGGTTTGGTGCTCCAGTAGGATTGTTGCAAAGCTTCTGTGTGTGCCTACTCGGTCCGATTGGATTGTTGAAGAGTGTTTTGTGTATAAATATTGTTGTAGTTGTTGTAGATGTATCTAAATGTTTCTAATAAGTGTTCCAGTGTCTGGTGAACCATGTTTTGTGATCCATGTGTCATCATCTTTTTGTGGATGTTTGTACTTTAAATTTCATTGGTGTTTTCATTAGGTTTGGCTAACATGGTGTTTACACATTACATGGAGAATAAGCATCGATTAAGGAAGCATTTGATTGATCCAATATTTTATTTGGCTCCTAATTAAGTATGAAATCAGTCCAATCTCATTCTTATGCATCACGGGAATGTTAAGTTTCTGACCTAATTTGAATTTGTAAAATAAAGGATGTGTAATCGACCTTGGAGAAATTTTCTAAGGGTGAAGATGGTATAAATACAAGCCAATATATTGTGAATTGGGGTGTTATGGATGTAGTGTGAGGTGTGTGAAACAAGTGTGAAAATTATAGTGTGTGAAAGTGAATTAAGGCAACAATACTTTGATGTGTTAGATTCCTAAAAGAAATGATCTAATGGTGTTTGCAATCCTTTGATCGAGTTATGAATGTGTGGAACCTATTGTGATGGATTTTCTATTGTATTTCTTTGTTTGTACACAGTGAGTCCTATATGTAGGTAGTGAGCCTTTATATCAGGATAGTGAGTCATTTTTGGGCAATGATCCCTCTAGCAATGAACCTTTGTATCATGTATTGTATTACTATTTTATTGTGAGTTAATCCTCACCATGGTTATTCCCTCATTGATTTTTCCATGTAAATATGGTGTCTTTGGTGTTTTTTTTGTTATTTGTATTTCATTTTTATACTTAATAATAGATTAAAGTTAAAGTGGAATTGATTAAGGTTAGAAGTAAAAGTAATTTGGTACAACTGATTCATCCCCCCTCTCATTTTTCTTGTGCATTTCAATAGATAACACTTGTATTATCATAGAAGATATAGAATGGTTCATCATATACCACTTTGATATCCTTCAATGTTTGTCTCATCCATAAAACCTATGTGAAAAAAGATGCTAATGCAATATATTCCATCTTTGTAGTAGATAAAGATACTGAATCTTATTTCTTGCTTAGCCATGACACCAATCTGCATCGAAGAAATAATGCACCACCACTTGCAATTTTCTTGTCATCTACACAACCATCCCAATATGCATTTGTGTAAACACTCAAATTAAATTTAGTATCCTTTGGATACTACAAGCCATGATTCACAGTTCTCTTCAAGTATCTAAATATCCTCATCATTACTGCAACATGTGACTCTCTAGGATCTTCTTGAAATCTAGCCACAAGAAAAATTATATGCATGATATCCAGTCTAGTAGCAGTTAGATATACCAGTCCTCCAATCATTTATCTATACTTGGTTTAATCAGATTTAGGATATTCACCATTCTTACTCAACTTTCAACCATTAACCATAGGGTATATATCAGTTTAGAATCTTCCATTCCAAACCTCTTTAACACTTTCTTGACATGATTTGATTGTGAAATTAAAATACCTTTATTTATCTAATTGATTTGTAGCCCAAGGAAGACATTCATCTCCCCAAACATATATATTTCAAATTCTTTATGCATCTCCTTTGCAAACTTCTTAAACATAGCTTCATTTCTTCCAAATATTATGTCATCAACATATACAACCACAATCAAGATTTTATCTTTTTCAACTTTGAAGTAGAGATGGTTATATGTGGTACCTTTATTGAATCCTTGTAACAAGTACCTATACAACCTTACATACCAAGCTTTGGCAGATTACATTAACCCATACAATGCCTTCTTCAATCTACAAACATATTTGGTTTATCAGATAACTAAAATCCTTTTGGTTGTTCTATGTATATCTCTTCTTCCAATTCTCCATTCAAGAAAGTAGACTTGACATCTACTTGATAAAATTTAAAATCCTTATGTGCTTGAAAAGCCAAAAACATATCAATCACTTCCATTCTTACCACCAGACCAAATATCTCCTCAAATTTTATTCCTTCTACTTGTGAGTAGCCTTTACATACAAGTCTTTCCTTGTTTCTTACCACTTCTCCACTCTCATTTAGTTTGTTCCTGAATGCCCACTTAGTTATATTTGCATTCTTGTTTGTTGGTCTTGAGACAAGTTCCCAAGTCTGGTTCTTCTCAATATGCATTAATTATTCTTCCATAGCCTTGATCCAATACTCATACTTGCATGCTTCAATCATTGTTTCAGGTTCAACTTCAAAAAGAAAAAATAAATTTACATGTTCTTTAGCAACTTTCATTCTTTTTAGTACACCTTTTCTCTTATCACCAATGATCTATTCTTTAGAATGATTATTTTTTGCATACTTAGGATTTTTATGAATCTTTTCCAGAGCTCCTTCCTCTTCAATTTTCACTTCTTTTTCCTTATATTTTCTTCTTCTCTACAAGTAGACTCATTGTATTCATATCTATGTATTACCACTAAATTCTTTTATAGATCTTCATCAACTTGACACTTGCACTCTCAAAAATATTTCTCAACCTCTTGTTGTAGCACTGACAACCTTTTCTTTTAGTATAATTTCCAAGGAGTATACCTTCATTAGACCTTTCATCAAACCTTCCTAAGTTTTCTTCATCTCTTTTAATATAGCACTTGCTTTCAGACAGTCTAAAGAATTTAACAATAGGAATCCTTCCATACCATAGGTCATAAGGAGTCTTTATGATTTTTCTCTTGCTTTCACTCTATTAACTATATAAAAAATAGTATGAATTACTTTTCTCCAGTAAAATTCAAGTATATTTTCTTCTTTCATAATTTCCCTTGCAGCTTCTTGAACAACCCTATTATTTCTTTCAACACTCCATTCTTAGGAGGAGTCCTAGGGCTAGATAATGATTATCAAAAAATATATTGAACTTGTTGGAGGTGAACTCTCCACCTCTATCAGACCTCAAAAATTTGATTTTCATATCCATTTATTTCTCAACCATAACTTTGAATGCTTTAAACTTATCAAGAGCTTCTGATTTTTCTTTGAGAAAAGTAATACATGTCATTTTAGAATAATCATCAATCAATAGTATGAAAGACCTATCACCTTTAAGACTTATTACTTTGATAGGAATACAAATATTTGTATGTACCAATTCCAATATTCATGTAGAATATTGATCTTTGACTTTGAAACTTCTTCTTGTTTTCTTTCCAACTTGACATTCCTTGTAGAAAACATTGATAGGCTTTGTAATTTTTGGTAGATCTCTCACAAATTGAACTGAACTTATCCTCACTAGGATATCAAAATTGATGTGGCACATGCTTCTATGCCACAACCAACTCTCATTAATCTGAGTCATGAAACAATAACCATCAACACATTTAATTTGATAGACATTTTCATGTATCCTTCTTCCAATAGAATCCTTTTTTGATCTCACAGCCATCATCCTAAAACATAAGATTGTATCCATTGTTACTCATTTTTCCAACACTCAAGAGGTTATTTCTTAAACCCTTAACATAAAGAGCATAATCAATGTTGTTCTTTCCTTCAAAACTAATTGAAACTTTTCCATATATCTTAGCAAATGTATCATCACCAGACCTAAATAGTTCTCCTTCATATTTTTCAAGTTTAACAAACATACTCTTGTCAGTATTCATATGATTAGAGCACCCACTGTCAATGATCTGGTAGTTCTTATCTTGTCTAGCTTGAAAAGAAAACAACAAAGTGCATTTAGTTTTAGCACTTGCTTCTAAATCCCTTTCCTTCACATATCTCTCAGAGTTAGTAGAATTAGTTTCATCTTTTAAATCCATGAACAAGAATTCGCCATCCTCAACATCTCCATAATCATATTCATCATTAGATATACTTACATCTTCTCTAACATAATAAATTCTTAATCATATTACTTCTTTTCTCCCTACTTTCATTATTCAAATCTCTGTTTATATATCCAGAAGCATAAAGACCTATATTTCCATAACTAAAACATTTGAAAGGAAAATTACAACTATATTTTCCAGTACCATTTTTCATTCTTCTTACAAAGTTAGCTTCCAAATCATCAAGATCCTCCTTATTTGATTCCATAGTCTTGTCTGATTTACCATCCTTATAATTAGTCTCAACTTTTTCACTACTTGTACCAAATTATCTCATCTCAAAATCGGTTAAAGAGCCATACAACTAATCTTTGGTAGATTGATTCAAATTTTGTAATTCTTTAATAGTAGAAACTTTATGACTATAGGCCTTAGGAAGAGTTCTATGTACCTTCTTTACCACTTATTATTCTTTTAGTTCTCCACCAAGACCTTTGATACCATTGACACCTTCATCCACCTTTTGAAATTAGCTTGTGATCTTTTCATCTTCAAACATTCACAGGGTCTCAAACATGATCTTCAAATTATGCATCTTACCTTGCTTGATCTTATCATCTCCTTCATAAATGATTTCTAACTTTACAAAAATTTCTCTAGCAGTTTTCAAATTCATAACTTTTACCAATTCATAATTCGCAAGACCACTTAAGAGATAACACCTTTATTTACCATTGTTTTCATAGGTCTTGATCTCATTATCAATGCTCAAACCATTTGCAAGAATAGTATATCCTCTCTCAACAAACCTCTAGATCTCAAATTCAAGAGAAACCATAAAACCTTCCATCCTTGTCTTCCAAAATCCATAATTTGATCCATCAAACATAGGAACATCTTTCTTGTGCACCATCCCAGATCTACCTCAAGCGGTACCGATTTATTTCAATGAACCTTTCTCTAATAAAAATTGTTGAATGTATAAGACAACTGAGAGGGGGGTAAACCAATTGTACCTTAAAACTTTAAAATCGCTCACAAACATTCAGATCCACATAAATCCAATTAAACCTTAATTTGTTAGAATGATTTATCATGAAATAAAATAACAAAAATAGAACCAAAGAAACACAGTGCACAAAGAAACATTTGATTTACATGAAAAATCCAAGAAGGGAAAAACCATGGTGAGGATTAGCTCACAATATAAAGTAATATCAACATCGAATACAATAGGGCTCACTATCGGAGGGATCACTATTGAAAAGAAAGAAAGGCTCGCTGCCAAGGGCTCACTACCAAAATAGAAAAGAAGATAGAAAAGAGTGTTACAATGAGAAATCCATATCAATGCAGCAAAAAAGTCCACCGCAGCATCACCAACACCTTCGTAGTCTTATTGAAGAATTGTAGACACCTTGTATTCACTACATTTAGTAATCTAACACATGAAAGCTCACATTTCAAATCAAAAATTCACACCCTACAACTCTACAATTTCCATCACTCACATAATACTCATCTATCTTATCATCCCTCAACAAATCAACACTTATTTACATCATCTTCAACCTTGAAAAAATTATCTAGGGTTGTCTATCCACCTCAACCATGAAAATTAAAATTAGGTGGACACCAAAACATTCTTGTAGTGGAAAGGAATAAAGGTGGACCACAAAACACGTTAGCTAGGACCTAAGTCCACTCATACATGCCATGCCACGCATCTAGAAATACTAAAGAAACTTCACAAGTAGTGTAAACACGCAAGGTTGGTTGAACCTGTGTTAACACCATTAAACAATTAAGTACATGATTCCTCAAATCCAAATATGAATCATGGAAACCATATAGTATTTTAACACAATCTAGAATATTCCACGAACACCCTAAAATCCAACAAGTTACTTCACAACAACTTTCACTTAAATAAAGTACACATTCAGTACACTCAAATAACTCCAGGGATAACTTTAGTGGTAAATCTTCGCCAATTAGTGAATTCTAGGAATCGGGCAAATCAAAATTTGTGAATTCTAGGTATCCAACAAGGTGTTCAAATTGCTCGAATTTCATGAACTATCGGTCCAATGCATGTCCATTCTCCAGCAGTTTTTTTTTATGAGGCATGTTTAGGCAATAAATTCGCCATAAAAGACTACACGTTTCTAATGGATCAATCAATATTTTTGCCTGGAATCTCAAGGAGCATGTCATAAAACACCAACATATTTGCCAATACTATTAAGACAACATTATATGAGGACCCATTTCACCAATTAAAATTTATAAATAGGTTCTTGTGAAGACACATTTTCCAATTAAAATTTATAAATAGTTTCTTATGAGGACCTATTTTGCCTTGAAAATTACAAGGTATCGTTGTATAAGCACACGGGATTCACCTAATTTTTAACATACCATTTAAAAATCCCACGGAATTTTCCAAATATGGATTGATATAAACACAATTGAAACTGTTACTTGTTCTTACACATTTTTTTCAACTCTGAGGTTCTACTTCTCGATTCAGAAGTAAGTGAAACCCAAAAAAGTAGACTCAAAGGTGAGTGATCATTTCTTCATACTGTTATTAGTTATTAGTTATAATAATAATATTTATTTATCTGCTTTCCATTATTTCTTCAGTCTTAAACATGATTTTGAGTAGGGAATGGGATCTATATTCTTTGTCGGTCTGTCCTTCTTAAACAAGAAGAAATTTTTTTCCAGCTTTTATTCGAAGTGAGATATCAATATGTCAAGTAGCAACTACAAGGGTAAGACTCTTGAGGGTAATGAATAGACTGGGAGGCCATCAAAATGCCCAAAACATGGAGGTACCATACAATCTTACTTTAGAATTGGCAAAGCTTCTAATCCATCATATCAAGGTGGAGCTACACCATTGACTCTTCCACCAAATATTATTGAAGATGGCAATGACAATACCTCACCACCACAGGAAGGTCAAGGTGAGATTATCATTGTGTTAAATTAAAATCTATCAAATGAGGATGGCAATATTGAAGAAGATGTTCCAAGGGATACCCTGAATAGCCAGAATGAGATAATTGACTTAGATGAGGATGATGTTGGTAGCAAGAAAATAAAAGGCAAAGCAAAATTTGGGCGCAAGTGGGAAATGACAAGGAATTTTCAAATTGGTTGGTTGTCGAAGAACCTATTCCTTGAAGCAATGGGGGTATCAAATGAAAATGATATTGAAAATGAAATAGAGGTCAAATGTAAAATTTGTAGTTGGAAATGTGGAAGAGACAAGATGATGTAGCTAAAGCTTGACACTATAGAAAAGCATATCGGCAAAGCTTACGAAAAACAAATCATAGCTGGAAAGGAAAAATCAGTCATACGATGGAAATCAAAGGAAGAATGTCTTCATGTTAATTATGCCACAAATTATGGAGATCATAACCATAGAATGTCGAAGATAAAAAAATGTGAAGGTACACTTGAGGCTCATTTTGGAAAATCCATGGCAGCAGCAAATCTGTCAAAAACTATTCAGATGAGTGTTTTTTTTCATATTTTGTCCAGGGAGAGTCCTATGACAAACTACCCAGAATATTTTGATTTATTATCTTATTTGATTGTTCCCCACCTTCCCTTCTCACATTAGTTAGTAAACACTGGATGGGAATAGAAAAATTGTCTTGCTGCAGTGGAAAAGAAAGATTTAAAGGAGATTAAAATAGTCAAATTTTATTGCATTATATTTAGATGAAGTTACTACGGTAGACAATACTTCTTGGGTTTGTATGCATTTGTATACTATAGAACAAAATTTTTGCCAATCTCATCTTTTTTGTGTTCGTAAAATGAAGGATAGTTCAACATCGCAAAATCTATTTGAACTAGTCAAGAAATCTTTGAATGAAATTGCAAGTATGGATGAGTTGATAATTTCCAAAAAGTTGGTGTGTAGGAGATGATGGAGCTACAGTGATGCAAGGTCAAAGGAGTGGTCTTTGCACAAAGTTACAAACTACTAGTGCACCATACATGCTTGGCATTCACTACATGGCCCATAGAATGAATTTAGCATTCAAGATTGTAAGCAAGTTTCCTACAGTATCAAAAGTTGAAAGTCTAGTTCATGAGATCCACGCATACTTCTGTCGAAGTCCCAAATGTTTCCTTGAATTTAAATATTTTGTTGAGGGAATAACACCTAGAAACAAGCTTCTCAAGGATGTCGATACCAGATGGATCTACCTATATGGATCGGCGCAACGAGTTCTTTCAGAATATCAATCATTGATTGGAGTGATGTACGAGCATCACAAAATAGTGTTACATAGGTTAAGCGATATAGAGACACTCTTGACTTTAGCTAGTCTTCTCCCCATGCTAGATGAGATGAAAAATATTGTGAAGAAAGCCCAAGACAAAACTATGTATATTTATGAATATACCAATCTACGTAAACTTACATGTTTGGCCCTCGATCATCTATATCTAAATCTAACACAAGAAGGCGCAAATTATCTAATGTGGTGGAAAATTACTGATTTGAATAATCCTGATAATTATTTATAGTTTAATACAAGCGGGCACTTATGTATTTCTGTATGTGGATATGAGATACCAATGTACCATTGTAAGATAGCCAAGTGCTCTAGAAAAGAAGTACCTGTTAACAAGGAAGATTTTAACAGCATTGTTAAATCTATTAGTGATAATTTCAAGGAAATTGCAAAATATCTTTCCTCAGAAATTCGTGAAAGATTCCCCTGACATGAAATACTTGAAGCCATGGGTATTATGTATCCTCAATTTTGGGTAAATTGAGATAACCCAAAATATTTTCATGACCAAGTAAAAATCTTGATCAAACAATTTTCAGAAAAGGTAACATACAATGATCAAATAATAGAAGGAATTTTAAATGAAAATAAGCTTAGAAAGCAATGTTGGAGTTTTGCAATAGCTATGAGGGAGCAATATAAATCCATGGGCAAGGAGAAGGACTTTGAACTGGGATCAATAAAAAAGGTTTGGACAAGCTTAGGTCAAAGTGAAAAATTGTGTAATTTGATGTCTAAATATTTCAAACTTGTTGATTTATGTCAAACAATGATATTGGGGTCGGTGGAGGATGAGAGAGTTTTCAGTACATTGGGGTTTTTAAAATCAAAGTTAAGAAACAAACTAGACAAGAATTTGTAAAATTGCTTAAGGATGAAAGAAACTGTGTATAATGTCAAAAAAAATATTTTTGAAAGGGCACAATTTGGAGGTCCACATGTGAAAGAAGAGGGACCAGGTTGTGCAACACAGACTCTCCAATTCTAACAGCCACCGGTACTGGTGGTAGTGGAAATGGAAATGGGACTAGGCCTAGGACAGATGACAATGATATTGAAATTGACACAAATCAAACAATCAATGTTGAATTTGAGACATAGGCCAAAAAAAGTGCAGAGTAGTCTTAGAATCAAGATGACTCTTTTCCTTTATTTGAAGATGAGAATCGATTTGAGGACCCTAGCTCCATTTGGGAAATGGAAGATAATTAGAAGGTTTTAGGTATTTTTACTGCACTTCATGAATTAGATTACATTGTTCCAAAGTCCAAACTGTAGTTGATGTTTGATGATATTTTATATTGTATTCAATGAACATTGAAATTGTGAATCATTGCACTTCATGATATCTTATTTTATATTGCACTCAAGCATTGCATGAATCATATTCCAAACTATATTTGATGATTTTTTTTATTGTATTCAAATAAATTATGAATCATTGCACTTCAAGTTTAGGATATTTTATTTTATATTGCACTCCAAGTCTCCATGATATTTTATATTATATTGCACTTTATGAATCATAATACATATGCCAAATTCAAACTATAGTTGATATTTTATAAATTATATAAAATTCAATACCATCGGTCGAACAATACTTCATCGACAGAACCCCCATCATAGTCTCGTCGATGGCCCGATGAAAATATCTCACAACCTAGTATTGATGTAACAATACTCTATCGGGTTGACTCCTAAGGTGCTCTCTCAATATACCAATAGAGTCATCAACAAAACTAACTATGAATTATAATTTGTGACCATGGACATGAATTATCTTATTTTATCAATAATCACAAAAATATACCACACTTTGATTTTATGAACAATGCAAATTGTAGAAATTTGTGTGACAAGATCCATATTATAGCCTAGATTCACATTGCATCCATAAATATTAAACAAATTTGAAATTTCATAGTGATGTATTCGTTCCCCCATTCCTAACAAAATTCAATACCATCAGCCTAACAATGCTTCATCGGCAGAACCCCCATCACAATCCCATAGATGGCTCGATAAAAATAGCTCACAACCTAGTATCGGTGTAACAATACTCTATCAAGGGCTGACTCCTAAGGTGCTCTCCCAATATACTGATAGAGTCTTCAACAAAAGTAACCATGAATTATACTTTATGACCATGGGCATGAATTATCTTATTTTATCAATAATCACAAAAATATACAACACTTTGATTTTATGAACAATGCAAATTGTAGAAATTTGTGTGAAAAGATCCATATTATAGCCTACATTCACATTGCATCCTTAAATATTAAACAAATTTGAAATTCTGTAGTGACGTAGTGACGTAGTCCTTCCCCCATTCCTAGCAAAATTCAATACCGTTGGCCTAACAATGCTTCATCGGTGGAACCCCCATCACAATCTTGTCAATGGCCTGAGAAAAATATCTCACAACCTAGTATCGGTGTAACAATACTCTATCGGGCTGACTCCTAACTCCTAAGGTGCTCTCCCGATATACCTAGTATTGAATTCATAAAGTATATCAAGGGAACTATGGTGCATTAGGGAAACATTATCTGGCGTCCCACCAATACAATGAAGGATAGGTGTCCATCGGTGGAGAGGGTGGCTATTGGTGAAAGACTAATGTGACATCTTGAGGCATCATGCAACCGTGCTATAGTGCATTTATGAACCAAAATTGAAGTCAATTATATCGCAATTTGATCGCATAGTTGTTACAAAATCCTGGAAGATTTCACTTAGGGAAGAAGTAGAAAGGAAAAAACTTGGAGTTCTGACACATAAAAGACCGGTAGACTGTGGAGGTGACTCGGGAGACTCACATAAGTACTTCAATTTTAGACCCAGCTGAGAAGCTATTTTACTCAAAATCTTAAGATTTAAATAATGGAAAAGAGTACAGACAAACCCAAAGCTAAAAAACTAAAAACTAAAAAGCCTAAGAGACTCCTAAATGAAGACTTGATAGATCAATGTCCTGGGTCAGGGCCGAGACCCAAGAGGAGTGTTCAAATTAATCCTTCCATGGATCGATTATGGGACAAACAAAAGGGCTTAGGGGATATTTGGAAACTGCAATGAGGGTATGACCTCTTCATGTACCATTATAGAAAATAATTTAGGTTTCAACCAATCTACAATCCATGGAGGTTGAACCTGGGAAGAGTTGTGGTGCCTAGTGTGTTTGTGAACGCAGAGCTAATTAAAGCTCTTGCTACTAGATATCACCCCAAGAAAATAAATATTCAGTCACATGGCAGGGGTGACGTGCTTGTTATTTCTAGAGATAAAGCATTTCTAATGTATTTCAGTTAGAGTGTTCACTGAATTTATCATTCACGATCAAATATCTCTTGACATAGTATTGCCACATGGATACCAGCTACAACAGATGGAAATTACATTTGCATAGGCCCAAGGATGAAGGAGGCCAACTCAGGAGGTTCTCTAGCAGTGAAAACCCTCCTTTCCATGAATATTTGTTCAAAGAGTATTTCCGATACACCTATTATTTAGTTGGTCAGGTTTTGGGAGTAGAGGTTCCGCCTCTCATGTCAATTGCCCCAATGGTCTTAGTTGCAAACATATAGAGCAAGGATTCTAGGCCATTTGATTATGCTACCTACTTGGCCAACACCCTACAACGAGGGCTTGAAAAGATTAAAAATAATAGTGATAATATTAATTTTGAACACTATTCTTTGCTTATGCATTTTCTATTGTATGAGGGACAAGTCAGAGGGGTCTAGAGTGAAGAATTAAGGATAAAAGATATAGATGAAAATATAGATTTTAAACCTATACAAATGTGGACTTCATTTTGGGACGGCCGATTTGGTAGGTCTCATTACCTTTATTTTAAAGAATTTATTGTAAAACCATTGATGAAGTTGTTGGGGTATCCATGCAATTATAACATATTCTTAGAAGTAAAAATCTTTCTAAGACCAAATGAAAATGACCAGAGAAATAAAGTGAATCATAACTAGGGAGACTGGTATGCTTTCCCTGATTGTACAGTGATAAGGGTTTATGGGTTTGAAGGGGCTCCACACTTGATGCCACGATTAGTTCTTGACCAAATTGTTTTTTTAGAAATTGTGAGGAAATTGGCAAAATCTAATTCCAAACACCTCAAAGGACATAGCAAATAATCAATTATGCCTAGCACCTTATATTTTGGAGATTTTACAGTGGTTGTCAATGAAGGATATGGAGAAATTGATGGTAAATTAGCACAGTACAACCTACCTCTAGGTGATGTAAGGAAACAATTTGATGTAGAATGGTTTATTCACAAGGCGAGATTATCGCAGGGGCTATCAAGGTATGAACATTTCTTCTCAATTGAAGATTTCATAAGAAACCATGATGAGGCTTCCACCAAGGAAAGAATGGCCACCTATAACAAGGTTATGCTTGCAGAGGAATGGAAGAGGGAAAATGTCCCATCTTATTCAAAGGAATTTGGTGAGATACAGGATCCTTTATCAATAATTAAGCAACTCATCACACATGCCAATGAACTGGTAAAGGATGTCCCCTAGTTGTTTTTGATGCACCTCATGCAACCTATTCAGGAGTACAAGCTGAAGACATAGAGCCCTTGGATTACATACCTTCACAGCCTACTCCTGATGTTTTTTTTTTTTGTAGATACTAATTGTGATCCTAATAAAATGTTGCTTCCTAAATGTGTGAGATGTTAGATAAAACTAATAATGCAATAAAGAGAAACAACAAGATAATAGGGCACTTCAATGATTAGCCTAATAAAATGAACAATATGAAAGCAAGATAAACAAATAAATTGCTATTATACCTTCATGTTGTTGCTTCCTTGGTTGGCCCTTGATGTTGAAGTTTTGTGTGCTCCTTGGATGGCAATGAAATGAAAAGGATGCAAGATGAATTGATGCAATATGGGTGCTAAAATGGATGAGAGTTTGAATGAAAATTTTGCAAGAGTTTATTTGCAAAAGACTTGATCCCCTTTAAAATGAGATAAATGAGGGGTATTTATAGGCTAAATTGAATTCTCTAGAGAATTCAACGGTTGGGATTGATCCAACAAAGATCAAGATGAAAGGCTATGGTGAGTTGAGGACTCACAATCCCTCACATCTTGACATGTCGAGGGTGAGATGTCCTAGGGTGGAGTGATGTGGAGATGAGGTGGATCTTGGGGGATGAGAAGATTCCTTGGAGGAATAAAAGTGAATTAAAAATTCACAATGATTAGAAGAATCTAGTGGATAAGAGAGGGTCTCCAAAAAGTTGGAGATTTGTCACATGTGGGTGATGTGACAAGTCCAAGGTTCTAGAAGCCCTTGGCACATGTGAAGTGACAAGTCAAGGCTTCTAGAATCTTGCATGGGGGATGGGGAAGACCTTGGGAAGATAAAAGTGAATTAAAAATTCACATGGGGAAGAGGGGAACCTTGATTGAATAAATGTGAATTAAAAATTCACATGGGGAAGGGAGTCCATACCAAAAATGGTAAGTGGGAAGGTTGACCAGAAAAGGTAAGCCAAATGTGGCTAATGATTCTGATTAAGCTTGTGCAAACACATGATTAAGGTAATTAATGAGAGATTAGAGGCAAGTGGGAGATTATGGAGGATGTGACACTTAATCAAGATTAAGTGGTGCACATCCTAATCATAAATAAATTAATTTAATCCGGATTAGAAGAGGGTTATGGAGAATGTGACAAGGAGAGAGAAAAAGAGGAATTAGAAAATTGGTTTTTAATTCAAATGGGTTAAAAGACTAAATCAAATAATTTGTCATATTTATTTAATTTAGAGAAGAAAATGGGGTAATGCAAAGTATTTAATTTATTTAATTAGATACTTTAGGAACCTTAGGCAGAAAATTAAATAATGATTAAATACATTATTTAATCGCTATTAATGGAATAGATGAATAAAGTAGACAATTTTGATCATATGGAAGTGATCAAATTTGGATGTCTACATTTTTCCCCTCTTCGAAGTATCATTAGAATAACAGTGCTTCGAAGAAAAGAAAGTGCAGATGACTAGAAGAAGTGACCGAAAGAGGATGCCCCAACGTGGGGAAGAGGATATGAGTTGTTCAATTAATGAGGAATGGATGAAGATGCCCCAATCGTGGAAGGTGTTGATTATAGTCAGAAAAAATGGTAAATGTTAAGGGTAGGTATGCCCCCTCGAGAGGGCGATGGGGGAAAAGAGGGGTCCCGGGTGACCTCTCGATAGGAAGAAACAGATGGGGGAAAGGATGAGAGATGAGAGGGGAAAAAATGAAGTCAATCGGACAAACAGAGTGCAAATGGCGGCACCGGGAAGGGAAGGGATTAGTCAGAGGAATAAAACGGTAAATAAAAGGTAAAAATACCTTTTAAAAGGGGAGGGAAAAGAGAGGGGTCCTAAAAAAAAATCTCAATAGAAAGAAATGGAGGGTATGATTGGAAAGAGCTCAAAAAAATAAGCAACTTTTCCTTTTGAATGAAGTCGATCCGACGCACAATTTGCAAATGGTAGCCTTGGGAAGAAAAAGGAGAAAAAGTGTTGTAGAGGGGTGAATGTGCCCCACTGCAGAAGGGGCGAGTTCACCCCGGGAGGGCGCTTACCCCCTGGGAAGGGGCGAGTTCACCCCGGGAGGGCAGGTTCGCCCCGAGAGGGCGAGTTCACCCCGGGAGGGCGAGTACGCCTCGGGACAGGGCGAGTTCACCTTGGGAGGGCGGATACACCTCGGGATGAGGCGAGTTTTCCCTAGGAGGGTGAGTTCACCCCGGGAAGGGGCATGTCCACCTCGGGAGGGCGGGTATGCCCCGAGACGGGGCGAGTTCGCCCTGGGAGGGCGGATCCGCCCCAACTGGCCGAGGGCGGGTCCACCCCGCTGCAAGGGGTGGATCCACCCCATTGCAGGCCGAGGGCTGGTTCGCCCCGGCAGGCTGAGGGCTAGTTCGCTCCGGCAAGCTGAGGGCAGGTCTGCCCCGCTGCAGGGGGTGGATCCGCCCAGTTGCAAACTGACGGCGAGTTCACCCTGGCAGTCCAAGGGCGTGTCTGCCCCTCAGGCAGGAGGAAAGAGGGAGGGGGAAGAGGAAAGAAAGAAAGAGAAGAAGGAAAGAAAGAAAGTGGGGGGAGGAGGAAGAAGAAGGAGGAAGAGATGGGGGAAAGGATGAAAGATGAGATGAGGAAAGGGGATATGAAAATGATGATGTAAGTTCATGGATAAGAAATGATGATAAGCGATGGGAGATAAAGGCGAGCACAAAAGAAATATGATGTTGCCCCAGGCAAGCTGCAGAAGTGCGGATACGCCCTCTAGATTGCTACAGAAGTGCGAATACGCACTCTGGATTGCTATAGAAGTGCGAATACGCCCTCTGGATTGCTGCAAAAGTGCGAATACGCCCTCTAATTGCTGCAGAAGTGCGAATACGCCCTCTGGATTGCTGCAGAAGTGTGAATACGGCTTCTGGAGTGCTACAGAGGGGCGGATGAGTGATGAAAGATGAAGGGATGTGGGAAAAGATGAGAGATGAGATGATGAAAGGGGATATGAAGACGATGATGTAAGTTGATGGATAAGAAATGATGATAAGTGATGAGAGATAAATGTGAGCACAAATGGATTCAAGGACACATATGATGTTGTCCCAATCAAGCGACAAGCCAGGTTGAGCGGATGGTTGATGAAGTGTTGTTTGATAAGGACATGAGACATCCCAAAACAACACAAGGATGGGGAATGACACATCCTGATGAGGATGAGGATGAGTGTTGTTGATGAGGGAATGATACATCCCAAAACAACACAAGGATAGGGAAGGATACATCTGGATGAGGATGAGGATGAGTGTTGTTTAACGAGGGAATAATACATCCAAAAACAACACAAGGATAGGGAAGGATACATACTAATGAGAGTGTTGTTGATGAGGGAAGGATACATCCCAAAACAACACAAGGATAGGGGAGGGTACATCTTGATGAGGGTGTTGTTGATGAGGGAAGGATACATCCCAAAACAACACAAGGATAGGGAAGGGTACATCCCAGAGATGATAATGATGATGATGATGATGAGGATGATTGGATCAAGGCTTGTAGCAAGGCTAAAACCAAGAGTGTGATTAGATTATTTGAATGGATGAGGATGGGGGAGATATGCAAAATGATGGAATGGAAAATGAAATGCAATCCTAATGCAATTTGCCATCCATAGAGCACTGATTTTTGCTATAGCATAAGACACTGGGCGTCAGGGTATGTAAACCAAGATGGATTAGTGTTCAATGTATAAAACAAACACAACAGACAAGAAGGCTATTCTAATACCCCAAAATCGCAATGACTTTGGTTGGGCCAGGTATTGGAATAACCACAAGCACAAAAGGATGCCCCAGTGTAACACAAGACCTCAGGGATCTTGGTGGGTACTATGTGGGACAACCAAGAAGACACAAACAAAGAAATGAGAAATATATGCCCCTATGTTTATGAGTCAATGCACACCATGATATGATGGATCAAGGCGACCATGACAAGTGATGATAGGGAGCTCAAATGATAAATAAAAGCCAAAAGCATCAAAAGATCACAATCAAGTTTGAAACGTCCTTTGCCATAGGATCAAGATGATGGATGGGGTTGATGCGGTTTGTTAGGAAGGATACATCCTGTTGAGACCAAAGATGGAGGATCGATTGGTTGATCGACATGACACAGGATACCAGAAATCAATTGGATCTTGTGATATAGATGACCGTTGTTTGATAAGCACCAGCTAGGATAGGGACATATTTGATGACATGACAAGATGACAGGATGACAAGACAACAAGACTAACACACCCTAAAGACCTAGGGGCTCGAGGGTTGATCAAAGATCAACCTTGCCTACGTGAAAGCGCAGAGCCCTCGTAGTTCAAGAAAAGACCATGGTAAAAGCAGGAAGAGGATGATGAAGATAGAGGATGGAGGTTAGTGATCAAATGGAAAAAATGCCCAGGGGGTGGACCAAATGATTGACCTTGTCTGCTTGACACAAGGCCAAAGATAGACAATGGAAGAGACAAGACAGACAAAAGATAGAACCCCAGGGGCGGATCAAATGACCGACCTTGCCTACATGAAAGCGTAGGGGCAACATAGTTCGACAAGAGACTGAAAATAGACAGTGGATAAGGGATGATGAGATGACCAAGATAAATGGATAAAATGATGGAGTGGATATGATGAGCCAGGAGAGGCCACAGGATTGGATAGAACGATGGTTGATATGTGTAAGATATGTAGGATGTGAAGCTCAGGGATGGGATAGGTAATTCAGATCATTAAAATATGAATTTGAGAGGTGAGACAATGGATAGAGGGGTGATGAAGATGTGAGAAAGATGTGGTAAATAGATAGGAGAGATGAATTACGATGTGAATGGCATTGGGTTGCATGTGGGTAGCCTAGAGCTAGTTACCAATGACAAGGGATAATAGATGGAAATGGATGGATGGATAAGAAGATGCTAGGATAGGTGGATAGATGATGGATAGATGAGTGATGAAGATTGGAAAGATGTGAGAAAGATATAGGAATGATGATAGTGAAATATCAAGTCATTGGATTGCATTAGGGTAGCCTATAGCTAGAGACCAATGACAAGGGACTATGAGATGGAAGGAAAATGGATGGATTGATAAAGATGGGGAGATAGAAAGATGCTAGGATAGGTGGATAGATGATGGATAGATGAGTCATGAAGATTGGAAAGATGTGAGAAATAGATAGGAATGATGATAGTGAGATATCAAGTCATTGGATTGCATGAGGGTAGCCTATAGCTAGAGACCAATGACAAGGGACTATGAGATGGAAGGAAAATGGACGGATTGATAAAGATGGGGAGATAGAAATATTCTAGGATATATGGATAGATGATGGATTGGGAGATGGTAGGGATTATTGGATGGATAAATGGATGGGATGATGAGGAGATGAGATTATATGGAGATAAGGATTGGGAGATGGCAGGGATTGTGTGGAGGGATGGATGGACGATGTCTCAAGGACTAAGACACAAAGAAGGAGATGCCCCCACTCTAGATGTGTCATGTGTGATGAGGCAAGAGGGAAGGAAGATAGAAGGATGGGAAATAAGGGAGCGAATGGATATGGATTGTAGTAGGATGGGAGTATAGGAAGATAAGTATTTGGTAGATGGAAGAGATGACTGGATGGATAAATGGATGGAGAGGTAAGGATGGGCAGGATGGAGAGATGGGAAGGATTTCTTGGAGCGATGGATGGACGATGTCGCCAAGGACTTCATGGTGAAGAATGAGATGCCCCCACTCTAGATGTGTCATGCATGACGAGGCAAGAGGGATATCAAGATGGGTGGATAAGGGAATGAGATGGGCAATGGAAGATAGATAGAGGCGGATATGATGCATGGACAATGGAAGATAGAGAGAGGTTGATAGGATATATGATAGTGTATGGATGGGAATATATGCCAAGAGGTGTCCAAAACATGTATATAGGTTTGCCCCTACATTTATCAAGATCACAAGGAAGATGGAGGGAGTGGGATAAATGGGATAGGATGGATATGATGCGCAAGATAGGCAGATGTAGGAGATGGAGGAAAGGAATGCATAAGTGGATGCTGCCCCCAATCGTGGAAGGAGACGAGATGGGGAATTTATGCATGATGCTTGTTTGCCAAGTTTTCATCATGGTACGTATCCAAGGTGCTTGTTTTCCAAGTTTTCACCATTGGATGAATGATTTTCTCTTTATTATTTTTTTTGTTTTTTGTATTTTTCTGATTTTTTTGCTCTTTTTTGGAGTAGGATGTGGACGAAGATGGATATGCAGATTTTAGAGGATAGTTGATAAGGAGATGGATGAAGGACTCAAGCATCAATTTCTATATGAGGTAATAAGAGCCCATGTGTAAAGTGACCAGCGGATGTTGGTACAACCTTAGTAGCAGGGATGGATTAAAGGGATTGGACAGGGGAGATAGGGGGGATAGTGGATGGGGTGTTTAAAAGTGTATGGATGGAATGATGGAGTGGATGTGTGATAGGAGATTGTGTTCAAGACCAACATTGGCACTTGTGGTGGATGTGAAAAGATAGGTGGAGGAATAGATGGAGAGTGTGGCAATAATGGAGGCATTGGGATAGTGAATTTTGGGATGTAGGGACCCAAAACAGATTTAGGAGATGGAGGAGGTGAAGTACTTTGTGGGGGAATAGCAACTTTGGATGTCATTATGGAATTTTCAATGGAAGGTATTACACCTTTTTTCTTTGGGATCCACATGGTTTTTATTTTTTCTTTGGTGGGCCTTTGTGACCTTGTGGATTGATTCAAATTTTGGACTTGATTGTTCTTTTCTTCAACATGTCTTTTGAAGGGGACATGAGGACCTTTAGATTTATGTGGACATACGGATTTATACATTTTTGCTTTGGCATCCAAAGTGCTTTTAGTAGCAAGGGGATATATGTGAGGAGATGGATGATGGGGAGCGATGGAGGTAGGGTGATAGGGATTATGTGTAGATGGATAATGTGTAGGTATGTGCCTTTGTTGATCCTGATTAGGAGTTATGAAGGTAGGATGTTTATGTTGTGTATGAGGGAGAGGGGGTGGATCAATGAAAGGATGAATAGGATAAGATGGAGGGGGTGATTTTGGGATATAAGGACCCAAAATAAACTATGTATATGAAATATGTGTGGGGTTTGATGGAGGGCTATAAGAAACCATAGTAGATGAAGGATGAGCAATGAAGGATAGAGGGACATAAGGACCCAAAATGGATTTAGAGGATGAGGGAGGAAGATGGATAGTTGTTTGTAGGTAGTATGATGGAGGAGGGGGGATGGCGGCATATGTCTTGGTAGAACGATGGGAAGTACCTCTTGTGCCTTTAGAAGAGGATCGTTTAGGATGTATGAAGGTTGTACCAACATCTTTAGAGTGTGAGTTTTGTGAGACATATCCAAGACCATGTGTGCCTGGATGTTCTTTGACTTGAATGGGTTCTAACATTCCTTGCTCATGAAGGCCTAAACCTTTTCCTTGATAGTTCATGTTCTCAAGCATATGATCTATGGTAGGATGTTTATTCTCTTGGAAGAATGATGTAATTGCATTATTAGGTGAAGGAGGATGGGTGGTGCATATACTTTGATTTTCTTCGACAAGAAGACCACCATGGATGCACGTAATGTTACCAAGGTGATACAAAAGTGGCATTGGGATGGTAAGACAAAATGGCGATGAAGGATCATGTGATGGGGATGAGGGGATAGCAACATCAGGAGGAATGAGTGATAAGGGATCATGAGAGGAATTGAGGAGTACAATGGGATCTAGATGTATGGTAGTGGATGATAAGGGCTCATGAGATGGAGTTGGATCTTGAAGGCAAAAGGGATCATGGGATGGAGTGGAGGAGATAGTGTGATCTTGAGATGCGGTGGATGGGAGGATAGGATCATGACTTGGTTGAGGATATGGATCATGAGATGAAATGAATGGATGACTATGTTCTTGAGATGGAGTAGATAGGATGGAGTGATCTTGATTTGGAGGAGGGGATATGCTTGTATGCTTTGGATCAAGCTCTTGGCATGACTCATCTTGTGTCGGATGTATGATGATGGAAGAGTGTTGGAGGGACTCCTCAATTAGGGGAGATAGGAGGATGGAGGATTCATGAAAGTTATGGGTTGAAGTTTGGGAATATTAGGACTAGGAGGAGAGGATTGGATGTCTTCAATGGATTCGGTGGATCTAGTAGTAGAATATGGGGATTCAATGGATTTGGTGGGTTTGACCAGCTCAATCATTTGGATGGTGGTAGGAATGGTGATGAGAGGGATAGGTGTAGGATAGAGGAGGGCCTAATCTCTAGTGATAGTACATGATAGAGTGGGAGGGAATGGTGTCTCTTCTTGCATGAGTCCTTCGGCAACATTTGGAAGAGATGTAGGATTAGGTAGAGTGATGGGAATGGATGGAGGACTAGGAGGAGATGTGGGATTAGGGTTAGATGTAGGGATGGGAATGGATGTAGGACTGGGCGGAGATGGAGGATTAGGATTAGATGTGGGTAGGGGATTGAATGTAGGAGTAGGAGGAGATGGAGGGTTAGGATTAGATGTGGGTATGGGATTAGATGTAGAACTAGGAGTAGATGGAGGATTAGGATTAGATGTGGGTAGGGGATTGAATGTAGGACTAGGAGGAGATGGAGGATTAGGATTAGATGTGGGTATGGGATTAGATGTAGGACTAGGAGTAGATGGAGGATTAGGATTAGATGTGGGTATGGGATTGGATGTAGGACTAGGAGGAGATGGAGGATTAGGATTAGATGTGGGTATGGGATTGGATGTAGGACTAGGAGGAGATGGAGGATTAGGATTAGGTGTGGGTATGGGATTAGATGTAGGACTAGGAGGAGATGGAGGATTAGGATTAGATGAAGGGATGGGACTAGATGGAGGACTAGTATTAGATGAAGGGATGGAAATGGATGTAGGACTAGGAGGAGATGGAGGATTGGGATTAGATGAAGGGATGGGACTAGATGGAGGACTAGTATTAGATGAAGGGATGGAAATGGATGTAGGACTAGGAGGAGATGGAGGATTGGGATTAGATGAAGGGATGGGACTAGATGGAGGACTAGGATTAGATGAAGGGATGGAAATGGATGGAGGATTGGGATTAGATGAAGGGATGGGACTAGGTGGAGTACTAGGAGTGGTTGGAGGAGATGTAGGATTATGATTAGATGGAGGATTAAGATATAATGCGGTGAAAGGGAGAGTGATGTAGGAAGATGTGGATGTTGGATTAGATTGGGATGGGGAGTGATAGTAGGAAGATCTAGATGAAGGATTAGAATGGGGAGATGTGGAATTAATGTAAGGGTATGGGGATGGGGGATTGTGATAGGAAGGTGTGGATGTTGGATTAGAATAGGAAGATTGAGGTGGTGAACCATTGTAGGAGGACATGTATGGTGGGTTGGTGTAGGAGGATATGGATGGTAGATTAGGATGAGAGGATTGAGATGGTGGATTAGGATAGGAGGAATATTGGGATAGGGGATTGTGATAGGAATGTGTGAGTGTTGGATTAGTATGAGAAGATTGGGATGTGGGATTGAGGTAGAGGTATTGGGATTAATGATGATGAGGATAAGAGGAAGTGGATGTTGGATAGGATAGAGGTTGAAAAGGAGGACATGATGAATATGTCGATGGTGAGGATGTTGGATATCCCTTGTCAAGGGTAGCATAAGAACTGCTATTAGATGTGGATGAAGGCATGGTGGGATAGTTTGAAGAATTAGTGGGATTTTGGGAGGCGATTGGAGAGAGCTTACTAGCAATAATAGCGTTAAGGGGATCCATATAACAATCTTCATGATCAACAAGATTTTCGTTATCATCATCAATGGAGTTAGGATTCCCCTTCACTACTATTATTGGTCGTGTGAGAGAGGGATAAATATTCATGATGGATATAGATTAGAAGGAAAGAATAGATGATGGATAGAGAACTAGGATGAACTGAAAGCTCAGATTGGGATGATGGGATTAACGCTTAGATTAGGACTGAATTGGGGCTTAGATTAGGATTGGACCATAGGATATGATAGGATTGATTTGAAAACATGATCATGGGTTTTAACTAGAGGATGTAAGGTGTTGACAATCAGATTTTTGCCAAATTTGGCAGTTTTCAAAAATTGTCAAATTTTGCCATTTTAGGAAACTTCGTAGGCATACGTTTGAGAGTCCAGTTTTTTTCCACAAAATACCCAATACTAAGATAGGATGAATTGCCAACTAACATCAGAAATATGAGACATGCATCCAGAGTTATTAACGAAATAGTTCGTCAAAAATTAGAAAATTGAAAAAAATAAATGCTAATTTGTGATTTTGAGGGTCAAGATGAAAGTTTGAGGCTCTAAAAACGTGTTGAAGCAAGATCCAATGGACTTACCAAATGCCAGCTCCTAATGCAACTACCCATAAAATTTCAGCCAAAACCCACATCCGAGTCAAAAGTTATGGCCTCCGGAAGTTTCGGCATAAAAATCAAATATTTCAAAAATGAAGTCTAGATGATTGAGATGGATGATTTGATGATAGATATGGACTCCAATGATGTTCTAAGAAGCACCTATGCAGTCTGGTTGATGAAATGTTGATTTTCAGAAAATGTTGACGAATGCTTGGAATAGGGAAACGGCCACTCAGAACGGGTAATCGGATATTCAGATTGGATAGATAGATGGTCGAGAGGGGTGAACGGGGGCTTGGAATGGCCAAATAAAGGTTTGGATTGGTCAAATGAGTGTTTAGGATGATGCAATGGTCAAACGGAGGCTTCGTGGGTTCAAAATGATCAAACGGGTGAAATTGGTTGTTCATCAGGGCGTATTCGCACTTCTGCAGTAAAACTGCTAAAACAGAGGGCAAGGTCGCCCCTCTGCAATAAAAAGGCTAAAACAGCAAAGGGCAGATTCGCCCCTTTGCAAAAAATGGTCGGAACAGAAGGCAAGGTCACCCCTCTGTAGTGGAAAAGGCTAAAATAGAGGGCAAGGTCGCCCCTCTGCAGTGAAAATCTGAACTTGGTTTGGATAAGGGATTTTGGCAAGGACTTAAAATGGTTTAATGACAGTTTGACTTACCAAAATTTACTGGTTCTTCACAGAAAGACACTTTGAACAAGCACAATCCTATGATTAACGTTTTAATGGGTATGGCTAGCAAAGGTCTTACTCTAAGATGAACAAGGTTTCTAGGGAGTCCTCGATATATGCTCGGTATGTGAGGCACAAACCATGAACACCAGTTTGTCACAAGCGTGAGTTGGGAGCCCCAGGGAGATACTGAAAGGCTCGAACCAACTCTTCATGTCTATCTAGGTATCACCCTAGCTTTGACATTCCGCCAATTACAATGCAACTGGATTGGGGTATAGCTTTGGCTCTCCGCCCTTTATATACCCCGCCGGTACATGTGGTTGGGATCATCCCTTGGAGTGATGAAATCCCCAAGCAGGTCCCGCTAAGAAGATGACACTAATTATTTCCAACTACCTCCTTCGGATCTGCACAATGCACAAAGGAGGAAAGTGAAAACAAACTAATGCCCCCTTAAGGTAAAATAAGTAAAATAGACACAACAAACAACAAATATTACTTTCCCCTACTTATACTAAGTACATAGATAAAATAGCAAGGAAAGACTTTTAAAAAGTAGAATAAAAAGGAAGGTCTTGCAAGGAAATGTTAGTTGTTTATCTTCTTGCCCTTCTTTGTCATGTGCAGCAAATTTGACTTCACTCACCACCAAACAAGATTAGAGGATTAGCGCATGAAACAACAAAAGTAAGAAGACAAACACGAAGTTCAAGTGCCCCTTTTTACCCTCTTGAATGTGCTGTTAAGGAAAGGTTCGCCCCTCTGCAAAAAATATTCAGAAATAGTAAAAGGGCAGGTTCGCCCCTTTGTAGAAAATAGTCAGAAAACAAGCCTAAAAAGGGCAGGGTCGCCCCTCTACAAAAAATAGTCAGAAATAGTAAAGGGCAGGTTCGCCCCTCTATAGAAAATAATCAGAAAATAACCTAAAAGGGCAGGGTCGCCCCTCTGCAGAAAACAGTCAGAAATAGTAAAGGGCAGGTTCGCCCCTCTACAGAAAACAGTCAGAAAATAGCCTAGAAGGGCAGGGTTGCCCCTCTGCAGAAAACAGTCAGAAACAGAGGGCAAGGTCGCCCCTCTGCAGAAAATAGTCGGAAACAGAGGGCAAGGTCGCCCCTCTACAAAAAATAGTCAGAAACAGAGGGCAAGGTCACCCCTCTGCGGCATCTGCGAGGGCAAGTTTGCCCCTTACGACCTGAATCTGCAAACAAGCAAACAACAAAAAACGTGAAAGAAAGAGACCCCTTTGTGGGTCCCACCGGGGGTGCTAGAAATGTGATCCTAATAAAATGTTGCTTTCTAAATGTGTGAGATGTTAAATAAAACTAATAGTGCAATAAAGAGAAACAACAAGATAATAGAGCACCTCAATGATTAGCCTAAGAAAATGAACAATATGAAAGCAAGATAAACAAATAAATTGTTGTTATACCTTCATGTTGTTGCTTCTTTGGTTGGCCCTTGATGTTGAAGTTTTGTGTGCTCCTTGGATGGCAATGAAATGAAGTGGATGCAAGATGAATTGATGCAATATGGGTGCTAAAATGGATGAGAGTTTGAATGACAATTTTGCAAGAGTTTATTTGCAAAAGACTTGATCCCCTTTAAAATGAGAGAAATGAGGGGTATTTATAGGCTAAATTGAATTCTCTAGAGAATTCAACAGTTGAGATTGATCCAACAAAGATCAAGATGAAGGGCTATGGTGAGTTGAGGACTCACAAGCCCTCACATCTTGACATGTCGAGGGTGAGATGTCCTAGGGTGGAGTGATGTGGAGATGAGGTGGATCTTGGGGGATGAGAAGATTCCTTGGAGGAATAAAAGTGAATTAAAAATTCACAATGATTAGAAGAATCTAGTGGATAAGAGAGGGTCTCCAAAAAGCTGGAGATTTGTCACATGTGGGTGATGTGACAAGTCCAAGGTTCTAGAAGACCTTGGCACATGTGAAGTGACAAGTCAAGGCTTCTAGAATCTTGCATGGGGGATGGGGAAGACCTTGGGAAGATAAAAGTGAATTAAAAATTCACATGGGGAAGAGGGGAACCTTGATTGAATAAATGTGAATTAAAAATTCACATGGGGAAGGGAGTCCATACCAAAAATGGTAAGTGGGAAGGTTGGCCAGGAAAGGTAAGCCAAATGTGGCTAATGATTCTGATTAAGCTTGTGCAAACACATGATTAAGGTAATTAATGAGTGATTAGAGGCAAGTGGGAGATTATGGAGGATGTGATACTTAATCAAGATTAAGTGGTGCACATCCTAATCACAAATTAATTAATTTAATCCAGATTAGAAGAGGGTTATGGAGAATGTGACAAGGAGAGAGAAAAAGAGGAATTAGAAAATTGGTTTTTAATTCAAATGGGTTAAAAGACTAAATCAAATAATTTGTCATATTTATTTAATTTAGAGAAGAAAATGGGGTAAGGCAAAGTATTTAATTTATTTAATTAGATACTTTAGGAACCTTAGGCAGAAAATTAAATAATGATTAAATACATTATTTAATCACTATTACTGGAATAGATGAATAAAGTAGACAATTTTGATCATATGGAAGTGATCAAATTTGGATGTCTACACTAATATAAATGAAGAAGAGCAGGGTGATGAAGAGGGTGAGAAGGTCAAACAAATCAGTGCTCTTGTGATTGCACAATACAAGCCCCCTCAAGAGCAGAATATTGTAAGATTTGAGGAATCAAATGAACTATCTGATAATGTGAGGGTCGAGGCTGGACAACATTTTATTTTTTATTGTGATTTTGTTAAATCTTCTGAATTTAAATCATGTGTTTATGAATATAAAGGTAGAAAAATGAGACAACAGATATAGGATATCACTCCTAAACATAAGGCAACCACTCTAGAGGAATTGAAAAGGGAGGTAGAAAAGGAAATGGAGTCCATCACTCCTGTAAGAGGTAAGGAATTGCTTCAAGAAGCTAGAGTGTTGCTCCTGTCAGGGTGGGACATTATCTCTTCAATTGTATTTGATAGCTTTAGAAAAAGAGGGGATACGACAATGAACTTAATAAAAGAAGCAAGTGACAAAATGTATTTAGGTTTTGGGTACAACCCAGACGAAGCCACCTTTCTTATTTGGTCACTATATCCCCATGATAAAAGACTTCCTATAATTATTAATCCAAACCAAGTGTTTGGTCATCTCTTGGTTCAACAAGTAGTGGATACCAACCCTATGGAGACAGCAGAATTGAACATAAATGTGGCAAAATTTAACAAAGCATAGATCAAAAACTTGATTAAGGAAAATGACAAATTAAAGAAGGAGCTAGTAAATCAGAGAGAAAATACATCTTCCTCCTCCACATCAAATTTGTACTCCCCATGGATTGAAAAAGATAAGAGAGTGCTTGATGCATTGACTGATGTAGCCTACTAGAAGAATTGTCATCTGAAATCCCAAGGGAAATGCAAAGAATTGGAGAAAGAAGTGAAAACCGTCAAATATAACACTGTATCTGAAATGATAAAAGAAAGGTTCAATAAAATGATGAAATGTGCTATTGAATATTGGGAATTATTCAAACAGACATGCATTGCATTAGTGGAGAATGAACGATTACAGCCTAGAATGATGGATAAAAAAAAGGAGCTCGTAGATAAGAATGCCATGAAAGGACAAATATTGTTGACATATAACAAGTTGGTAGAATCATATAATGGATATCATAATAGGCTTAGGGAATATTTCAACTGCTTTGATTTAGTCCCACTCTCAACACTTCATTTTGGCATTGGAAATCTGCGAGAATATGATGATTTGAAGGAAGAGCTTGTTGGGCTTCTAACTGTTGCATTGCAAGAAATAAATGACAAGGTTATGGTTTTACAAAACACTCATAAGCAACTCGAAAAACTAATGTCTATGGAATATGATATGAAAGAGCCGATCTCTAACATGGACACCTATGTTGAATAGGAGTACATCCATCACCTCTCTATAGTCAATCTGTTTATTAGCCAAACTATAGATGTGTTAGAATCAGATCCAACGGGACAACCATCAGATTTAAAGGAAGAACACCAGCTAACAGCATGATGAGCGCCCTATCATGGAGTAGAAGCCTTGAATAGATCTTAGGTGGTTAGTGGTCACAGGATTTTGCTTGGATATTAATGGATTGGTGCATTCACCTGCGGCATTGTTTTATTTATAATTTGAGTTATGTTTAGTTGTCAAATGACATGAATTTTTTGCAAGGGGTTTGTAGCTTATTTACTCTCATATATAAGAGATATCAAGACCCCAATAGGAGATCAATGGATCATCACATCATTTTTAATTAGACTTTAGCGTAGAAAATAGTAAGAAGATAGATAATAGATTGCACCAATTCACCCATCCATCTCATATCATAAACTATTTTTATAATTCATATCATTTGAACTTTGAAGATCAATACAATGGAGAAGGTAACACATATTTACTGATTTTCTTTCGAGTGTTCAACTGTTGTGGATTCATATTCTTATAAGTTATTAACTTATTTGGTTGTCTCCAAAGTTGTTATTTATGTTATTCAAATTGAGTGTGTGGAAGTACATTTAATTTGTCAGTACATTGAATTTGAATTCTTCAAGAATAGGAGTTGTGACCATGGGGTTTTAGATCTATTTATGGACATGATCATTGATCAAGTAGTAATGTAGGCCACAAAATGGATCTTGTCACACAAATATCTACAATTTGTGCTAATCATAAAATCAAATCTAGTGTATTTTTGCAATATGTGGGATGTGGGTGAGGTTTAATTTGGTGGATACTGATCAAGATTTTTAGTCAAAACATAACCGAAGCTAACAGTTCAACATCCATAAATTAGAAGCTCTACCAAGAAGCAAATATAATGAGCTAACATTTCAACATCCATAACTTGGAAGTTCTACCAAGAAGTAAATATAATGAGCTAACAATTCATCACTAGTTCAAATGATAAAATAAATAATACATGATCCAAATAATTGAACATCATCACATTACTGAAGTTTGAATTTGAGCTTTTTAATTGAATTTCACATGAAGGAGTACATATTGGCATTGGCAATGCAAAATATTGTCAATGCCTAAAGACAAGTCTGCACAGAGCTAAGTTGGAACTTTAAAACTCATATTATCAAAGATTGAAAATAATAAATCAAGTCACTGTATCAACTTTTCTAGAAACTTCCACTCATCAGGTGGTGGAATTGTCATTCTCTAATTGATTTTGTTTGACTTGAAGTTTTGTTAACATTTCATGATTGTAATTAGAAATGGAACCTGTCTTCAATTCTTTAGTCAATTTTGCATTCAAGGTTATTAGTGTTCTGATGGAATCCAAATAGTTCACATCTGGGTTATGAGGAAACTGGTCCAACTCTAAATCAATCTTCCTTGCACCTTCCATCTTCTTTTTGAAACCATCATTTCCAATGAATCACTCATATGCGTCAAAAGCCTCTAGAAAAATAAGCTCTGTGAAGTTCCTTACCTTTTCATCCACCACCTTCATCTTGTCTGCAACCAAATGCAAATATTCCTTTGTTCCACACATTCTCGAACACTTTTCAATGATAGATGACAACTTCATTGAGGTTTCAATCTAATTAGTAATCCCTTTTGATTTTAGATCATTGTCACTAGCTTTGTAGATTGTTTGTAGAACTTGATTTGTAGATTTCTCTAATTCCAACTTCATATGCCTCACTGTATCTCTATAAAATGCAGATAACTTATTTTGAGAAGACTTAATTTCTTCTTTTTCTTGCGTCAGCTCTGTCTCCAATCTTTCATTTGTTTTTCTCTGTTTCTCCAATTTTTGTTCCCACGGTGCATTTTCATTCGCAATGTTTAGTCTTAATTTTTTTGAAGTCGATTTTTCCTCATCATATTTCTTATTGCTCTCATCTAGCCTTCGCTTCAGGTCATTCACTTCTCTCTCATTTGATTTATCCTCTTTGCTTGTTGATGTAGAGGCAAATTTTATTATTCTTTTTTCTAATTCATTGCTCTTGTTATCTTTTCTTTCCTCTTTGCTTTCTCACTTGCTAGGTCTTCCTGTAACTTTTCTATTTAGGTTTGCAATATTTTATTCTCTCTATCTTGCTTTACCAATGATGTGTACACCAATTCATTGTTCTTCTTTGATACATTAATTTTTTCAGTATTTTTCAGGCCAAAAAAATCCAATTGAAAATTGGTTACCTGGTATTCAGATCAATCCATTTGATTTTCTGGTTTGTTTTGAATTGTGGAAACAATAATTGTGTACTCCATGATTTCTTTATATGTGTCAAATATGGGTAATACCATGGTTGTTGCGGGCTCAGAATTTGTTGCAGATGCACTCTCCATCAGTCGCTTCTTTTCTTTTTTATTGAAGTTTGATTTCTTTTTGAACTCTTCAATGAAATCATAACTTGGAGAGGCAAGAACAATGGAATTCTTGAATGGCGAAGGAATAGGAGTACTTGCAATTGCTAATTATGTCGCATTCACACTAACTGGAATTGGGGGAGTGTCTGGAAATAACTCCTTTTTAGTATTGGTGGATCCACTGATAGTGTGACTTGGACCTATCAAAATCCTTTGCCTCTTTTGATTGCCTTGATCACCTAGTGTTTTTTTGGTATCTTTTATTCTTTTCATCTTATTATTGTGTGTAATTTATCGTTGTAGCACATGTTGACCACTACTAGTACTAATAACCATACCATCACCACCAATGGAACTCCGAGTTACACTAAGTTTTCCACCAAGGGCATGTCCTAGTTGTGATTGTATCTGACCATGAGGATGAGGATTAGAAGCTCTAACAAATTGAGTTTGACTTGTATGCTCTTGGTCTACATTTTCACCTCCAAGCCTAAGGCCAAATTTATCACCTATTTTTCTATGCTCAACACCCAGTATTGTCCAAGGGCCTTGTCCTTTGGACCCCAAAGGACCACCTTCGTAACCAATTTTTTCAAGTATGGTTGCTCTTGAAGTATATGTTGAAGCATATTCTTCTGTTATGGCCTCACTTAAACCAGGTTTGTAATTGGCATGGCTTTGTTCTTCTTCTTCACTATCATCATTAGATTCATCATCACTTCCTTTGTTTCCACACTCATTAGGATGCTCTATATTCCATAATTTGCTAAACTATATATCTTCTTCATTAGCTCCATACTCTGCAAGAGCTCTTGGATCACCTAGGTCCTTCCTCATAGACCAAAAGGCATTAATTTTTTATTGTGACCAATTTTTATTTGCAACTTCCTTCTCTAGAGAACCTAGAATTTTTACTCTACTAGATGGTTTATCACTTTTTTCATAAAACTTGTTCTATGTCCTGATTGTCTTTCGATGCAATGCCATAATTTCTGCTGACAATTTATCAAAATAAATACCATTCTCAACAACACTTTTCTCCATTTCTATTTTGACCACATCCTAAGAATCCTTGTTTCTCAATTTTTCAAGCAAGGGTTTACTTTGATGTTGAATTCTATTTGCAGCATTCCTATTGGCCACAATCATTGATTTAATGATGTCACATGGATCATACTTCTAGTGACAGATGGCATCAAAGTCAAAAAATATCAAAATATTATGTGCCACACTAAATGCTTTTCTCTCGAATGTGAACCCTCCACATGAAAAATATAAAGAAGGAAATAAGGTCTTTTTTTGTTGACTAAGAAAGTGTAGTTCATTAGCACTCTACACCTGCCTTACATATTCCAATGCAAAAACCCTTTTTGTCACATGTATTGGAAGTATGTATGGTTGTACTCTCGATCCATAAAATCTTAGCATAGTATATTCTTCCATTAAGTACCAATCAGTCAATTGTATTTCTTTTCCTAGTTGCATACAGTTTCTACATGACATAGGCATTCTGGGCATTGGAGTATTTGTAATTACTTGATGCAATGGAGCCAAAAAATAGTCTACAAAATGACTGTAGTTCCTTTGAGAATCATGCATCCTTATCTCAGTGGTCCATTCATATACTAGAGCCATTTTATTTTCCTTTGTATTACTATAGGGTTGAATCTGAAGCTTGTTGGTCTGAAACATTCCTCTAAATTTGAATAGAAAAAGATAGCACAAGTAGGTTCTGAACCTAAATGTCTTTGTGGAACCTGCTTTAATCATTAAAAAAAAATTTATGCATGGATTCTACAATGTGTTGAGTATAATTATATTTGACATGTTCATCAGCATAATGGATATTATATACCATTTCAAAGAGGCTTGTACCCACTTCCAAATTGCTATCCAGACCAAGGCGAAATGCTAGCATGGAAATAGTATCATGAACCCATGGTTTAAAAATATCCAAATTATAAGGAGGCTTATGATCACCTTTCAATTTTTTTCTATCCTTAACTATTTTATTTAAGAAATCATTTTTCAGCCTTTCTACCACTCCTTCATAATCACTAGCAAGATTTTCTAGGTCAATGTGGTGGTTTCCAAATTCTTCGGTTGTAAACCCCAACACTTTTCCAAGTTCTACTACCTTAATGGATAACAATTCTTCTTGGTTATATTTATTAACAATTTCTCTTTTCTTATCATCATAATTTTTGGCACAAACCATGATAAATTTTGGGCAAGGGAAAACTTCATGTAACATCATGCGCCCTAATCTAGTTACCCACAGTGCACTGATACTATCAACTTGTGTGTGCTTTACAGCCTTATTCTGAGATGAAAATCTAAGTTTTGAGGTACGCCTACCATAGATTTCAAGATCATAAATATCATGGTACCCATCAATGAAACCTGGGGTTTTAAGCAATTTTGCATAATGTATTTTTTTATTGGACATTTCTCTAGTGGTACTAGTGGTAGACATGCCTATACAAATGTGAAGTTGTGAAATTTGAATTCCCTAATAAGTAATACCTATTAGTCCTCCTAGATTTGAATGAATTCTTGATTCTCTAAAGTCTAAACCCAAACTTCAAACTTTGACAAAATAAGATTTTAAGAAATGTCAAACGATGAAATGTAGCCATAGGAATTCTTTCACTTACCAAGATTTTGAGTTTCGACTCTTAAAAACTGGAATGGCGTTGTTGGAAGTGGAACTATGGAATCCAAAACAGGGTGGTGCACTACAATGAGCAATCTAAGGATTGAAGACTTTAAAAATCACTGTACTATTTCAAAGTTCAAAGTGTTTTAAATATTTGTTTTCTCGTAATTGGAACATTAAAGTGAATGACACGTCTTAGGAGTTAGGTCTACAAAACTACAAGTTGAAAATTCTTAACCATTGATCTTTCTAAATCTAATGGTTATAGGGTGATTCTAAAGGTTTAAGTTGGGAATCCCATCGCTCTATGCATTTCATTATGGAATGCAACTACAACCATACATCAAATGTTCATCCAATAGTTGAAACTTGAGTAATTTATAAAATCAACTTTAAATTTTAAAAATAAGCATTAATCACTTGACAGTTGACACTTAGCAGTACAAAGTGCTTTAAATTTTTTGTTTCTCAAAATTGGAACATTAAAGTGAATGGCACGTCTTAACTCTTAGGTCTAGAAGTTGCAAATTCTTAACCGTTGATTTTTTAAAATCTAATGGTTATAGGATGATTTCGGAGGTTTAAGTTGGGAAGCCCATCACTCTATGCATGTCATTACGGAATGCAACTACAACCATACATCAAATGTTCATCCAACGGTTGAAACTTGAGTAATTTATGATAATAACTTTTAAAATAAACATTAATCACTTGATAGTTGACAGCAGGCCTGGAATTTGATGGTCTATTTTAGAGTTAGACTGTATATTACAGCTATAAAATTTATTAGACCTTATAGTTTGACTTGCTATATTTTTATTAAACTGTAAAATATTATTATATAGTATTTTAATTTATAATATATATCATTTTATAATTTTTATTATAAAAAGAAAATAGAATATAACTTTTTTGAATATTTTTAATATGAATTTAGAAACTTTCGACATTTTTATAATAGCTATCATTTTTTTATATTAATATAAGTGATTTATAATAGTATTATAAAAATATATATTAATTTAGAATCTTTTCAAAATAAAACGTAATTATATAAAAAAACATAAATTAAACAATTTTTTTGATAGGCATTTAAATGACCAAACCGTCATAGAATTTTCATATGATAGGTAGCTGGTAGGGGTGACCGTCAAATTCCAAGACTGGTTGACAATGACACTTAGTATTACAAAGTGCTTTAAATGCTTTGTTTTATTGTTTCTCAAAATTGGAAAATTAAAGTGAATGACACGTCTTATGTCTACAAGTTGTAAATTCTTAATCTTAAATGTTGATCTTTCTAAATCTAATGGTTATAGGGTGATTTCAGATGTTTAAGTTGGGAAGCCCATCGCTCTGTGCATTTCATTACAGAATGAAACTACAACCATGCATCAAATGTTCATCCAACGGTTGAAAATTGAGTAATTTATGATATTAACTTTAAATTTTACAAATAAACATTAATCACTTGACAGTTGACACTTAGCAATATAAAAGTACTTTAAATGCTTTGTTTCTCAAAATTGGAGCATTAAAGTGAATGACACGTCTTAGGTCTACAAGTTGCAAATTCTTAATCTTAACCGTTGATCTTTCTAAATCTAATGGTTATAGGGTGATTCCAGAGGTTTAAGTTGGGAAGCCTATCGCTCTATTCATTTCATTATGGAATGGAGCTTGTCCTTCCCCCAATCCTAAAAAAAATCAATACCATAGGCATCGGCCTAACAATCCTTTATCGGTGGAACACCCATCATAGCCCTGTTGATGGCCCGAAGGCGAAGACTCATAACTAAGGTGTGCTCCCCGATATACCAATAGAATCAACAAGTTACAAAAGTAAGCACATCGTTGTAATAGATAAACATCAGTGGAACGAATGATTGCTTTCCCCCAATGGCCTGATATAACCATGAATTATCAAGTGCATATTGCATAAAGTATATTACTTAATTTCTCAAAAGAAAAAAACTGATTTTAATATATTAAATTATTAATAGACACCGAAGTTCTGAACTCAGAAAACAACTCTTTACTCTTAAGCATAAATGAATAACAAAGATTAAAGAATAACACAACACAACCATTTATTTTATTGCAACTCAATTTCAATGTCACATTATTACATATCTTTTTACAGACAAGTAGCATTGTAGCTCTTGTTTTGTATAAATAGCATATGTCAGTGTGTCACTTTAGTACTTTACATAGACAAAATTTAATAATTTATTCCAAGTTGTTGCTCATTACAATGGATTACAAATTGATTTCAATTTCCAAGCTTCTGCTATTGAAAACTTACTACAAATTTAACTCTAAAAATAAATGCATGATTCCAAGCTTCTGTTGGTGACAACATAATACAAATGTGGCTCTAAAAATGAATTCATGATTCCAAGCTTCTGCTGGTGGATTTTCCAACCATGTTGGGGAAAGGGGGTTCTAATCAATCCTAGGGAAATGGGAGTCATGAAGATACAAAATGTACTTATCCCCTTCAAGAACCAAATTCATAGAAAATATGTAATACAAATGTCTCTTTGAAAATAAATGCATGGAGCTTGCCTAGCCAGCCATGTTGGGGAAATGGGATTTTTAGAATACAGGAGAAGAAACAAATTTTCTCCCATATTTTGCACGCAACTTCCATGCACTGGTATAGCACTTACCTCCATTAGAGCTCCTCATCCTAGTTCAAAAACTGTCTGAGAAGTTAGGTTAACCAAATCAACTTCTTTCCAATTCCACCCATTTTGAACTTGAAAGAAATTTGTCTCTTACTGATTACTTTGTAACTACATAACTATAGGTAGGAGAATTTACAATATCCCCAATACTGCACCATCTTCTTTGTGAATCCTTATTAACCCTAAAAAATAAAAACCCTTATGGCACTATCCACTATTCACTGAATCACTATCCCTATTTATGGGCCACTAGTTTTGGTAGTGCTACCAACTTGTTTAATTTGATTGACGTATGGGAATTTGGCTACATGCCAAATGTACCTCAAGTTGACAAGCTGTCAAAATCACTAATTCACCACTACTAGTGCCACTCAAAGTTCAAAAGATATGAAATCATTACAAATCTTGTTTCATTAAAGCTATGAGTTGTCCAAGAAATTGCTTCGGATGTTCATATCACATATGGCATTAATCGTCACCACTACCACTGCCAACCACACTTTCTTAAAAAATATTAAGAATTTCAATTAAATGAAATCTACAACATCAAGATTCGAGGCATTGAAAAGAGTGAATGAGCGATGAGCGATGGGCCTTTATCTCACCACATGTTTGCATCTAATGGTTAGTGTGTTATTCCAGAGGTTTCAATTCACAATTCTAATGCTTCAAAAATTTACTTCCGAACTGCAACTCTTTTTTCTTGATGGTGTACAGATTTGTCACTTTAACCATGAAAGTAGATGCAAAATATTTTAAAACAAATGACACAAAGTCCATTTTTTTGACAATCAGTAAAGAAAATCAATAGTTTCTCTTTTAACAAATGAATTAATCTAAACACAAAGTCTTAGAGATGAAAAAATAAGCATTTTGAATATCACCTAACACTAATAGATAAACATTGAACAATTATCATGAAGAAACACAATTCATTCATAATTAAAAGGAAGCATTGATAAATACACAGATTTAAAAATATATTCTTTTAGCTCTCTAATGCCAAAAATGTGGTTTCACAGACCTATCACCCCACACCCTATACAATCAAAATTCAAAAAGCGCTCAAAAGCTGAAACTATGCCCCCTTATCATTACGTGTCACAAATTCACAATTCACAAAAGGATTCATGTATGTTGTTAAACCGCTGGAGGTGTCAGGACTCTGTACAATTCCAACTCCATTTCCATAGCTAAATTATGAAATTCAGCACATTCTTCTTCTTCTTTTAAAATGAAAATTACCTTGTTGTACTCGGCATAGCTGGTTTTCTCTTTCTACGCCACTAAACGTAGTTGGGAGATCATGTCGAGTTGCTCTTCTTCAAGCCAATTCAAATTTGGTTGCATGATGGACACAATTTCATCTTCCCATACCCTAATGTTGGTTGGAAGTACCATTTTGAGGAAACTCTGAGTATGGAGTTCAAAATGTTGCCACCTTTCCTTGTATGTAGACTCACTTAACTTTACCAGTAGGAAGTGACAATTTGCAACTAAATTCGTTTCTCCAAACTCCTTAATACCTTATTTAAGATCTATCCTTTCAGAGGATTTAAAAGATTGCGTTAAATCTATCCAGTTGGTGTTTGAGAAGACATCCCTTAATGGCATCGTACAATTTGTTAAATGAGTTGTCACTTTGAAAGTTGTGCATCCTATCGAGGTCACCCAATCACTAAGAAATAGAAATTTATAACCATTTGTACGGTAATAAAATCTCAACCATTGATTTCTAGAAATCTAACGGTTCTAGTGATATTTCAGAGGTTTCAAATCGCAAGTCTAGTGCTTTAGAGATTTACTTCTGGAATGCAACTATAGTCGTCCATCAAACATTGATCGAATGGCCCATATGATTTTTATTTCTCCACTGGATTTTTTATTATTTTGAGATTCATTTTAATTCGCCAATGAAAATATATTTTTTGCTTTGAAAAAAGGTTTTAATCGCCAATGAAAAAAAAAAAAATCTGGTTTGAAAAACAGTTTTATTCGCCAATGATAAATATTTTATTTGATTAAAAAAAAATTCAATTCACCACGATTTTCCACAAACTTCCAGGGATTATAAAATATTCACCAATGGGGATTTTTTTTTCCCGGAAAATGAAAAAAATTGCCAATAAAATTAATATTTTGCATTGAGAAGTATATAGGATTTTACACCTGCGCCGAGGGGGGGGTTTCTTAAATTTTTCCTTGAATAACTCTATCATACAATACAACTCAATAAACTGAATTTTCAAGCACCAAACCACAAAAAAGTTCATCTAAAGAAAGATACACACACTATTTGCACCTTTCTAGATCCGTAAGACCTAAAACCACTTTGTAGATAAATACAAAGAAAGAAAATTTCTCCTAGAAACTTTTGTAATACATAATTCACACATTGGTGAACACACCTTCCTCTACACAATGATCCAACATACCAAATTCTATATAGAACACCATTGAACACCTCTGATCAACATATTCAAACTACACAAGCAGATCTTCAACCTAGAAAAAATGCAGAGCCAAATCAAAATGCTACTCTGAAACACAAAACACGATTGTAACACATTATTTCCTCTTTTTATTCAATTTTCTCTAAAGAACTTGGAAACCAAGCACCAAAAACATATCATAAACATATTCAGTACTTCCTCTTCACCATCAAGACAACTTAAACACAACAACCCAACCATATGTTCATAGACATAATCTTATCAAAGCAACATTAGAGGTTGACACCAGTAATTTACTTGTGACAACATAATGCAACTAATCAAAGCATCATTAGGGACAACTCCAACTACACATCCTTGCAAAAAACTCCCTCTCATACAATTGACATTAATGGAAACACCAAATCTTGTTGACATCAATGACAACACCAACTACATATACTTGCAACACAAGATTATCAATTTCTTGTAAGAGGAGGTAGAGTTTTCTACTAAAATTCAATCCAAGTTGTATGAACAATATGAATATCAAATCATGCAAATGAACACCAATAAATTGATGAATTGTCTCAACACCCTAGATGGAATTTCAAATTGGATGATCCATTGAAAAATAAGAAGTTGAACCTGGCTACCTAAAAAGGTGGCTACATGTAGGTGATTGTACTAGAGGAAAATCATTGCAATTAGGAAAGGTAAACTTTGAATCTAGGAAAAAAACTTTCATTAATATTTCTCATTCTTATGATGATGTGTTTTCATGGAATTATGAACATATAAAATTATTTTACCCTATTTTATCCCATCATACCATTGAGTTAGACTATGATGCAAAACTAGTTAGGAAAAAACAAAGTCCAATCAACCCCAAAATTGAGCCCTTGATGAGGAAGGAGTTGGTCAAAATTATAGAATCCAATATTATCTTCCCCATCAAGCATTCTTCTTGGGTGAAAAAATTGGTTCCTATAAGTAAGAAGAATGGGGAGACCAATATCCCCTCCCATATATGGAGCAGATCTTGCAAAATTAAGTGGCTTGGAAAGGTTTTCTTTCTTGGATGGGTATTTGGATTACAAACAAATCCTATTCAAGGAATCATACCAACATAAGACTGCATTCATCACCAAGTGGGATACCTTTTTCATATCATAAAATGCATTTTTTCCTAACAAATGTTGGTGCTACCTTCAAAAGAGTGATGGACATGGATTTTTATGGAATTCTAACAGAGTTTCCATTTATCTACTTTGATGACATTACAATTTTTTCAAAGAATGTAGGTGATCATTTTGACCATCTTAAACAAGTCTCAAGGAAATACAAGGAGTATGGAGGAGTATGGTGTATCCTTGAACACAAGAAAAAAAAATCACCATAAATCAAGGAAATTTATGCGACACACTCTCTAAGGAAGGTATTTCTATTGATCCGGAAAAAAAGTGGAGGCCACCTTATTTATACCAATTGACCTTGATATTCAAAGTAGTTGGGTATGTGGTATGCCTTATTTTCTACATGAAGGTAGGTACCCTCTAGGTATGGATAGGATGAATAGAAGATATTTAAGATTGTATCACATCCCTTTTATCTTAGTGTATGACATATTGTTCAAGAAAGACCTCAATGGAGTTTTGTTGAGGTTTTCTAGGCTAGATCAATTTAACAAAGTATTGGAGGAATTCCATTATGGTTCATGAGGTAGTCATTTCTCTCCAAGGACCACTATTATTAAGATAATGAGGGTTAGATATTTTTGGCCAAATTTGTTCAATGATGCTCACATATGGGTGATAAATAGTAAAAATATATTTTCTTTTTTGGAATTGAAGGTTAGCTACTTTCCCCCTTCATCCCATTTAGACATAACAGTCCTTTTTCTCAATGGGGTTTATACTTTATTAGCATGATCAATCCACCTTATAGTGCTAGACAAAAATGGGTGCTAATAGTAAAAAATCACTTCATAAGGTGGATAGAGGTATTTGCAATCAATTAAGCTACTAAGGTTCCAATCACCAACACCCTAGAAAGGATTGGGACTAGATTTGGTGCCCCATCCACCATTATCTCTAATGATTCCAAGGCCTCTTTAGAAATTTAAATCATTGAATGGGTAGTCATACATGGGGGTGTATTTGAGAACCTCATAAAATTATTATCCTTAGGGTAATGGCTTGGTTGAATCCACCTATAAGAACCTGATCAAAATAATCAAGAGGAAAATTGAGGATAAATAAATATATTGGCACGCTAAACTCAAGACAACCCTTTGGGGTCATATGATCACAACAAAGAGGGTTGTAATAGAAACTCTCATTTTATGCTTCTTTATGGGAGGGAAGAAAGGCTTCCATTATCACTTGAGTTTCCTTCTCTACAACTAGCCTAATAGCTAGAGATGTTATAAAATGATGTCATGATAGTAAGGTTAGATGAATTAATAGAGTTGGAAGTGCCAAATAATGAAGAAATCCATACCCTTGAGACCCACCAATCATAGGCCAAGAAGGAATTTGACAAGAATGTTTTTAATAGTGTTCAAGGAGGGATATTTGGTATTGAAGTGGGATGAAAATAGAGCCAAGGTTGGAAAACATTCAAAGTGAGGCTATCTAGATAGAGAATTCTATACATCATAACCAGCTACAAAGAGGCTAATACATTTCACATTTCTAGGTTGCATGGATAGACCCTTTCTATTCCATTCAATGGGATACACCTCAAATCCTATTTTTGAGGTTGTTTTAAAATAATGTACATATTAGCTTAGTTGTTATTGATGCCTTATAAGAAGGGTTGTTGCATTTTATGACTTCAAGGTAAGTCATATAAGGAGATCTAGAAATATAGAAGCAGATACCCTCTCAAAATGGGCATTAACATTTGCAGAGGTTGGTGAAATTAGAATTGAGGATTTTAGTCGAATAGTTCAGGAGGAAGATCCATTTGATACATTAAATGCAAGAAGGAGTTAATGATAGAGAATAAAGGAATGATTTTGTAATTCGCATAGAAAATGAAGAAGTGATGTTGGTTTGATTGTCGGTGTTGGACATACATTCAGTATTAATGGTGAAGGTTGGCAATGTGATGTGTATTAAAGATACACATTACGGTTTTCTCAATGCTTCTTAGTTTTTGGTGGCAAGGATAGCTTTCAAGTTAGCGGAGGTAGGAAAATCACAAGATAGCGTGACAGAGAAGAAATGGAGGCTAAATTTTCATTATAGATGAGATGAAAATTGAATCCTTTTTTCGGTAAAGCAACAATGAAGAGATTAAGAGGAATGTTCCTCTTCAAGGATGAGAAAGTGACACAATCATTCTAGCTAATTCTAGGCAAAGGCTTTGGATACTTGAAGCATATATTTTGGACAAATATGGATATATATTCATTTATCATGGCATGAGGTTTGCAATTGGGAGAGTCGGTGAAGGAGGTAAGAAAAGTGATGAAAGCTATGGTGCACAAGGATTTCTTAGAGAACATGGAGAGTATCCTCGAATGGGCCATTCCAGGTGAAGGACTGGACATGAGTGAAGGTGTTGAGGATGACGATTCTAAAGATGTTGATAAATATTGCCCTTTTATTAGATGGCTAGAAGGAAGAACCAAAGCAGAGTGGAGGGAAGGAGCAGACCATGGGTGGAATGTACCTAATCTCTTTGTGGAATTGATGGAGGTCGAGGAGGTAATTAAGGAACTCAAATCCATAGCTAGAGAGGAGAAGCTAGAGAAGAAAGGTTTACACCCAAGGAAGAAGCAGAAGACGATAATGTAAATGAGTCCATTATACCTGGGTAGCACATCTAGAACCTCTGTGTAACCATTAAAATTAAAAAAAAAAAATTGTCTATTGTTTTTGTCTAGATCTTTAAGGTAGAAATTTTGGGGTTAATCCCATGTGTTACTATTATATAGTATGGGGAACGAGTAGTAGATACAAAAGGACCATGTGTAACTCTGGAAAATTTTGAGTCTTAATATACAAGATGTAGTGGTAGGAGGGTATGGGTTGTGGAGAAATTGTTTATCAAGCAGACAATATTTGAAGGTAGTTGGTAGGGTTTGAATCTCATAAGACACTATAATTTTGATTTATCATTAATAAAATAAAATATTATTACCGATCAAAAAAAAAGAAGGGTTGTTGCACACTCTACATTTTGACTAGGAGAATGCATGTAGGTTGTTTTTTTCCTCCAAGTGTAATTTACACATTATTTTGTCCCAATTTTGTTGTGTTTTGAGGCATTTTATTTAGTTGTTGTAAGTCCCTTGTGATTATGTTCCAATGGATTGATAAGACTGTTGGATCCTATGTTTTACTAGGAAAAAACCTCTAGAGGCCACTAAAATGTTGACATTTCATGCCCCCTGATGATTCTAGTTTATGGTTCAATTTTGATAGAGTTTATTATCTATTTGTTACAATTGTTATAGACTTTGATGCTTGGATGTTGACCTTTTTTATGATATTTCCTCAAAACCATGGACATTGGGCATAATCTTATTTTCATAACCTTTAAATGATATTGACATGCTATATGAACTATCTATGTTAATTTTACATGTGGATTAATGAATGTCACTTTAAGATAGTTACAAATATGTAGTTGTTGTGTGTACTAATATTGTCATGTAGATATAATTAGACACCTGCAATTCAGGAAGATTTTTCTAACTGGTCATTCGCCATAACGATAAACAAGGTCATCATTCAAAGAGGGAAGACTCTCGACGGTGGGAGATTCCTCATTCAAATCGAAATTGTAACCACCTTGTAAATGGTCTTAATTGTTTATTGAGTGAATATAGGCGTTACTGTTGTACTAAATTTGTGTTAAGGAAAGCATGCTTGACCAAATCCTGCAAATGTGTAATCGCCTCTCCATTTTTTATGCTTACCCTAAAGTGGCATCCTCCTGATCTATGGGAGTTGACTTCAGTTCTAGGTGATTATTTAGTAGCTTATGTTCCTATAAATAAGACTTGTATGCTCCTTCTCAGGAGGTTTCTCAATCTGATGATGTACTCGCATTCTTAGTTTTTCAATAATACAGTCATGTTGCTCGATTGTGCTCATGTTTTCTAATGAATAAAATAAATTTATAAGTTTGTGCATCTTAGTTTATATTTGTTTTAAGGGATACTCATCCAAGGGGCCCACTTGGTGAGTATTTCGTCCTTTAGTTTAGTTGTTATTTTTTGTTCAGTAATTAGTTAAGAATCTGGCACTATATGTTCCTACAACCACTAGAATTTCATTATATGGTTGTTCCTACAACCAAAGTAGACAAAGTATTTTCTTGTTTTTTTGCTGAGATTTTCATTTATTTCATGCATTTCAGCTTAGTATAGTTATTCGTTGATGCTCAGCACTTACGTTATTTCCTTCCAAGCAATTTACTTTCAGCATTGTTTCTTTCTTAGATGTAGGATTAATATATCTACTTTGGATTCCTAGTGCACATACTATGCTGACCCATTTCAAGTTTACATCCCTAGGCTGACAAGTTAAATGCACCTTCATGATGATTGATATAACTATTGAGGTTAGATTTCCAATCTTTGAATCACAGTTGTAAGGACTTGGTTGTTAAATCATTGTAGGAGGCCAACACCCCCTTTGATTACCCATCAATTATAACCAATATGAGAGATCCTACATGGTCCATCTTGCACAGATTGTTGCACTAGGTCCCCATGTTCATACCTTAGTCAAGTACTCTAGTTGAGAATACCAGTATTAACTAAGTGTGAATTTTTTTGGAGTTTGGGAGTTTTATTGGTTCTCATGCAATCATACCTTCTTATCGGCTCCAACTCTCCACCTTGATCTTTGTTAAGTGTGGATAAGGGTTGTATTTTTAGCTTATCGAGTCACCAATGGTTCCCTTATTCTCTTTGCTCTCTGAATTTGTTCCATTTACCCAATCACTGAATTCTAAAGCATCTAAAATCCTAAGTATTTTTGTCATTTTTTTGGCATTTTGATGACTCTCTTGCTTTCATACCTCTTTAAACATCATTTTCTTCACATGAACATGACCCACAATCCCCAAAAATGATGTCATGATAATGTCATCATAATTTCATGTTGATACCATAAAATTTTATTTTGTACCCTTCCCTTCAATGACATAATTAATGTTGGCATCATTGTCCTCATTGATGCCATGCTAACATCATCATCCTCATCAATAATTCAAAGGTCTTCCTCTCATATGTTATTTCCTCTGATCCCTAACATGTCAATTGCTCTTTTCCTTTCTCCTTCCATTGTTTTAAAGGTTATTTTCCTCCTCTCTCATTGAATATCATTTTTATGGATGTTTGATGACCCAAAGTCTAATGAATCAACATCGTGTCAAGGTATTGGAGGATTTAATTATCTTCTTTTGATATCAATGGGTACATTGGTAAGTGATGGCCTAGTGGGGATTTTATGGATTTGGAAAAGGTGTGTGATTGACTTAAATCCTGATAGGTGAGTCAACCAAGCCTTAACCAAATCTAGAAAATTCCTAAGGATGAAATGTAATGATCTAATTATCCTAATTGTGAAAATTATTTTTATGATGCAATACAAAAGATGTGAGAATTCAAAAAAAAAATCAGACTGCAAAAAGGGTTTGAGAAGGACACTATGCACATGTGATTCAAATATGGTGAAAAGGTGGGACATAAGAACCCCAAGTGCAACTATCTTTGTAGGGAAAATTTAGATCTATTTTTTCAATTCATCTAGTGTGGGATCAAATCTTATATTTCCCACTTGTCTCACTTTCAAATCATTGTCAGATAATTCTATAACTAAGTTTTCATGAATTTTCAAGGTGTAAGGTTTCAATTGCAACAAAAAATAATTGATCTTCAATATTTCTTCAATCCTCTTTAGACCTGAAACCTACACATTCAAAGAGAAGAAATTTTGGGCCATTTAGGGTCTTGCCTTAGTCAAAATTCATGTTACTATTTCCACTTCCAAATGGAAATGACAATGATAAATGGTAAATGATAGGAAGGAATGATGAATTCAAAAAGTGCTACAACTCACCACCCTTCGATGGATTCCTTGAAGGACAAAATTCATACACATGCCCTCAAGCTATTGATCTATCTTGCTTTATTTTCTTGAATGGCTTGAATTGTTTAGAGACCTGAAAAGGGTTAAACTTCAAAAATAATATGAAAAGATAAACATGAACACACTCACATACATTTTGACTTGATGTTGGATCTTGAATTGTTGCAAAAAATCCTTTAATGGCTACTCTTGACTTGTTGAATAGTGATCTTGATAATTAATTGATCATAAACTCTCCAATTTGCTAGATCATTTCACTTAATTTTCAAATGATGCAATAACTAGGTATTTGTATTCTATTATTCTAATTTTCTAAAAAAAAAAATCTTAGCAACCCACTTTAGATATTTGAATTTAAAATAATAAAATATTGACACTGACATATTTGAATTTGGAGCAAAAATAGGGCGACATAGGTGCCCTAGGCGCTAGTGTCCTAGGCCTATTCTCTAAATTTTAAGGAGCCAGGGTAAAATTATTAAGTGAGAGAATTTTTTTTATGCTTGAATTTTTTTATAAAGTGTTTAAAAATAAGTTGTGGAATGCATAATTTAGGAAATTAAATTCTTCATTAGGTCAAATAACTTAAAGGGGAGAAAAACATAGTGTGAAATTGTCAAGGGTGGCAATTTATGATGCTACATTTAGCCCCCACTTTAGTCTGAGTATGAACTTACGCTGATACTCACACTAAAGTATAAAATATATGTCAAGAGGGGTTTGAATGTACAAATATTGAAGAGATAGGATTGCAAAGGAGGAGTCCACAAACCCCTAGGATCTAAGATCCCATGGCAAGACAACATAAGCACAAAGGAACACACACGCGTATGAAATGTAGAAATAAACGTACACAAACATGTACAATGTCATAATTAAATGCAAAAAGGAGGGTATGGATAATAATAGATGAGCAATCTGCATTATGCTAGGATCCACACCAAAGGAATTCATGATTCACATACTAGAAAAGATCGATTTTTCTAGGTGAATCATAAATAGAAGGAAACACAAACTAGTGAAGTCCATTATTCACTAGGTGAGCACCCAAGACAAAGTAACAAAAATGAGAAACACACAAGGTCTAAAGAAGTTTGTTTTTCACTAGGTGTATACCCATAACCATACCAAGAATTATACTACCTCATAATTCTAATAAAGTGCTACAAAAATTCTCAAAATGTTGCTCCAACACAACACTAAGTTCAACACATGTGAACAAAGTGAAGAAAAAAGAGATTCATTGTCAATGCTCACTAAGTCCAATGTGTGTGAACAAAGTGAAGCAAATAATTCCAATGTAAATGCACAACTAATTCCAATGCATGTGAAAAGAGTGAAGCAAATAATTCCAATGTATGCCCCCACCTTAGAGAAATTTCTAAACACCCTACTATGAGAAATTACCTTAAGGTAGAAAATGATAAATGCCATGCAATAAAAGGTCACAAGAGATTATTTGGAAATAACTATACCAATGATATGTTTCCAAATAAATCTATACCATGATAACGTTTTGCCCTCAAATTAAATGTCACCAACTATAGATTTAACACATAAGGGATCTATGGATCCAAGGTCAGTATACATATTTTCTATAGTGATATAATAGAGCTTGGAACTAATAGATTTCCCCCAAATAATCATGGAACAATGAATGCAATGGAGGAATGACACATAGAGAGAAAACTAACAAAATTTTTGGGTCAACATGGAAGAGACGTAAACGTCTCAATGCCTTGCATCATCCCCAAAAGGAAAACACAAGACAAAGAGAAAAAAAAATATGACATATAGAATAATAGAGATACACATTGAAGAATGTCACAATAGATTTGTTTCCTTTGTATTATTGTGCCAATAGAGAAACAAGGATCATCCAAAGTAAATTCACAAACACAAAGACATGCCAAACAACACAACACAGGAGATCACATCATGTACAAGAAAACACAAAGAACACATAAATTAAACACAAAGAGAGAGTACCACACATGTGATCTGATCTAAAGAAAATTATTGCATCCCAATATTTCTCATCATATTGGGAAGGCGGAAAACTAGCCAAAGGGAATACAACAAGTGTCATACTAGGAGCATGTCCAAGTTCAACATGTGGTGGGTCACTCTCATCAGGAGGATCATCACGGTTTCCCCCATCTAAATTCATAGACTTTGAAAATAATAGATTAAGCTCATTATGCACTTGTTCATCAATTTTAGTAATTTCATCTTCATCATCCAAATTTATCACCATGGGAGGTTTAATGATAATGTCATTTTTATGTTCTTGTTTTACTTCTCATTTTGGTTCCATGTCTTGTTTGGTGAAATTTTTAATTCTTCTTGATTTGATTTCATAGGTTTTTGATTGTCGGGTATTGTTTTATTCTTTTCTTCCAATTGACAAGCAATAGCACAAAATCTATGCCTACACTCTTTATCATTTCAGTTTCTTCCTATAGGATTTTCAATTTGTGATGGGGTAGGAGTGGATTTCTCCATCATCAGTCCCTTTTCTTCCCTTAAGGGAGGAACTAAAGGGACCACTGAGGGTCGGGGAACCACTATCTCTTTATGTCTATACACTTGCTTTGTTTTTCAAGGCACAAAAGGGATAGTTTGATTATCTCTTGGTCTCTTATATGATATGGGTGGAGGAAATGTGGCATATTTACCTTGGTTACTTGGAAGGGTCTTTATTGTAGGCATAGGTTCATCCACAACTGGTAGGGGAGGAGGGACAACCATAGACGTATCATTCTCAAGAATATTGCTAAGAGATAATTTTGTTATGCGCTTTGCCTTAATTTTTTACATGACTTGAAAAATAATTCCTCATGAGGTTTCATAGGTTACATAGGTTGAGTCCAAGATAAATCAAATGAAAATTTACATGGGAGGACAAAGGATTAACCCAATATGATGCACTATAAAAATTTGGTTTTCGAAAGGGAACTTTATTCACTTGTGGATAACTGACGGGATGGCATTCATGGAGCATAGCCATGTGTAGCCTAGCTTCACATGGAATTATTCCAATTTCAAGATGATAGAGAATGATTCATCTAATTATTTCAGTCCAATTTTAAGAGGAAGAGTGATTGAACCTATCATAGGGTGAGAAAAACCATCATAACTTTCCAACCATGCTTTTGATTTTTCATAAAAATCTTGTTAAAGCTCATGCACATACAAGAATTACTTATTGATCACATTCTCTACACACATAGGATCAATGAGTATCCCATTTTTAGGCTTTTCATTAATTCATTCATCCATATAGAGAGGACCATCAAGCACATGTATGTTTGCATCAATTTGGGTGAAAGAAATGTCAGGTAGCAAAGTGGTTTGGCCCTTCTAAGGTTGAAAATATGTGAGAGTGACCATATATTGTAAACCATCCTCCTCATCACTCTTATCATCATCCTTATCATTATTCATGTCATTAGTTTATCAACATTCATATTATCATTTTTAACATCACAAGCTTTCACAAATTTGGACAAATGGTTTTGCAAGTTTTGGTTAGGCGGGGCAAAAAACTTGTTTCCTTTTTCATTCACATCACCCAACTAGATATGATTACATTCAATAAGGTCTTGAATTTGATGTTTAATGTGTATGCAATTATTTGTATCATGTCCATGTGTGTGATGATATTGGAAATAGGCTTTTCAGTTAAAGCTTGGAGATACAAGTTTAGTTGCATCCATGGGTCTAATAAGAGGTAACTGGATTAAGTTCTTACTCTAAATTTGCAGCATCATCAAATGAAGGGAATCATGCAACTATGTGAATTATCTATTTCTTGCTCTAAATTGGTATGAAGTTGAATTTACGGGAGCAACTTGAGGTTTAATGTGATTAGTTGTTTGAGGTTTATTTTTCTTGATAAAGTTCTTGTTTTTCTTTTTGAATGGTTGATAGTTATGATGAGGTATGGATTTTGATTTCTCAGTAGGAGTCAATGAAGATGACTCTTAATATTGACTAATCATATTTTGATAGGCATAAATATCCATACACAAGTGTGTAAAGGATGGATATCTCATCAATAAGATCTTATCCCTAATGTTGGGTTGTAATTTCTCAACGAACACTCTTCGAACATCCACATCAGGAAGAGTAAGATTTATTTGTGAGTATAGTAACTTATATCATCCTATGAATTCTGCCACTTTTTCATGTTTTCCTTATTTACACCTCATTAAATCAGTTAATGTAATTTGTGGGCCTATATTTTCTTGGAAATTTTGTAGGAATGCATCAAGAAATTCATTCAACAAATGAATCAAATTATTTGACAATGAGTAAAACCATTCCAAGGTCATGTCTTTCAATGACCTAGGAAAGATTTTAGCTATAATATTACTATCTTCAAAGATGAAATCACTACACAATGTCATATAAGACGATGTGTGACTATTAGGATCTCCTTTATCATTATACTTCTCGAAATTAGGAATCTTCATGTTTAGTGGCATGGTTGTTTTCAAAATTTCAAGCGACAAAGGGCTCATTTTGACATATTGTGATGGTTTTCCATTTTGAGCTTGGTTCAATGTTGAAATTTATTGTTGGAGTGAGATTACATTTTGTAAAATTTGATTGATGACTGATTCATTGCTTAACACGTTTTGGGAATATGGTGAATATGGTGGGATTGTGTAAGTGCTTGGTGGACTACTATGGTGTAAATTTATTAATAATGATGAAATTTGAGATTTCATATGTGAGGATCCAAAACCATAAGGATTTCCAATGGAAAGGCCTAAGGTTGGAGTTATGCCAATGCTTTGTTGTATCGTTGAAGTGATAGTTGTATTTGTGTATGTAGGAATAGAGAGTATAGTCATGGGGAGAGAGATTTGACTTCATCCTTGGCTTTGAATGTATCCTAAAGCTTGAGTGTAGCTATCCATCATAGGAATGTTTGTATCCATAATATGGGTTAGGTTACGCAACACCTCTAACCCTTCGACATCATTAATCACTTTCCTTAAGTTGTCCACTACAAGATTTGTTTGTCCAACTAAGGATTTTGTGCTTAGGTAGTCTTAAAATTCCTCTAAATCTTTGCTTAATATTCTTAGTCTATCTTTTGGGAACATGTGCAAAAACATTCTCAACATCCATAAAGGTACCTTTTGTGAAGTTTTCATTGGTATGGTAGGATTAGGGATCGATTCCAAAATAGGCATGGTATTGGCAATCCCTTGTGTGAAAGAGTTAGGAAACTTAGGATCCACAGTGGATGTAACAATAGCGATATATGCCATAAGTCTAAGACTATGTCTCACCAAAGTATTAGAAATAGGACACCTAGTCATGAAACTCATACAAGTTTAAAACACTAAGTGTGACCACTATGAACACTAAATAGTCAATCAATCATACTAAAACACTTAGAAACAAAAATTACAGAGAAAAATAAATAGAGAACACAAAGATAGAGATTTGATATAAATTTGAGCCTAAAAATGCAAGACTATGGTGCCTAGGGTGCCTATTTCCTAGGTAGGCTTTAGAAAAATTTAAATTTTAGCTATCTGTGGTACTATTTAAGGATTTTATTTTTGTGTGCAAATAGTTTTAGCAGTGAATATTGTTTTAGAATTTTCTCACTTTATGATCATGTAATCCAAAATACAAGTGTGCAAGAATGTTGAAAATTCTCGAACAATAATTGAAAATTGTAAATGCAATTTCCAGATCTAAGATGCAAAAATTAACTGATTCTAATATGCTAAATCTAAAAATGATGATGTTTTTTATGCTACTTAAAATAAACTACTGCAATTTTTTACTTTTTAGCTATATGCAAGATACCTAAATGCATGCAAATGACACTTTTTTTTCATATTTTAAATGACCTAATACAGATTTATGAATGCAATTTGAATATAGATCTGAGCTAAAATTATTAAAATAAACCCTATTACAACCTATGATGCAATATGATATGCAATTTTTTGAATTTTTTATGCTTTTTATGATGTAAAAATGAATGCCTAAATGGAAAATTGCAAAACAATGCAATAAAAAATATAGATCTAAGGTGAATTTTCAAAAGGTATACAATGTTAACAGGTTGGGTTCACCAAAATGAAATGTGGGGAAAGGAAAACCTTCAATTTTTCACCTTTCCCAAATTTTTATTGAATGGAGTATTGTGATGTGTGTGAAATGGGATGTGATGGGGGTTTGATGGATTTGGACAAGGTATTTGATTGACATACATCCTAATAGGTGAGTTAAACAACCCTTAACCAAATTTAGAAATGTCCTAAAGATTAAATGAAATGATCTAATTGTACCAATGATAAAAATTATTTCTTTGATGTAAATACAGAAGATCTGAGAAGTCACAAAAGAAATCATAATGCAAAAAGGGACTAAGCAAGACGCTATGCACCTATGATTCAAATATTGAGCTAAAAATATGGGACATAGGTGCCCTAGGTGCCACTATATTTATAGGGAAAATTCAGATTGTTTTTAGTAGTCCTCTAGTGTCAGATAAGAGCTTATGTTTCAAACTTGTTGCACTTTTGGATCACTCTTAGATAATTCTTCAACTGAGTTTCTATGAGTTTTCAAGGTGTAGGGTTTCAATTGCAACAACAAATAATTGATCTTCAATCCTCTTTAGACCTGATCCCTACACATTCAAAGATAGAAGAAAGGTTGGGCCATTTAGGGGCTTTCCTTAGTCAAACCCTATCTTATTTTTATCACTTTCATAATGGTAATATCAATGATAAATGATAAATGATAGGAAGGAATGATAAATTCACAAAGTGTTGCAACTCACCACCCTTCAATGGCTTCCTTAAAGGACTGAATTCATACACATCTCCTCAAGGTCTTGATCTTATTTGGTTGATTTGCATGAATGGTCTGAATTGCTTGGAGACCTATAAAGGGTTAGCCTCTGCAAGAAATATGAAACATAAACATGAACACACTCACATACATTTTGACGTGATGTTGGATCTTGAATTTTTGCAACATCCTCTAATGGTTTCTCTTGACTTGTTGAATAATTCTCTTGATAATTACTTGATCATAAACTCTCCAATTTTCTCGATCATTTCACTTAATGTTCAAATGATGCAATAACTAGGTATTTATATGCTATTATTCCAATTTCCTAAAATGAAATCCCAACAGTCAACTTTAGATATTTGAATTTTAAATAATAAAATGTCAACACTGACATATTTGAATTTGGAGCCAAAATAGGGGGACATAAGTGCCCTAGGCACCAGTTTCCCATGCCTATTTTTCTAAGTTTAAGGAGTCGGGAGAAAAGTATTAAATGAGAGCATTTATTTTGTGCTTGAAAATTATAGAAAAGTGTTTAAAAATAAGTTGTGGAATGCATAATTTAGGAAATTAAATATTAATTAGGTCCAATAACTTAAAGGGGAGCAAAAATTAGTGTGAAATTATTAAGGGTGATAATTCATGATATTGTATCCACTATGTAGAGCTTCAATTCAACTTTTTAAAGCCTATTAAAGTTCAAAAATATGATTAAAAATGAAAAAATTATGACACTTTTATTGAGAGGTGTTATATAAGAAAATCAAAGGGGCCATTATGGATGGGTATAACCCCTTATTGACCAAACCCTGGTTGGCCAAGTGATTTCCACTTGGGCGTTGAGGTGCTAAAGGTTTGGGTGCTAGGGTTAAGCCCCTAGTGCCTTGGTTGTGACTACAATATGAGAAAGCCACATCATTAGGGGCTAAGGATTAAGGAGGTCCATATTTATTCATATGATTGAAGGCCCTTTGAGGTGAAAAATGAAACTGCTCCCTTGCATGACTATGAAACTCAAAAACTATGAATCTTATTCCACTAATGAACTATTAACAAAATCGAGGGTTTTATATTGAAGCTGAATTTTAAACCCAAAATTTAGACTCCCACATATTTTAATACAAGTTTAAAACATGTTTTCTACACTGTAATTACAAATTTTAAATTGGTTAACTCTGCATGCACTATGTATACACCCTAACCCCTCTGTGTATTAAAACCCACATGTATATTTGTCAAATTTGATTGTATGTATAGAAAACCTGACTATACATGCATATTGTAGGCATATATCATCGTGTGTATATATCAAATTCAACTAGATATTTATATAAAACTTGTCTATTTATATTTATTACCATAAATATATATCAGATACAAATGTGTATATATAAACCTACCTATGTGTATATTGTAGTTGTATATTATCATATGTATCATGAATTTATGAGTATATGTTGGCAGACTAGTGTGTGTGTGCCTCCTATGACAGTGTATACCCGTCTACATACCTACAAAAACAAGTATCTATGTATATTTCAAAATTAAACACTACACAATCATATGACACTATCCATACAATATAGACTATACAACCATAAAAAATCATTTGGTTATACGAAATTCCATAAAAGTGGAAATCCAAAGGCCTAAAAAAAAGCACACAATATTTTAGTAACCAAAATACTAAGCATGTTATATGTCAAAATTCATTTTTTGGCCACTCTAATCACAATCGTGAGATCCATTATGTCCTTAAGAGAACCTATAAAAGGTCAACCTCTAAAACCATGCAAAATAATATTGAAACCTATAAAACCAAGTTAACCAAAAGCCACTATAAAGAAAAAGGTGCACAGTGGATTTAGAACAAGGGAATGTATGTCCCCAACAAAGTTGCTAGAATATAGAATTAATCTATAAATCAAGTAGGAAATAGAAACAACACACTAGCCCCCTATTCAAAATTGTCGAAAAATAAGAATACTGAAAGGGGGGTCGATATTATTTTAAACCACTTAAGCATCTGAGCATTCAATCCTCAACATATTTAATTTGCAATAATAAATGAAAGCATGAAAACAAACAACAACATCACATAATACATGAATACCAAATTTTTACATGGAAAACCCAAAATGGGAAAAACCACAATGACAATCATGTCACAATATATTATAACTGGTTATAGATATTATAGAAGTGCTTTCTATAGGTGGGATCACTGTCCAAGTGGACTCACTACCCACTAAAAGGAGAAACGATAGAAGAGATTGTGGCACACAACCAAGATTTGAACTATTACAGTTGCATCTACAACATGTTGGGATATAGTTCCATTGAGGCTCAAAATATAGACTTTACACACTTCATACTGATATGAGTTAACTCTCTTCTCTTATTTGCATGCATTTTACTCACACAAATTGCATTCACAAACTCTTATTACATATTACAACTTCCAAAACATTGAAAACATATCTTACATATATGTTTTCTTCATCCACAAACACCTATAATATTAATTAGGTCAACCTAATTGTATATATTATACAAAATGTAACTTGTCCGCTCAATGTCCATTAATGCATACTTCGTGCTAAGATTAAAAACTCATAAAAATTCAAAATAGGTCGGCATAGACCCAAAATAGCTCCTACATAATAGATCAACACTTATTCAAACTTTGCAATACACAAAACTCATTAGGTTGGCACCAATATGGACCTAATAACAAAATGTTCCAACTATACACCCACATTCAGACACACAAACCTCCAAACTCTATTCCATTTGGAATACACACTCTATTGACACCTATAAACATCTCCACAAAATTGCAAATCCAGATTCCAATCCACAGAGAAGTGTGGATCTACCAAAACATATGCACTGAATTGGAAAACACTTATTACTACCAAACCAATATATTTTTTCTCATAACTTCAACACCAAATTCTAAAAAAATATGAAACTCTAGATATAAAATTCTCTAACAATCAAGAAGATTGTATCAAAACTGTAGAGAAATATCTTATACAGTGGACCAATGCGGACCCAAAAACCCGATGTCCTATTCATAGAATTACATGTATTGACATTTAGTCAATTTCCATATCAACTACCTTCACCAGAGCAAACCTTCTTACAATATTATACTTGATAAGAGTCCTCAAGCATTCTCAAGCTATCCAAAATGATTTTCAGAATGGTATTCATATCATAATATAATGTTGTCATTAATGACAACACTAAACTGCATATTGTGCAACTTATACTCATCCCATATGCTCATGTTGCTAACAAATACAACAATGACAAACTCCTTATTATTTCAACAATCTCCCACTTTTCCATTGATTGTAACATGCCTCAACTATGTCCCAAAATATTCTCCCCCTTTTACATCAAGGGAAAAGAGCGCATACATATCCTTTAATATTTGCATGACTTCTCTCTCTATACATGATTTTGTATTCTCCCCCTAACTAATGTATGCATATATACAGACTGAGAACTTAAATGATTTTCTCTAGGAGTGATATCTATCATATTCAGATCAAAAAATTGTACTTGAACATACATTGTAACATCCACATATGTACACAAAAGTCTGAACAATAAACTAAATGCATAAAAGGAAAGAAAAATACTATCAACCAAAAGAAGAGATTGTCCGTTGTAGCTTCTCAAGGTGATATTTCCATTCTTGTTTCCCTTCTTCCCAAATCCTCTCAACAATTTCTAGCATTCTGCTTTGTGTTTCCAACTCCATCAAGAGTTCTTCACCTTCGTCTAAAGTGTTGGGTACCCGATTGAGCTTTGAATTTTTATCACCACTCATCAGGTCACCAGATCCCTAAGATTACTGAACTACATAATGATATTTTCTTTCTATTATTGTAGTTGGAAGAATTGCTCATGTAAACTCTCAATTTTTTCCTGTGTGCTTCCATTGAGATCATGTGATGGATCATAGGCACTTGAAGCTTTATCAATCTGGGACTCAATTGAGTCCATTTCATACAAAACTGAAATAAAGCTTTTGATTTTTCTACAAAATATTGTACACCCTTTTTTAAAAAAAATTGTTGTGTACACTGGTACACTTCTTTCTTACATCCATCAATTTTATGTCATTTATATTTTTCTCTAATTTCTCTAACTTTCCCTTTAAACTAGTAGCATATTATTTAAAATAATCAATGAAAAACTTCAAATTTTCCATACCGAAGAGGGAGTTGTCAATTACAACACCAAGTATGGCCTCATGCAAAACCTTCACAACCTCACCAATTATTTCTCCACTCTTCTTATTTGTCTCTATTATCTCTTTCTGGGTGGATGCATGGAAAGCATCTCCTAATTGAAGCTTGTGAAGATGCGAGATCTTGTCCATGTCCACAAGCCCTTGTTGCGTAGGCAGTTGTAACAACTGGGCTAACACTATAGGCTAGAATTTTAGTTGCATACTTAGAAAATTCATTAAAGGATATTTAAAGGAACCAGAGGATTCACTAGTAGCCTTCACATTCTCCTTTTCATCCTTCTTCATTAAGTCCTTTTCTTTATTACTAGTACCAATTGGTGTCTCTACTTCCTTCTTCTCCTCTGCATCACCACTCTTCTTTTCAATATTCTTCTCAGACACATCTTCACCAGTAGTCTAATCTATGTTATTCAGAGGAGTGACTATTTCTAGTTGTCCTTGAACATTCTCACTATTTCTCTTCGATACTGAAGGAGGTGCTTGAGGTTCTATAGAAGTATCCTCATTTTCAATGTCTTCTTTGGTAGTTTATTTTCCTTCAACATTTTCTTTTACTACTACATTTTCCTTTGCAATTTCTTCCACATTTGGAAGAAAATTATACTATACATTTCCTTTAACAAATCCATGCTCATGTTGAGCATCAAGTTTTACATCTTCTTCAACATTCTCATCCAAAGAAGGCATCTCAACTTGTATTTCTTCTTTTATTTCTAGTGGCATTCCTAGCCTTTGAGCTAGGTTTGTAACCTTCTCTATAAACTCATTATGGATCCTCTCAAGATCATTTTGATCTCCTCTCATGAGTTTGGTTACCCTTTCCTTAGTTTTGAACTCCTTATTGCACAATGTAGCCAAAGTGGCTTTATTCTCTTCAGAAAGAGGAACACTAATATTTTCTAAAGCACAGGCTTTCAACTTAGATTCTTCCTCTATAGCCTCTTGTCTTCTCTCAATCAATGCATTCCAAAGCTCTATAGGAAATTATTTTTCAATATTTCTCATATCTACTTCAAAATAAACAATGTATTTTACAATAGCTTCTATAATGGTGGCCTTGTCCACCTCATCAACATCAATGTATAGTACAACAATTTCTTCTAGAATTTCATTCTACACAATACAATTAAATAGGGCATCTAACTTCATAGGACTATGAGTCCTTACTAGAGTCTTCTTTTTCTTTTTCTTTTCTTATAGTATATTCTTCTTGTTGGGTTCTACTTTCTTCTCTCTCACGTGGATCACAAATTCTTGTTTTTCTTTTTCTATTTCAACCTCTTCATCTGTATCCACAATATTTTTCTTACTTTCTTTGAACTTGCTTCACCTTTTGAAGCTTTAACTTTCATTTTTCGAGCCAATTGTGGTCCTTCTTATTCTTCATCATCCTCAACATTCACTCCCAAGTAATTCTCACTTGTTGTCTTGGTCTTCACTCTCCTTCTTACTGGGCCAATTTGTTGTATTGTTGGAGCAACCTTTTCCTTTTCAAGCCTCTTTTGTTGTTTGACTGGAGAGATTTTTTCCTTCACCGAAGTGCTGACAGGTTCTTTTCTCTTCTGTCTTGTTACAAGCTTATTCCTGGAGGACTTTTGGGCAACCAGATGAGTGATAGTTGTTCTACCAAATCTTTTAACATTTGATGAACCTCCCAAAGCACTAGACTTAGCTTTTTATTCCTCAACTTGTTCTTTATTGAGGCCCATTGCCTCCACAAATTGTGTAATTATATTTTCAATAGTTTTACTTATGGTCTTTTTCCTTTAGTCCATGTGAACTTGCATGGAATTTTCCTCATATTTTCCATACCTATTTTTAGAGGTGTCCTTTGGTTTTATTAGCATGTATTATGTAGACCCTACAATATCTTTCTTAGTGACTTCATATCCCATAGTAGGGATCCATACTATTCTAGGTTCTACAACTTGTATAATGGATTCATCCTTGGTAACCAAAAAAGTAATATCATTTTTGTATCTCTCCACCATCTTCCATGAATCCTCTCCCTTTCTTGCATTCTCTTTTGAAACACTCCAAAAAATTCCACAAGATAATCATCTTGTGCCTTTGCATCTCCAAGACCTCTCAAAAAGTCTCTAATCTAGTGCACTACAAGTTTGCCTTATAGTGATACAACACTCTTTTTTCTAGGCAGTTCTCTTAAGAATTAAAAAAACATGTAATCAAGGTTCCATATTTTAATGGACATCTAGACTCTTTTGTCTTTTGCAAAATTTCCATCAATTTTTATCTCAATAGCTCGTACAAAATAAAATCAACTCCATTCTCTACCATTTTATAAGTTGTATTGATGGCGGCGGTGGTTACCATATTCTCTCTATTAGAGAAGTATAGCTTGTGATTGATCATCATTGATGCATATGTAATAGTCAGGTTTCTTATGAACTTGATGGTTAAGGCTCTCTCATCATATGTTGCACATGTTTTCTCCATTACAACTCCATTCTTTATAGACTTAAGTACCATAACTAGTTCAATTGAGCATAAACTAGTCACAACCCTAATTTCATCCTTTGTAATCAAGTTGAGCATATCAATCAATACAAACTTTTCATGAGTATAGCTTAATTCAATCCTTACCCAAGCATTATCATGGAGAAAGTTGGGAAACCCTTGCCACACATCGAGCTTCTTTATAACCAAATTCTGATATCTTGGTTTAAGTGTGAAATCATCACTAGTGAGTTAATTTTCTTACAAATCACCAAGCTTTGAATGATCATATTCCTCCAATTTATCATGAATATATATCCTTATGTCCTCAATGTGCAAGACAACATAGGGAACCCTAAAAAAATCATCGTTCGATTTGACTTCCATGGACTTATTAGGGTGTCTTTTAAATTTTAGTTGAGGTCATTCTAAATCCTCAAAAAACCTTGGAGTAGCCATTTCAATTTATTCAAAACATGTTCTAAAAAACTAGGGCAAGCAGAGACCATAAATACCTTTTTAATTCACTTTCTGGTTAGGGTTTTGATTGCATCAGGTCTCGATCACTTCAAACACACTGATTTTCTCTTCGTCTACTCTTCTGCTCTTGAATATTCGATTGCAAATGAATTTTTCTTAAGTGGGATCACTTATAAACCTTCTGCCATGACCTAATTTATAATAAATGCTTTAAACAATAAATTTTTCAAACCCTTAACTATATGAACTCTTCAAATAATCCACAAATATCTACTTCATGATATTTTCTACTATGGTATTCTCCAATAGATCAAGAACATTGATCTACACCTCATATCCATGTGTTGAAATATCAACACCATTTCTTTGGTAGGGGGTGAAAGATTTTCCATTAAATCTCCCCCTAAACCAAAGCTCTCAACTTAGTCTATGAAGAAAACATTTGTACTGAATGTTGGTACAGACTCATCCTTAAACTCTATCTCATCCTTCTTTTTCCAAATTTTATTCATCTCCTTCTTTGTCTTTGTCATATCAATATTTTGTACTATATCATTCTTCTTTATCAGATTATCCTTCATATTTTTGCTTCTACAAAATTTAAAAATATGTCGAGGCCTATTGCAATTGTAGCATATGACATTATTTTGACCAATATTAATTTTATTCATTCTATATCTACATTTATTAGCTTTATGCCCAAATCCATTACATGTAAAACAATAGCCATTGAAAGATCAAACCATTCTACCATTGTTGTATCCATTCATCATTTGATTTTTGCATTCACTAGCTCTATGACCAAATATCTTACATGTAAAACATTGACTGGGAAAGGATGGAACACTCTGATTCATTCCACTTCTATGTTCCATAGCCTTATATTCCAATCTATTGCAAGAATAACAAAAACCATTAAAAGATGGGTACCTTTGTGCATTTAGTTTTCTAATTGATGGTCTTTTAGCTTCCTTCCTTTGCTTTCAAATATGCTTTCCATTGTTCTTCTTGTCTTCATTTTTCTTTTCATCTTGATTTGGAGTTTGATCAATCTTTGAGCTTTCTCCTATCTCAAACCCTAATCCACCTTTATCTTTAGATCTTTTTCGATTTGCAATCATTTCATCAAGCATGATAGAGCTCTTCTTGAATTTGTCTTCATGATTCTTTTCTTTTTCAATATTTGATCTCAGGTTTACAACTTATTGTTCAAGCTTTGCACATTCCCCAATTTTTATTTTCACCATTGTATTCAAACATTCTTCAATTATTTTTCTTTTTTCAACTTGCACGAGTTTAGATAAGTGATTGTTTCATTTACTTGCTTCAACTTTTCACTAATCTCCTTATGCCTTTCTTTGAATTTATTGATTTTCTCTCTCAATTTTTTGATGCATTCATCTACTTATTTGACATTTTCTTTTAGATCTATTTCTTCACCTTCAATTCTTTCCAAATCTTCAAGAACAATTTTGAGTTCTCTATTTATGTCAAATATACAATCTTCTTCTATAATTCCAACTATAGGAATCTCTTATGGAGGAATAAGTAGTCTTCTAATAGCCACGTGTTCAACCTCCAAGATCTTCCCCAAGAGGTTAAGCTCCTTCCAAGGAACCAAGCTTTGATACCGATTGTTGAACACCCAAAATACTGAGAGGGGGGTGAATCAATATTCTTTTAAACTACTTAAGCATATGAACATTCAATCCTCATAGCATATTTAATTTGCAGTAAGGAATTAAAGCATGAAAATAACCAACAACATCACATAACACATGAACACCATATTTTTACATGGAAAATCCAAAATGGAAAAAACCACTGTGAGGATTAACTCACAATATATTATAACTGATTATAGTATATTACATAAATGCTCAATATAGGTGGACTCACTACCCACTAAAAGAAGAAAAGATAGAAGAAATCATGGTACACAACCAAGATTTGAATTGTTACAATTACATCTACAATATGATGGGATACAGTTCCATTGAGGCTTAGAATACAGACTTTACACACTTCATTTTAATATGAATTAACTCTTTGCTCTTCTTTGCATTCACTTTACTCTCGCACAAATTATATCCAAAAACTCTTATTACATCTTACAACTTCCAAAACACCAAAAAAATGATCTTACATATATATTTGCTTCATCCACAAACACCTAAAATATCAATTAGGTTGGCCTAATTGGATGTATTATATAAAATATAACGTATTAGCTCAATATCCATTCATGAATGCTTCACACCCAGATTCAAAAATCATAACAATTCAAAATAGATCGGCATGGACCTAAAATAGCATAATGGATCAACACTTATTCAAACTCCACAATACACAAAACTCATTAGGTCAATATCGATAGTGACCTAATAACAAAAATTTCCAACTGTACAACCATATTTGGACACACAAACCTCCAAACTCTATCCCATTTGGAAACACACTCTATTGACACCTATAAACATCTCCACAAAACCACAAAGCCATATTCCAGTCCACAAAGAAGTGTGGATCTACCAAAACATATGCACCGAACTGGAAACCACTTATAACTACAAGATCAATATACTGTTACTCATAACTTCAACACCAGATGCCAAAACAATATAAAACTCTAGATATAAGCTTCTTTGACAACCAATAAATTTCTATCAAAACCATAGAGAAAGATCTTATACAAAAGACCAATGTGGACCCAAAAATTGGATGTCCTATTCATAAAATTACCTATACTTACAGTTAGTCAATTTTCATATCAACTACCTTCACTAGATCAAATCTTATTGAAAAATTGTACTTGATAATAATTCTCAGGCATGCTCAAGCTATCCAAACTGATCTACACAATGGTCTTCATATTGAAATACAATGTTGACATCAATGACAACACTGAACTACATACTATGCAACTTATAATCATCCCACATGCTCATGTTTCCAACAAATGCATCAATGACAATCTCCTTGTTCTTTCAACAAAAAACTACTACAAATCTTAGATAGAGCACAAAATGAAGTTAAAATAAAGATAACAATGCAAGAATTCAAAATAATATTATTATAAAAATCTATTGTGAATTCAATTTTCTCCAAGTGAGTGGTTGGAATGTGGATTCTTTTGCATAAAAGGTACCTATTTTGACAACATATACTTAGAAAATATGAATGGATATGAAATGGATGAGAGTATGCCTCAATTTATAGATTTTTGGGAGAGTTAATGGATGGTGGAGATGTGATGGAAAGATTGTTGCAAGTATGAATGAGTATGGTGGAGCTGTTATTAATGTTGTCATTGATGTCAACACAGTACAAGTGATTGCAGGTGGTGCATGTATAGTTGAGATGCTATAGAGATGGTGTGAGTACATGGAGCTATTTTTATGGTGTTTTAGGTGTGTTGATATGATGAATTACCAAGTGCTTATGAGAAAATCAATAAATAGTGAAGACATAATTGTGTGTGTGTCCATAATGTGCTCCAATATGTGCTCCAAATTTTTTCTTTGTTGATATTATGTGTGTGTGGATTTTTAGTGTTGATTAAGGGCACCCTTGGGTGATATATCCTAGATTATAGATTATGGTTTGATGAAGAGTGAAAGTTGTGTTCACCGGTTTATGAACTGGTATGGCAGAGTTGTTTGTTTGTGGACTGGGAGAAATGTATCTACTTCACAGTCCTTCGTTGGTTTGTTTTAGGTCTTGGAGATCTATAAGAAGGATTGTAATGGTGTTATCTATTTTTTATCAAATATGTTCGTGGTTTGGTGCTCTGGAAGACTAGTTTCAGAGTTACCATGTGTGTATGTGTAGTCTGAATGGATTGATGGAAAGTGTTCTTTATATGAAGATCATTGCAGTTGTTGCAGATGATTCTGAAGACATCTAAGATGTGTTCCAATGTATGGTGAATCATGTTATGTGGTATGCATTTTATCTTCTTGTTACAGATTTGTGTACTTCAAATTTTATTAGTGTTTTCATTAGGTTTGGCCAACCTGGTGTTTACACATTATGCAAAGGATAAGTATCAATTAAGGAAGCATATGAAGATCATTGCAGTGGTTGTGGATGAATTTGAAGGCATCTAAGATGTGTTCCAGTGTATGGTGAAGCATGTTATGTGGTATGCATCTTATCTTCTTATTATGGATGCATGTACTTCAAATTTCATTGGTGTTTTCATTAGGTTTAGTCGACCTAGTGTTTACACACTATACAAAGGATAAGTATCAACTAATGAAGCGTGTGATTGATCCAAGATGTTGTTTTGGGTCTTGGTTAAGTGTTGGTTTGGTTCACTCTCATTCTCATCCACCATGGGAATGTTGAGTTGTCAACCTTATTTGAATTTATAAAATAAAGAGTGTGTAGCCGACCTTGGAGAAAGTTTGTAAGGTTGAAGATGGTATAAATACAAGACAATATGATAAGGTTTGTACACCACAAGTTTGAGAAGCAAGGTAGATTTGAGAGATTGTGAAAGTGAATTGAGGAAACAAGGACTTCAATGTGCTAGACTCCAGAAAGCAGTGAGATGATGGTGTCTGCAATTCTTTGATCAAGGTTGTGGATGTGTACAAGTTGCAGTGGTGGATCTTCTATTGCATTGAGATAATGTTCTCTATGTAACATTATTATTTCTAATTTTTGTATATGTAGGTAGTGAGCCTCCCATTCGGATAGTGAGTCCTATCTTGGGCAGTGATCCCTTTGGCAGTGAGCCTCTTTGTAACCGATTTTGCAATTACTCTTATACTGTGAGTTAATCCTCTTTCCCTTATAGGGTTTTCCATGTAAATTCGGTGTCTCTAGTGTTTTCTTTCTATTATTTGCACTTCATGCTTATACTTAATAACAAATTAAAGTGAATGTGGAATTGTTTAAGATCTGTGGTGAGTGTGACTAGATACAACTGATTCATCCCCTCTTAGTTGTCTTGTGCATTTCAACAAAGATTAATAGTGGAGGATGAAGGATAGGATTTACCTAGGATTGAGGAGAGAATGGATGGTTATGTTGGAGGTTATTGGAATGTGAAGGGCTAGGATGCACTTAACAAAAATAGTAATTTTTTGCAACCATGAGGGATGTAGGGGACAAGTGTACTTAATACCCCTTTATTCTTTGATTTTGGTGGAAAAAATGTAGCCATGATTAAATAATAATATTATTTAATTATTTCAACCATGTGTGAGATGGAAAGTAGGTGTAAATAATAATAAAAATTATTTATTTACGTGAGATGGAGAAAGGACTAATTAATTAAATAATAATATTATTTAATTAAGTGGGGGACATAAGGTGAAGGGGATTAATTGACGATGTATTATTTAGTTGATTAGGATAAGGGTATAGGGAAATGTTTAAGTGTCTATACCAACCTCTTGATGATCTTCTCCAACTTATTTTCCTTAATTTTTTTTTCCGCATATCGAAATAAAAAGTGATTCTTCAACCATATAATTCTCTTTTTGACTTATCTCTTGTGCTTGATTAGATATGAAACAAAAATAAAATAAAAGTTCACCTTGAAGCCACAAGGGAGGAGAATGAAAAGGCTATGTCAAACACTTACAACTTGACACTAAAACTAGATATGAGACAAATATACTAAGATGACCATGCTCTATGAAATATGTGAATGTGCATACACTTGGGTCAAATCCACATGTGTAGTTTTTATTTATTCATCTATGGATTTGACTTGAGATTTATGTTTTTAAATTTCTTGTGTGGTTTTCAAACTAAGGCCTTCATATCTCTGGTACTTACAATAAAAAATTGCATGTAACTATAAATATGAAGAGAAGACTTTGTGGTGTTGAAGAACACCATTGGTCCTTACTATGATAGGAGAGGAAGGAACCTAACTTCTCACCTTTCACCTTATTGGAAGATAATTGGTTGATTCAATTATCATGTTAAAGTTTTAAAACACACCAAACAAAAAATACAATTGACAATGACACAGTTAAGTTAATGAGGGTTTTGATACATGAACACAAGTGTAATGAGTTGTGGAGTGATCTAGTGCAAGAAAAAGGGCTTTATGTGTTGATAAAAGTCTTGATAAGATCAAAATGGTTCACACAAAATAGTTATATCTTAAGGATGTGACTAGTTATAAATATTATGGATGTTGGTAGAAAGTGACTATGATCAATATTGAATAATCCTAGATGATCCATAATGACCTAGGTTGATCCCCTTGTATACATGTACTAGGTGCATTGGAATTGAATTGGCTTAGAACAAGAGAAAATTTTGAATATTAAAAAAGTGGGTCAATCTCGCATGCACAATCCTAGATTGCATCAAAACCACATTTGTAGTTTTGAACTTGGTAGCGGAAATTGAATTTTGAAATCTAGGAATGTTATATAATAATGATAAGATTCTATATTTTGAATGTCAATTTAAATGTTGGGTCAATTGAAATGCCAAAATAATCAAAATCATTTAGTAGGGAAATATACTTAAGACATTGCATAAAGTGGTGTAAAATAAAGGTTAAAAGTACAATATATACACTTTTTTTTACTTAAAACATATAAAAATAATGTAGCACTCCCCAATTTGATTAAACATATATATTTTTTAAGGATACAAAATATTTAATTTGTAGTCATGCAGACACAATGTACTAATTAGTATTTATAAACCGACCTAAATTATTGGATATTACCATCTTACTGAAGGGTTGTATATCTTTTGGTGAGGATGATGGTATGTTCCTTGATTAGTTTATTCAGTAAGGTTTAAACCCCCACAAGTGCACATGGGCTAATTTCAAGTTTGTAATAATTTTGGTGAACTATGACAAATTAATTCCTTTAATTGTCATAGTATGACCAAATGACAACTTCTCATTTGAACATATGTTTACTCATCATGTTATAATCCATTTAATATAATGAAAAATATGTACACACACAACACATCCTTCTACAAACTTGGAGTGCTTCCATTTGTAAGGAAGCTAAGGTAGCGGAACAACTTCCTACACTAATCTTGAGAGGAGAATGATGCAAATCTTTTACATATCTTTAATATTTATAGAAAATTAAATACAAATATAAATAAATATCACGCATACCACAACACAATGATTTACGTGGAGAAAATCCTTTCGGGAGAAAAACCCCATAGTCCAAAAGTTGTCCAATATATTATTCAGAAATCACAAAGATTACAATATACTTGCATAGAAAGCTTCTCACAAGAGTATCATCAACCAGATATCCAAAGGCAACGCAACTGCTATTAGACTCTTAGAATACATCACAATACATAGTCATAATACAACTCCCTCATAAAATAGGGTTGCCTTCTACGACAAGTCAAGCTTAATAAAATATCAACTGTCAGATGTAAGACCTAATGATGAACGGTTCAAATTTACAATAATAAAATATAAATATTTTTTTCCTTTCGAGGGGCTACTATTGAGCCCCTGCCGATGCACGTTGCCCCTAAACCCTAGATAGGGGGATGATTCCCCCGACCCCTCGCAAGGGGGAAACCCCCTGTGCCCCTTTCCCCCTCCCCCTATTGTGGACGTATGAACAATACTTTATGTATCAACAATACCTTATGTAATTGAAAGGTTGAGACACATTTTTCCAACACCATTACAATTATTTTTATATTTTCATAAGAATAAATATATAATTTTAGTCACACAAACACCGTGTATTAATTAATTTTAAAACTTTGATAAAGTATTGAATATTGTGATCATGTTGAAGGATTGCAGATCTTTTGGTGAGAATGATGACATATTATTTAACTATGCCTTCGATCAATGTTTAAACCTCAAAAGATACAGTTATAATAAGTTCCAGCTTTGAGTGACTTTGACAGACTAATTCCCCCACTTGTAACAACTTGATCAAACAACGACTTCTAATTTAAATGAATACTTGCTCAATATATTATAATATTTTTAATATAATAAAAAATTACCAATATATACAATCTTGAGGCACTTTTTCTACAATCTTGGGGCACTTTCATGATCACTAAGATTACAAAATGTAATGGAACGTATCAACTCGTTGCTTGTGCCAAATAACAAGACTACAAAAAAATATACCTTTACATCATATCATTAGGTAGGTATGTTCCCTATTAAATTCATAACGCCCTTAAAAATTATATTAAAGCTTTGGTCTTATTGAGGCATGAATGACTCATAAAGCTTTATCAAAAGTTTTGAAGTCTTCGTCCTTTCCTTCACTCTTATATGCTGAATGTGACCCAAGGAGTTCTACAACTATTGAAGTCGATTTCCATCTTAAAATATGTCAATAAATAAATCTTTAGATGTAAAATACGAGAAATTAGGAAAACGTACGTGTACGGACAAATCTTTTGGTCAAAAGGTAAGGGAGGGGACAGAACGATGGTTAAAAAGGTCTTGGCTTAAAAAAACAAATGTTTTGTTAAAAAAGTGATGTAAGGGGGCAGAGTGAAATTTAAAAAAGTGGTTGAAGTTTTTTTTGTTTTTTTTTATTGTAATTTGGCAGTTTAAAAATTTAAAATAAAATAAAATTAAGGATAAGATATATAATATTATTATAGTTAATTATTTATTATATTTTGATAATAAATTATGAAGATTTAGAATAGTGGTGTAGAATTTATTTATAAGAAGTGTATCTAGAAAAAAAATAACTATTTATCACTTAAAAGTATAAATACATTTATACAACCATCAAAATTAATCTTAAGTATTACTAAAAGAAATATAGATTTACATGTTTTTATTAAAAAAGTGATACAAGGAGACATAGAAAGGAAAAGACATTATTAAACTAACTTTTAAAATATTGATGAAGGGGGACAAAATGAAGGTTAAGAAATATATGATTAAACAAATCTTTTGTGAAAAGGGATGATGTAAGTGAAAAAAAAAAGATTAAACAAAATTTAATTAGTGGAGGCAAATTAGAATTAGGTGAAGGAAAATTTAAAGTTGGGTGATATTATTAAGTTTTATCTAATGCACTTTTAATGAAAGTCTTAATAATTAGCACATTTTTTGAGAAACAAGTAAACTTTATTAAATTATATGTATAATATTTAAAATATAAAGTTGTATGTGTAGTTTCTCACATTATACATATTTTTTGTCACTTCTAATTATTTAGAGAAGTTGACAAATAGATGGACATAAAGTACCACCAAATCATATAGGATATGAGCCTACTCTCTCACTTACTAAAAGGTGAATCTTTTATAGCATCAATGAATGTAGGTAGTACTCACTAAACTATAAATTTTTTTGTTGTATATAAGAGGGATTTTCTAATTGTTGTTGGGATATTATATGGTATCAATTGTTACAAGTGAATCTTATATTGGATAATTATGAATTACATGTGATTGAAGGGGCTTGCATAGTTAATAGTTTTGAGTTTCAAATAGAATATCATCTATTATGTCCTAGGGTTATCATATTGGTGATGGAGATTAGTTCACACAACATCAGTTTAGTCACCACATAGATTTTCACTTAATAACTATGTTTGTTTGAATCTAATGACCAAGAAATTTCTATATCACATTATCCATGTCATGACTAAGGATTACACTTGATAATCAAGATCCTTGTATAACATAAATTATCACAACTAAGTTGTTATTGGGTAATCAATACTTCCCCAAACTTGACAATAAAGACTTCTTAAAATAATAGCAATTGTCATGGATGAAGAATTGTTTTGGTAATTAGTAGTTAAGTGCACCTAGCAACCGTTTTTTTTTTGAATTAATAGACAAGGTTTATACTCATGATCGAGACTTACTAACATAAAATTTATCATTATGATCTAGGATTGTAGTTTCAATAATGAGGACCTTCCCAAATAATATTGATAATAATTACAAACTTATACCCAATAACATTTAGAGTTTCTCATGTAGCATCAACTATTTCATCCAAGGATTGACTTCAATAATAAACTTCCTTATTTATCATCAATCATTGCAACTAAGTGTGCACCTAGTAATTGAGATTCCATTACATAAAATGGACTTCTTCAACTTAGGCTTACACTTCGATAATGATACTTATTTGTGACATAGGATCACACCTGACAATTAATATAAGTGTCAAAAGTCATTATTCAAGACTATAAATATATCATCAATCATTATTATAGGTCTTAGACTTTATAAAAGGTTATATTTCATTGTGATTAGAATTAAGGTTAGCAATTTTAGTAATCAAGACATCCCAACATAACATTAGTTGTTATAAGCCAAGTTTGTGCTTAATAAATAGGATTTTATCACATGTAACATTTTTTTATGACAATATATATTCTTGTATTTAGTAACCATGTCATGGTTTTGTCCAAAAATTAGGACTTCTATATAGTGAAAGCACAATAATGTGTCCCACTTTTTAGCATTATTAGGCCACTAGAATCAACATTTTTTAGCACTTAGTATATTCTATCAATTATATCAAACACACTATCAAAAATTCAAGAATAATACTAAAACTAATAGTTTGTGACACTTTCTATGTGAAATGTCCAAGGGATTGAGCTTAATTGGTTAAAACATTGAGTTATCATTGTGGAGACCCAAGTTCAAATCTCAAAGAGACATCTAATATTGAGTTCTAAGTTATGAATCTTGGTCTTCCATTATTGGCTTCTAGTGTAGAGGTGTTTTATAAATAATTGGATTTCTAAGTGGCGACTCTTGGTCTTGCATAGCTGGTTTCTAGTGTGTTTGCTTGAAAGAAGCTAGTATTAGTCTCATTGTTGTGCTCGCAAGAACTTGTATTGGTCTCATGTTGATTCTTGTATGAGAAAAACATTCGTAAATGATTAGAAATATAAAAAAATTCTATGTATATTCAATTTATAAATTTTAAAAATTAAAAAAAGTATCACATTTTCTTAGTTTTTGAAAATTTTATTACTTTTCTACTATTTTTTATTGAGTGACATTTTACCATATCACATAAATTGAACTATTTTTTTCATGATCTCTTGGATATAAATCATTAATTCCAATATCTAGTGTGTGAAATATTTTTTGGTAATTTTGTATTGAATACTTTATTTATTATTACTTTTTAATTGGTAATAATGAAAAATTAGACCTATACTTTATTGTAACACAAATATTTTTGTGCATATCAAAATTAATAACTTTTTTACTAAAACAAGGGCATTGATACACAAATCAATATAAATTCTTTAGGTTTTTTAGCATAGTTTGTTATTGTTCAATATCTCAAATAGAGATTATTATATTTTTGTAATGGGCATATGATTATAAAATTATAAATTTTATATTAAATTTAAAAACATAATACATTTTATATTTTTTGGAAATCTAACACTAAGGGTTACATACTTGTAAAATTAAATGATTTTTCTTGGCCCTTGAAAACATGAAAAAGACAAATTTTATCAATATGTGGATAAAAGCATGTGTGACTATGTTAGGGGCTCCACATAGGTTAGTTAGATCTAGAGAGATTAGATGTAATCCCACAAGTTTATATCGATCCCCTTTTATTTCTATGGAACCCCGTGCATTTTTTAATCATGACAAGATTTAAAAATAAAAATAAATAAAAGTTGAGCCAAGTTAGTAGGACACACTATTGTGCTTCAACCCAAATATAATAACAATTGTCATGAATCAAGATTGCACATGTGATGATACAAAATTGTCAACATGACATTAATCATCATAATTAAAGTTTGCATTAAATGGTAATTGAGGATAAATTCGTGTACAATAGATCAATCATATAACATTGATCATCATGGTCGCTTTTTAGAAAGTTGACACCAATGGCTACATTCTTGTAAAATTATCTATGATTCATTTGACCCTTAGAAACATGAAACAAACTAACATTTTTTTTACCAATATCGAGATATGAGCAAATAAGATTGTGCTAGAGGCTCCACAACTTAGGGTGGTTCAATCTAGGGGAATTAGATCTAACCTCTTAGGCATAGATTAAGTCTCTCCTACTTAGATTGAACCTCCCATGAATTTTCCAATCATGTCATTATTTTAGGAAAAAAGTTGGCTTGTCTCCCTAGTGGGACACACTATTGTGCTTTAACTTGCATATATCAATTGTCACAACTCAAGCATGCACCTACTTAGAATCCAATCTTCTCCACAAAACATCAATCATCATAGTTAAGGTTTTGATTTGGCAATAGGAATAACTCCTTGCATAATAGATCTATCATTTAACATCAATCATCATTACCACTTGTCTTGCATCAACTTCAAGCTCATTAGTTTCAATCAAAAGGGTTGAGGCTAGCACTCAATGACATAAACTTAACAACTTAGCGAGTCATCCCACAATAGTGGTTTACAATTTGTGGCCAAATTGGACACTAAAATTATTAGTTTTAACTAAATCTTCACATTCAAGCACCTATAGCGGCTAAACCGTGAGAAATTTGAAGATGATGCAAACTAGAGTCTCGTCACATTTTGTCTGTATATTCTAGAAAAACAAAATTCAAAATTTTTGGAATCAGATTGCACTTTTTTTCCATATCCCATGAAAACTGGTTTTTTTTTCTTCAGAAAACAACATTTTTAAAAAGTGACGCACACTGTATAACGCATAAATTTTTTTCCATGAAGGAAAAAATTCTAATTCTTTCGAATTTAGATTTGTAACTCCGATATCTAGTGCTTCCACTTGGTTAGATAGTTTTTTTATTGAATATTTTTTCTTTAATCAAGTTTCAAAGTCAAACCAATTACAATTCTGACATAACACGACTGTATAATGTGTAACATTTTTTTGTATATATAGAGATTCATTTTTTTTTTGTTGGATAAAGGATTTCAATATCTGGTGCATTCATATTTTCAATTTTTTTTTTGATAATATGCTATTTTTTCACATGTGCAGAACATAGACCTTCATTTTCAATGAAAAACATATGTTTAATAAAAATAAAAAAACAAATACATAATAAAATAAAAACATATTAAAATTATATTTGTTGGATAGCTCGTTCCAAGGACTACTTGATTCCAGTTGGGTTTGTGAAGATTCATCCATTCTCATCCTCAACTCGAGCTTCGAAGCGCTAAAATTTAGGTTTTTTTTGTGTCTTAGGGGGGATGAGGAATAAGGGGGTTCGTACGAACCCTTAAGGGTTTGAGCGAACCACCCTTCCAGAAGGGATTTTGTTGGGTTTTTGGGTGGGAAAGAATTAAAAGGGTTCGCTCGAACCCTAGTTCGAAAAGGGGTTCGCTCGAACCAGTAGGTTCATACGAACCCCTAAAATCAAGTTTTTTGCCATGTATTCATTTTTGTGAGTTTTCCTTCCTCACTTGAACTGTAAACCACTATTGTGGCTTCACCCTAGCATCAACTACTATAAACAAGGTTTCACCAAACAATCAAGACTTATTGTGTTTGTACTCTTCTAAATATTAATCTTTCTTGAAACCCACAAAATTATAATTTTTTTGAGTTAAAATCAATCCCACTTTACTTGTTACCCTAATTGCAATATAATAACAAGGATTTCCCTTTCATATTATCAATCATCACTACAAATGTTCCAATTTGGTGATTGGAACTTCCTCACTTAACATCAATTATCATGACTAAATTTTGGACAAGGTAATTCAACTTTTAAGGGTTGCCCCTAATAAGTGAGACTTCCTTGCATAATATCAATAGTCACATTAACATGCATCTAGGAACTCATACTCCCTTGCTTTAATATATCAATTATCTACTCTGAACTTTGTAATTGAGACTTTCTTGAATTTCATCAATTATCGAGATTGAAGCTTGTACATGGTAATTGGGTCTTCTAAAGGTCACATTTAATAAAACAAGAATTGCCTTCATATAATTTATCAACACACTTCAACTTTACGGTAAATAACTTTAATAACCTCTTTATATAGCTTCAATTGTCACAACCTAGAGCTACATTAGGTAATTAAGACTTCACATAAGTTTAACCATAGCAGTACCCTCTTCCATGTTTTACCACAAAAAAAACATAGATTCACATAATATCTCTTTAAATGAAAACTTCTTTATGCAACATTAATTATGAAACCTAAAATTTGTATCAAATATCTAAAACCCCAAAGATCACCCATCTTCATAGTACTCTACATATCAATCCCTTATTAACTTCCCATACCTTAATAAATATTGTATATTTGTAATATATATTAATGAGTTCAAATACTTTAAAAAGAATCATCACACAATTTTTTCCAAAAACATTTAAACTAGGTACCTCTAAGATCACCCATCTTAATAGTACTCTACATATCAACCCCTTATTAACTTCCCATACCTTAATAAATATGATATTTCTACAATCCATATTAATGAGTTCAAATATTAAACTCATTTAAGTACCACCAAGATCACCCATCTCAATAGTATTCCACATATCAATCCCTTATTAACTTCTCATACCTTAATAAATAAATGAGTCCAAATACTTAAAAAAAAATCTCACATTGTTTTTCAAAAACATTTAAACTCATTTACGTACCACCAAGATCACCCATCTCAATAGTATGTACATATCAATCTCTTATTAACTTCCCATATCTTAATAAATATGAAAAAAATGTGCAGTTTTTTTCCAAAAACATTTAAACTCATGCACGTACATTATTATCCTACTTACAATTTTTTATAAAGTATTTATTCAAATATTTATTATTCAACAACTTTTTTCAAAAACATTTAAGCTCATTCACATACTTTGTTACCTATTTACAATTTTTTAAAAGTATTTTTTCAAATATTTGTTATTCGATAATTCTTTTCAAAAATATTTAAATTCATTCACCTATTTTATTACATGTTTACAATTTTTATAAATATTTTTTTTCAAATATTTATTATTATGATTTTTTTTTCCAAAAAACATTTAAACTCATTCACATACTTATTTTTCAGATATTTATTTTTTCTGAAAGTAAAAATATTCTTCGCCTCAATCGATCCATAACAAGGCACAATGTTTGAGAATGGACAACGCTTAAACAATACTCGGATGTGAGTAGGTGGGGCCTGGAGGTTATTAATCTATTTTTTATTGTAAATATCCTCTTTGAATTTGAAGGCAACGGTAAACAACGGTGGATCATATCAAAGTCGCGAGATTTGAATATTCATTCATAAAATTTGACGTCGCTGTTTTTGACTAACTGCGTTAAAATATATGAGGGCGGCCAAGGCAGGGATTAAAAAATTGGGTTTCATCAATCCAAAATAATATCTCTGAAAATGACTACAAGTTTGACATTGTAAAGACGACCCGTGTAGAAAAGAGCCAAATTCATGGTGTTTTGGCGATGGATATGCATGCGTATTTGTACAGAAGTAAAATCTTCAGATACAAGATAATCAACCAGAAGAAAAAGATGGGGAAAAATCTATTCTCCTAAACATGGGTAGCAGCGGCTTTTGCCCCCTCAGGGTTGTGAGCAGCAGCAAGTCCAGATGTTTTTCTGGTATTAAATTTGTGCAGCGGTTGAGAGTAGAGTTGAGTAGTGGTTGGGGAATGGGCCCTATGTAACAACGAGACAAATTTCAGGCAAACCAAAGGCCAAGCCAAAGCACACATCAGGAAATTAAAAGGGCAACTTAGTCAGAATGAACATTCATTTGCTTCAGACTATATGAATTGGAAAGGGCATTGGAGGAGACTCAGAACAACAGAAGACCTGGTATATTTGTCGGTGGAGTTTCAAAATTTCTTCTTTGTGTATGCAGAATTTAACATCAAACCAGTCAGAGAGAACTTGCTAATTATGAGCACAGAAGAAAACTAAATAGAACCCATATGGTAATTCATAGACTTTCTACTCGAGTGCTTGGTTCATATATGTGCAGTCTGGTATATAGAGGATTTGAAAAGTTCTTGAGGATGATGCATGGCAGATAGGAGGCCTTCTGCAGAAATACCCACTTCTTCAAACCAGCAACTGTTGTTATCATACGGCATGCTTCAAGGGTATCTGTCCCCCTCAACTGCCCCGAACTTCCTGTATTCATTCTTGTTTCTCTAACACTCATGTTGCTTTTAAAAATTATGCAATTTTAAGATCGATCTGCAAGTCCTTAGGTAAACTGACTGCTTTAGAAACCGGTCCTGGCTCTAGTTGTAGATGAAAAATCTCATTCTCAGAAGCTGGCTAATTGACCTTATACTGCAGTAAAACCATGGCCACAAGATTAATTTAAAATTAAAAAAAAAGAGTTCTGGGGGCTAGAATTGTTTGTTTCTTTACAGAGGTATCGACAACTTTTTCTGCTCTCTTCTTTTATTTGTTTAGTCGGTTCGACTACATAATGGTCGAACCCATTTCCTTTTTCAGATGTTATTGGCACTAGTTAAAGTAGAGGTGCAAGCGTGCCCTTGTAACGCTTCAACCATGTCCTTATAATACTTCAAGCATGCCCTTATAATGCTTCAAACAAATTGAGTTACAGTGAAACCTGTATCATGTTTGCATATAAATAAAAGCGAAGGTATATTAGTATTGAAGATCAGCTGACCCAAGTGAAATTGCTTTGCAAATAGATCAACAAGCAGCAGTGGATTGGAATCGTTCAAAGACCATCATGAAGTATATGATCTTTCAGAGCTGGAGAGGGCTCTTATCTTGAACCCATCAGGAGGAGAACAAGAACAACATCATTCTGGCCTTGCAGAAAGACGTAGGTGTTTTACACTACTAAGGCTACTAGATAGTATCTTTTAGTCTTCATTGTTTTTTTTTTCTTTAGAGGACTATGATTAATAAATGCTAGAAGAAATCAATTTGATGGGGATTGCTTGCAAGCAAAAGAATCATGGTGAGAAAAGAGAGAGAGACATTTACCAGACTGCAATTGAACACAGTTTGAAATTTGCAGGGCTAGTCACAACGGAATGGATTCAGAAAAGTACTTTTGTTTGATCATCTGAGAACGTAAATTGTGTGACATCCCACTCTGGGTAAATTGTCTTTACTAAGGAATTTCATCACATTGAAGCCTGTAATGATGAACTTAGACTATATCCTGCACGACACTGACAAAGAAGATATGCCCTGACAGGCTCCCTGATTGATCTGCCTATTCCTGTGGTCATATCAGCTGTTAATTAATTGCAGCCTTTCTTTGCAATCCTATGACACGCAATCACAGTAACGGTACAAACACCTCATGTCACAATCCACACACTTCTTGCTCGCATTTACATTGGCAGAAGTCATCAGTGCTATGCTGCCATACAATAACTTTACAGCTGATGCACTTCATTCGTCATTCATTCTCCTCTATAAAAACCCTATCTTTATCTCCTCCATGTGCTCCACAATCGTTCGGAGCACAATCTTTCCTACATTTCAGCCTGCTAATCCCCGAGCCTTGAGAATTTTATTTTGGTGATCAATATTCTTGAGAAAAACCCAATTCTTTTATACTTGCACTTCCATATTTGCACACCAGAAGAATTCATATTGATATTTTGTCAGCTTTAGAGCTGACTGTGTCTATGCTTGTTTAACAGAGGGCTTCGGGATTCGTCCACCTACGCTCACCATTTTTCCTTCATGGCCAATGCAATTTGAGCCATCACCAAAGGTACACCGTGTTGCATGGTTTTTTAGTAAGCGTCATAAGACAATCACCTCCTTATCGTGACTGTCTTTGTTAACTGTTTTACTTTGGCTGTATATATGTCTGTAGTTTTTGGCTTGTATATTCATTTCCTGTGAAAACAAAATGATCTGTAAATTTGCAGGCGTCTGTATCTCAATCTGTAGAGAGTACAGATACGGTGGGATCTGCTTGGTATAAAGGAGATCCTCAAGTTGAGCAAGTATCGGCGAATACTGTGCAAGTTCAGGAACCTCAACAGCTATCTGACATGGCGGGTAATGGTACCCGTACAGAAACATCCAATGAGATGGACAGGGATTCAAAGGTACAATTCACACATACCTTGTGAAATTCGAATGTACCATTACGCTTTGGTCTATGTTTTAAATGGATACGCATATAGACTCTAGAGTGAATGAAGTCGAGATTAGTGATGTATTCATTGCTTGGTTTCTCTGGTATGGTAAAGCCTGAGACAAATCGTAGAGGCCCAACTTCCAGCTCCGAACACGAGGCTTCAAAGACACTCGATGCCAAGGTACCAGCTTTAACACCCACTTACTTTGTACAATGAACAATTGTAACCATATTTAGAATAAAAACACAGTTTTGGATTAGAATGGAGTTCTTAATTTTAATTCTCGCTCGACAAAATATGATTCGATTTCCTGTCACAGACATTGAGGCGGCTTGCTCAGAATAGAGAAGCAGCACGGAAAAGTAGACTGAGAAAGAAGGTAATTTTTTCTCAACTAGGTAGTACTTAGTAGCCATTTATATTGAGACTGACAGAGAGAGAAAAAATTAATGGTATATGATGGTTTTCTGCAGGCCTATGTTCAGCAGCTAGAATCAAGCCGAATGAAGCTCAATCAGATTGAGCAAGATCTTCAACGAGCTAGAGCACAGGTAAAACTGACATATCCCGTTTAGAAATGGATTTTCATTTAACAAAAACAGAAAACGCTGTATTGATGATGTAGCTGGGAAGAGTACCCAATTCACCAACGGTGCAGGCCTGGATAATATCTTCATGTCAAGTCTTATAATTGTCATATGTTTTACAGCAGGGTCTCTTCATTGGAGGAACTGCGCTTCTCAACGACCAAGGGCATTCAGGGTCAGGTGGGCTTATCAGTGTTCCTTTAAGCTCAGGTTTGTTCACACGAATTGAAGCTGTGTTTTGAATCTCTAAGCACACATCTTCTGTTACTGCACACCGTGGAAGGAGGGAGACATTCAAAACCTTAATAACAATGTAATGGATTGAAAGTGAACACTAAATATAATGAAATGGGTCAGGTGCTGCAATGTTTGACATGGAGTATTCAAGGTGGCTAGAGGAACAACACCGGCATATGAGCGACCTGAGAGCAGCATTGCAGGCACATCTTTCAGACAATGATCTGCGCTTACTTTTGGACAATTGCCTTTCCCATTATGATGAGGTTTACCGTTTGAAAAGCATTGCTGCCAAAACAGATGTGTTCCACTTGGTTTCAGGCATGTGGAAAACTCCTGCAGAAAGATGTTTCATGTGGATGGGTGGATTCCGTCCCTCCGAGCTTCTTAAGGTGCATGCATCTATAACTGATCCCTCCTTAATATAATAGAAATAAACCAAGAACACATGGGTTCATACTTCTCTCATTTATGTCACTGTAAAGAAAGAAGATTTTTTTCCATGATACATAGGTAATGGAGGCGTTTATGTAAAATATAAATGGTGTGTTTTGTTAGATCCTGATCCCTCAGCTGGAGCCCTTGACAGAGCAGCAATTTTTGGGCATCTGTAATTTACAACAGTCTTCACAGCAAGCAGAGGACGCTCTTTCACAGGGCATGGAAGCTCTCCAACAGTCTCTTTCAGAGACCATTGCAGCAGGATCTCTGAGCGCGCCTTCTAACGTGGCAAATTACATGGGACAGATGGCAATTGCCATGGGTAAACTTTCAAACTTGGAAAGCTTTGTGCGACAGGTAAACCCCATTTCACCACCTTAACTTGATTCCTTTCCTATTCTAGATTGAACCCAATTTTTATTTTTTGATTTCTATTACACTGTAGTAAAAAAAAACGATTTCTCAACTTGTATTTTATTGTATTTTACAGGCAGACAATTTGAGACAGCAAACACTCCATCAATTGCACCGACTACTCACAACACGCCAAGCTGCCAGATGCCTGCTTGCCATTGGAGAATACTTCACCCGGCTACGTGCCCTCAGCTCTCTCTGGTCTGCCCGTCCAAGAGAGTAAGTTAAACTAATCTAATTTTCCATTAAACATCAAAGCTTTCATTAAACTAAAAATGACCCCTTCGAATCCAGTTCATGAGAATAAAATAGTATATTAAAGTTCAAAGATCTATGCACAGGCGGTTACTGATAGATGGAAGCTGCTCGCCTGCAACAACTCCTCCATCGCGTGACAATTATTTCTCCACTTGATAAGAAAATTCTCACACTTAGTCTTTACTGGGATTTTGACTTGTCCCAACCAGAGTTCCATTTATTTGTTAATTGATTTCTAGATTAGAAACTCAGGTCCTTCATCAGGCAGGCCAGAAAGTCTCATACGTATTTAGTTATATGTATCAGTACTTCCTGTATAGCGGCCCCAAAATGTGTTGACTCTTCATAAATATCAAACGAATGAAACTACTGTATTGACTGATTTTTTTACCGTCTTTCTCTTGAAATGGGCATTTATGTGTCATAGATTTTATGGCATAGAAGATTTCTGTAACAAAAAGTTATATGACACAAGGACAGTTTCAAATGGGTTTTGCATCTAAACACTCAAACAGCTCGCAGCCCCAGGGATAGCGTGAGATTCGCTGATGGGGAATATATGCGTATCTTAAACGGTTGACTGAATTAATGGCCATACCATATATTCTTTTATTATTTGGGGGCATATACTAGTTATTATTAGTTAAGTAGAACAGACGAACGCAGTGACGCTATATACAGGACAAAACCGAGTATTTAAGATCATTATATTATTGGTGTGGATAAGCATAAACCCGGTCTATGTTAGCTACCAACAACGCTCTTAAACGCAGGCGCCAGTCGCAAATAACTGCCATGCATGTTTTTTTTTCATTTTTTACAGACCAATTTGACCGCTTCATATTTTAGATAGGTAGTTTCTCGAGTAGCTTCGAAAAGTCTGAAACTTCATGGTTAAGAGATCTCATGATGTGATATAATTTGGAAAATTAGACATTAATAAAAATGGAAACGTTTTAGTTGCTTTCAGAGGTGAATAGATATTTGTTATTTTAGTTATAATTTTGAATTATTTATGTTTGGATGTGTTTTGAAGTAAATCAATAAGATTTGAATTGGATTGTTTTCAAAATTTGTTGAGGGTCAATTTTGTATTATGGATCTAAAACACAGCAAAATCAACTGTTTTTTATGGACCTTATGAACTTTTAGCTATTTGATACAAGAGTACGAGTCGTTTTTGTAACCTTTTTGGTTGAGGATCAAGGATTGAGGAGTTACCCATTTCGTCAAATTTGCTTAAAGCACGATCCAAACCTCATCCCTTATGATGTTGAGGCCTTGCACTTAACAAGATTTGATCCCTATTGGATTCATTTAAAACCATTCAACTTAACTAGGCCCTTCAAATAAGACTTTTGTATCAATAACACAGAAATTTGTGTTGATGATGAAACTTGTAATAAAAAAAAGGTGATGTTTACAAACACCTTTGAAAAAATTGCTAAGTAAACACCATGTTTTGCCTAGTCAAACTCATTTTTCAAAGCTAGTATCATAAAAAATTGGAAGATAATATGTAATGAATACAATAAAGATTGCCCTAAATAAAAGGTGATGTGAAATTTGAAGCTTGGATTGTCATACTTTAAATCAAAGAGTAGTGCAGTTTTCTATCGCACAATTATGGTTTTAAGAGCATATCATGAGAATATGGCTAAAGCAAAAGTGATATGAAAGCTGATAAGTTTGGATATGGGCCCTTTTGTGAGCTAATAGTGATAGCTCAAATAATGAAATGCTTCTATATTAGAGGAAGTTGGTAGATAAAGGATGTAAAGTTGTTATCAAATGAGGTAGTGATGGTGTCTTTTCATTCTTGACTTACAATTCAAATGTTTTGGCATGAAAAATGATGCATAACAAGTAATTTTGCAATGAAATTCATTTAAAAAGTTGAATCAACAAGGTAGGGGTTGATTTCACTAGGTTGAACTTGAACTAGGTTTGATTTCATGCTACAGTATTAAATTAGGTATGAAAATGTGTATGCTAAAGATTACTTTGAAATGGTATTCATTTCAAAAGTTGAATCAATAAGGCAGAGGTCGCTTTCACTAGTGTGAACTTGAACAAGATTTGATTTGATGTAGTATTTCAAAAGTTGAATCAACACAACAGTGGTCGATTTCACTAGTGTGAACTTGAAATAGGTTTGATTTGATGCTATAGTATTAAATTAGGTAGGCAAATAGGTACATTAAAGATTAGCATCTATATGAAAGTTGAGTCATGTTTTTGAGAGTTAATTTGAAAATTAGGGTAGAAGGGGTACAAAAATATTCAAAATCATACTTTTAAGACCAATTGCTCAAAACGTCCACACCAAGTAGCCTAAAGGGGCGAGATATGCACTATTATCTATTTCAAAAATACAATCAATATAAGGCAACAACTCTATAGAGTGGGGCTCACAGAGAAAATTGAAGATCTTTTTATAGTCAAGTGGTTGCATGAATTTTATAGAATTAATCACTACTCAAAATTTTTATTCAAAAATGTTTCGAGTTAGACCTTAATGCTAGACCCATAGAAGTTTCAAAACAACCACAAAAATTGGTTATCTCATAATCTGTTTAAAATTTGCAATATTGCATTTTATAATCATAATTAAAAATACTCAAAAATCTACCCAAGATCAAATGAATACTTTCTAATAATATTTAAATAAATAATAATAATAATTTGTTTTTCCAACCTAACCCAAACAACCATTAAAATAGTTAAAATAAAAATTGTCAATTTTCAAAATAAAATTCCAAAGAGTTTTTTCCGTCAATCTCAAAGGTCCTATCTTCCATAATTATAATCCTAAAACCTACCTCCTAAATTCTACCACTTCCCAATCGTTCTTGACTTTTATTTCAAACATCATATCGAGCTCAAAATCAATCTAACCGCTTGAATAATCATGATATTTTGTGCTTCTTTTCTAATGTCAAACCATATTTCTCTCTATTCCAACACATTTAACCTAAACTCGATCTTAAAGACATTCGACACTAACCTATGTGCTACACCGGGCGGTCACATTGAGAAAATGTGTTTTTGCTTTCGTTTGTTACGATGTCAATTTTCTTTACGCTAGAGAAAAAGTTGGTGGGCTGCCCAATTTAAGGTAGAAAGTCGTTAGTTATTAATTCAACTACTTCATTGATAATTTAAAAAATAAATAAAAATCTACTTAGTAGAGTTTTACATTGTTTTTTCATGAGGGCCTTGCTATGGATGGTCAAACCTTTTTAATGGTTGGTTTGAAAAAAATAGTAAATTACAATGTGTTACATGAGATTTGATCAAAAGTAAGCTCTTAAATATTCTTTTACATTGGATAATCATTTGTATATTGTATCATTGCAGTTTTATTTTATTGAAATCGAAAATAAGGTAATTCAATAAACAATTATAAATTAGTGTAGATTAATAATAATAGGTGGTGATAGTTTGTATGGGTAACGTAGTTGGTTTGAGTCTTGGGTTTGTTCCCCAAGGTCTTGGATTCGACTTCGAGACTTGGACTAACCTGATGCATATGGCTAGGGGCGGTTGTGTGCATCCCCAGGGGATTAGTCTTGACCCAACTCGCCCATTCCTTACCCCAACTTGACAAAACATAAGTCCAAGGTAAGGTAGGTTAGGTGTTGGGCTGGGTCGCGGGGATACCCTTGAGTTAACAAAAAAAATAAAAATAATAATAGGTGGTGATTAATAATGTAGATAGGTGTATTTGTTATCATGGAAAAGTAAACCAAAAGATGTGGACATTTAGTTTAATAATTGAAGAATGATTGTTATTTGATGAAGATTGTTAAATTTTTTGCCTTTGGTTTGAAAATATAATTTCTTTGTCACATAATGTCTTAGATTTTGTATTGATCATCTATGTTGTTTGGGTTTGAGTCTAACAAACTATTGACTTGAGGGCTAGTGATATTTAAAAATATTTTGGAAGGGTTGTTCTTTTGTCACAAAGAAACAAGTTCTTCTAGGCCAATCCTTGGAAATGTTTATAAAAGATCAAAGATAACAAGCTATATTTTTAGGATTATGCATGTAGATTCATTATCCCTTTTAGTACATCAAATTTAAGTGTTTCTCTATTAATTACTTTGTTAATGTTTTAGAATGAGAGAGGATGCTTCAATTTGTGTGGATGTGAAATGAATGCAACTCAATACCTTTAAATACAAGCACATAACTTCAAAGTGTGCCAAACATGTACTTAGTTGCCTCAAAGTGGGAAATAAAGGAGGCTAATCAACTAGATTTAAAATTTAAAATTGAAAGGGTCAATTCAACAACTATGGGGTCAACTTTATGCCCCCATAAATGATCCTAGGTTATTACATCATTAGATCTAGGTAGCTAATGGTTTTTAAGAAGTAGGCATATGGATAAGGGTAATAAATGTGAGCCATATGTGGATTTATTAAAGTATATGCATACAAGGAGAAGGTGGGGACCAAGTATGCGAGAATAAGTGTGTATAGGGATAGACTAATGACAAGAGAATAAACTCAACTTTACATAAGATTGTGTCCTATGTACATGTATCAAGAGATCTCAAAATCAACACAAAACTAAATGGGAAATAGCATGGGTATACATGACATGTTTTTCTAAAGATTATTTATGTAACTACTTTGTGTTAAATTAGAAATATGAGTTATTTACTTATTTGAAGTAATTAGGAAATAAGAAAAAGGTATTAAGTACACTACTTAATAAATTTAACCAAGTAAATAATGGTGAAATTTACATACTCATATCAATTCCCATTTAGATTTTTTGCACATTTCGAGAGAATGTCAATACAATTACATGTTGACAAACTCTACACTTGTGTAAAGTTAGGCTCATTCCTCCATACTATTACTCATTCATTTACACACATTCCAACATCCTTTATCCACATCTATTTATATTTTCAAGAACCCCTCATTTATTATGTTCATTATTGCACTCATTCCCATTCATTGATTATCGACCTTATATTATTTTCAGGTTCAAAACCAATATCCCAGGCCTAAAATTAATGTTACGTTTGTAGATCAAACCCCTAAATTTTCAAATTTTAGATTTAAATTTTGGTCAAATCCTACCAATTCCTTTCCTACTTATAGCAAATCAAACACATGTTTGCACACTTTATTCTTGTGTCATTGTATTTAAAGACATAATCACATTCATTTCAAATCCTCTTATCGCATCCAAAAATCAAGTAGTAATTTGCACATCATTCACATTTATGAAAGAAGCATGCTAAGAATACTTCCATTTCTACTCTAAAATGAATAAGAAACTTGCATAATCATCCTAGAAACATTTTCATGTTTGAAGCTCATTGTCCTTGATCATTCACATGACCTTAAAGTTGGTCTTTTTGAGGGGTTGACCTAGGAGAATGTGTACTCAAGGGACTTGACATCCCTTTAAAGGTATTTTTAAATGATATTAGTCATCAATGTAAAGTTAACGATAATGAAACAAAAAATAAACACATAACCAACATGTTCACTTTCACAAGTTACACGATATATCTATGTCTATGAAAAACATCTAGAATTATAAACTCCACCTCCATAGAGTTGATATAATATTTTGATTTTGAGGTGAAGCACATACAATGATATACCATTTCCAATCCTAGAATAAGCTAAATGCAATGTCTATAGTAGGTTTATGTGTCATCTTCATACCTATATCTAAGTGCTTTAGCTTTCATATTTACTTTTGTTGGATTTAATAAAATATTTTATAATAATAAACTACCCAAGAATAATACGACAAAATGAAAACATTCAATATACAAACAAAATAAGAATAAGAATATCTATATTTAAGATTCATATAAATGCAAGGAAAGAGCTATAGTATATAGCCTTATAGTTTTCAAATCTGATGAGGATGAGGATGAGGTAGAAACCCAAAAAATAAGGAGATGACTCTAAGTTTCCAAACCCAAGAGTATGAGGAAAACACAAAATCCCATAAAATAAGGATCTCGAATGTATGTGAACTCATTATCCTATCCTACCTAAGTAATACAAATAAATTACCTAAGTAAACTTCATATAATAGGTTCAATAATTAACTACATCAATACTTCCTATTAAGTGCAACCAAGGTAATAAATAAATGGGTCCTAGTAATACAACCCTTGTTAGGTACCCATGTATAATATGAAAGAATCGTAATGTACAAAAAGGGTGTATAATCCAAGATATAAAATGAGAAAAACCATAGGACAAAAATCCATTTGAAGTGAGGTATGATTATGAGGATAAGAGAGGCCTTTCTGAAGTGACAGTGTTTTGAAATCCTCACAAAACAAGGCCCATATGTGCCTCAAAAAATAAGAGAGAGAGAGAGAATTCCAATGTACATAATGCCACATGGTGAATGGTGTAGGAAGTCCCTATGTAACAAACAACACATCTTCCTTTGAGCATAAATAAATTTTGAGCTATCAAACTATTGAATTCCCACTCAAATGATGGAATTTAGGAAGAAATCAAGATGTATGGTTTGAGAAGTTGCTCATGTGTCTCAATGCCCATGTTAAGTTGTGATTGTGGTATATAAGATTCAAGAATAGTGACTAGAGAAGTGTAAAACCTAAACTAATGTGAACCAAGATGGGTCAAGCTAGTAGCATATTGTGGCAAAGAGAATTAAATGGTCTATAATAATAGACGTGCCTCTATGTGAGCTATCATCAAAGAGAAGACATATATCCTCAATGTGATTGTCAAGATCTAGAATGTGAGATTCTACAAACAACTAGTGTGTGTTTGATAAGTAAACATTTCATTGATCAAGAACACATGTGCAAACTTGATCAAGAGAGTTTACAATAGCATGTGGATAATCCATTATCTCTATCAATGTAGCAAGTGGAGGTGGTAGAAAAGTTGTCAATGCTAGAGATGTTGGAGAAATAATCAAATATGTCTTTGTGTCATTAGAATTTTTGACACTATCCCATTAAGCACATTCCTCTTTGGTATTATTGTTATACAAAAGATTCTCAAAGTTGTCAAGCGGAAGAAGTATTCTATAGCTATATCATCAAGAAATGGAGGTTCATTAAGATCTCCAATATTTCCCATAATGTGGTCCAAAGAGTGTGAAAGGTGTCAATGTGTGATAGAGCCCACAATATTTGATGGCTAACACTAAGACTGATTAATATAGGCATACTTCATCTTATAAATTTAATATAACTTATATCTCATTCTTAAGAGATAGTTCTAAAATAGAAGCATACAATATACGTGTTAACATAACATTGGATAAGACTAGAGATTTGTCCTACATTATATATATATATATATATTGTAAATGCCAAATCTGCACTAATGCTCAAACATAGATAAATATAAACACATTAGTCATTTTAAACAAGCCAAATAAAGAACTCCCTATGAAATTGTTGAGCATGCAAACAAGATGAAAACATTATCAAAACTAACATGACACAATAAGCAAATAAACATGAAATCTTATTCTAAGCTACTCAAACCATCATCCCATAGGGGGATTGGTGTCACTTTGATGTGGAAAGTGACCCTTTCCCAATCCCCTTGATAAGCTCTTGATCCCTTGATGTGAAGATGACTTTGATGCAAAGAGTGAAATTCAAGCTAAAATGACATAAAAAAGCAATTGATTGAACAATGATATGGGTAGAGTAACAATGCTTCTAGTTGTGGATCCCTTTCAAGTAGAAGACGCCTCTATTTATAGGAGTGAAGGGTTGAAGAATGTATAAAATTAGTGAATGTAGGACTAAGATGGGAGCCAATAGCATTGTGACACTTGTCACAAGGCTAATAAAAGCCACGGGGATGTGTGTGGAACACATTTTGAAGAATGTATAGAGTTAAGGCATGGTAGATGGATCTGTAAGAGAATTGAATGAAAATGGTTGAAATATAAGAGGGACAAGATGGCATGTAAAAGGCCATTTAAGACAAAGGTGGCTTTTGTAAGAGCATTTAAGACATTTGTAAGAGGCTTTAAAAGCCTTTTGGAGGGAAATTTATGAATATGTGGGAAAGTCAAACAAGTGGAGTTATTGAAGGAATATTCTCAATGAATATGCTTTTGTGAGGAAAAAATACTATGTACTTAATTAGAAAAAAATATTTTCATGTGCAAGTTGGTTAGTTGATCACGGGTTTAGTCAAAGACTAGAGAATGGATAATGAGGATTAGGAGGATATTAGAGTTAATTAATTCAAAATTAAAATAACTCAAATGGGTTAGGGGATTTATGACATTTGATTTAAATAATTTGATTTATTTAAACAAATGAGAGGACTTTAGGGTTTTGATTAAACAATTTGATTTATTTAATTAAATGTGGTGGCCATTAGTCGGGAGAGGATGAACTAATCTGATTAATTTAATTATTGGATTAATAGTAGAAATTGATGAATTAACCTAAATAGTATGAATTATTTAATTATATTGTATTTTGAAGTGATTTTAGAAGAAACGATGTTAATTAATCATAAAAATATGTATAATATCAATCAGGACTATTTAAGTGTGTATATTTTGCCCCTCTTTGAAGCGATACACCTACTGTGTTGGTTCAAAGAATAACACTATCGAGATCAAAATTCAATTTTTAAAATTTTTTTTGGATTCCCCACTATTGCCCCAGTGGAAGGAATTACACTGCTACATTTCCCCCTCAAGAGATCGAGAGAAAATGTCAATTTTCCAGTCGAGATCATGATAAAAATGTGAGAGGAGTGGTTTTGCTGATTAGAGGATGAAAAGATAATTGTTTAGAAAGATCAAATTATTTGACTTAGATAATTTTGATGATGTATAGACAGTCATCGATCATGGGTAGCCTCATGTATATTTTGAGATATCACACATATTTTGGATAGAAATGCTAGTGAAGATAGAATAATAAGAAGAATAAGATGGATGGATGGATGAACCCTTGAGTCCGAGAAGATGCAAAATTCCAACAAGTCTTTGAATCATCGAGATTTTATTAGATATGGTGATGAGTGATGATGATTTTATTATCCATGGATTGGGACATGAATGGAACAACTTTCCTTATATTTGATGAAACACATAAACACAATGCATCAAGGTATGAACAACCAGGATGGTGTGGTATCTAGTGTGATGGACTTTGACTCAACAAACAGATAGGAGCATTCTTTTTCACACTTGACATCCGAAAACCTTGCTAGGATGCACTTTAGAAGTTTCAAACATCTCAGTCTAAAAAACATAAAGGCATAACCTATCAATGTAATAGTCAACTAGCTATCCAAAACACCTTCCATACATACCTAACAAAGCAAGTATTCATCAAGGTTATATTACAAGAACGTCCAACAAGCACAACAATCAAAAGATAATGATTAGTGCCCCATTCCTTTCTCTCTACATCGTTTTGATAGACATCATCGAGAGGTCATTGGAATAGGCACAAATAAGATAAATCATAAGAAAAGATCAAGTAAATAAACAAGCCAATGTTCTTCATACCTTTAGCCAAATGGATGTGTTTTGTTTAGGATACGTATTTAAGGTGATTTCCAAAGATAATGCCCATTGTGGGAAGGATGTATCCTAGGACATGTTAGTGGATGGTGGAAAATTGATAGGTTGTTTGAAAGGCCATTGATATAAGGTTGATTGACATGTTTGCTAAAAAGATCAAGAGTTTGATTTTGCATTTAAAATTTTGCTTTTGCTGAGTGTTGTACTTGTTTCTTGCTTTTGTTACCAAAGGGTGAGTGTGACAATCAGTTTATTATGGATGAGATTATCATGGGTGAAAGCGAAATGGGATGGATGATTTTTCATTTTCTAGAATTTTTCAATGTTTTTGGTGGTTTCAGAATGTTATGAGGCTATTTTTGGATTTTGGGTTGTTTAAATGTTTTGATTTTTCAAAATTTCAAATGTTTTTGGGTTTGTTTTTTAGACTTATGAATGTTTTTGGATTTTTTGTTTTTTGATTTTAACGATACCTATATCACGATGTCAATGTCACATTGTGAGATAAGACATGGATCAAGAGTTATTCAAAAAAATGAGAGCGTAAGAACCTGCCCCCAGTGTTTAGCAATGTTTCATAACACAATGGTCAAATCAAGATATCGGTTGGAAAACCATGCGAAGAGTTTTGACATGCAATAGGACATGGGATGTATGGTAAAGACCAGTCAAAATTATTCTAGCCATGAGGAAAGTTAAAGTATACACCGAACCTTTGTCAAGATCAAGATATGTTGTAAGATATGGATAAAGATGGATTGGATAGATGGAGGAAATGTTGGATTTGTTATGAAGGGGATGAGATTATTTCACTTGAAAAGGCCCATATGATGCTAGATTCTACTCATGATGCCTGTTTTCCATGTTTTCATCATAGTACTTGCCCAAAGCATTGCCCATGCAGTTTTCACTGGAGGACACTTTTTATTTTTACTATTTTCTTAATTTTTTTATTTTCTCGATTTTATGAAAATTTTACCCTCATGCTAAACCACCTGGTGGTACTAATGTAGAGGTCACTAGCATAGCATGCCAATGGTATCCCACTTGAAGAAGCTACTTCGCTAAGATACGTGCACTTGAATGCAACTTTGGAGAACTCTGACTTACCTTATTAGTACTGGGATTAACCTTGTCTATGTATGCACATCGTGATAAAGTGCCTTTGGAATCCTTATGGAAAAGAGTAGCTGCCAACACACGGTCAATGTGGGAATTGGATATCATGGATGGAGTGTATGGTGTCATGCATGATGGAATATGAGATGAATTGGTTGATAGTTTGGAACCTTTGGCTCTCCAAACTTGGGAAGATGATGAATGATGGATAGACATGGAAGTGTGCATGGAATTAGGACCAATTGCTTGATATAATTTGTATGTTGCTTGAGAATCCTTCTTTTATCTTTGAGGACATCTTTGATGGATAATTTTCCCTTTTTGATTTTACCCCATAGCTTCTTTGACCAATGGATTATGATTGGGATGATTTTCTTTTGTATTCTTTGGTATCCATTTGTATTTGTTTTATCCTTTGTGCTTTATTGCTTCACTTTCTTTGGTGATCTTCTCTTTGCTTTGACATGAATATCTCTTCTCACATTGGTCCCATTTTGTGTATGAGATGATGGATGGATGACGATTCATGATACGACTAGTTGTAGTGTTGATAGTATTTTTATCATAAGGATCCTTTGTGCCCCTTATGTTGACGTTTGCATTAGACAAGATTTCCCCCGATGTTGTGAAGGTATTAACAATACCTAGCTCTTTTCCTTGATAGTATATATTTTGATCCATAGCCACTGAGCGCAACTTGTCATGAACATTTGATATTGCTATGGGCTCTCGCTGTTCAAGAATATTAACTGTTTGATTTGATCCTATGATGTCTTTGTTTGTTGATTCTGTTTCAAAAGATGTTAGTGCTGATTCATAAGATGTCGATGATGCACCATCACTATAATAATCAAAGATCTTAACCGTCACTTGCTCTTGTGTGGGAATATCAAGAGTGGGACTCTTTTTTTGTATGAAGAACATCTACATGTCCCTCTAAAGAAAACATCTCATTGGTAGAATCTGGTGTGTTCTTGAATTTTTGGAAGGATTGGAGAATTCTCAATAAGTCATGATAATTCTTCGAGGATTTGATCTCTTCAACATGACTTGTGGTTGCTAAAATATTACTCTCATGACTATGTTGTGGGGGAATAGTATCTTGATCTTGGCTTAGTTTGGAGCAACTTTTATTATCCTCTAGATTATCTTCTATTAGAAATGAAAGCAACACTACTTCAATGGAAATCTGATTCAAATAAATTTCTGCAATCTTTTAAGTGTGCAATAACAATGGAGATTGTAACATGAAATTTAAACTATGCTTCACAGACATGCAAAATCAAAAAACTTAACACATAACACAATGACACATTGTTTATCGTGGAGAAAACCCTTTCAGGTGAAAAACTCCACATAGGAAAGAGGCCCAATGTTTGTATTAATCAACAAAAGATTGTACAATACAACAACACCACAAATCTCTCCTCCAATCTTCAATCTGACAACATTTCGCCAACATTCGAATACCTAAAATCTGTATTGCAGCAACAAATACATGAAAGATACTTATAGAATAGTTTTTCATATCACCCAAGGCGTCCACACTCTCTCTCCTCCAAGTGTCGCACATGCAAGCATCAAAATGGCATCAACATGCAACTTCCAAGTGTCAAAAGTTGACCCTACCAAAGTTGGGTGCCCATATCCAAGAATGACATCTTACAACATCTTATGACGCATCATAACCATCATAGATACCTCCAACATGCATCCTATCCAAGACAGGCACTTAGGGAAAAATATAGCAAATATACAACTAACATATCTGTCATATGCGTCATACAATCTCAGAATATTATGACAACTTGTAGCTGTCATAGATTCACTTACCAAAAATTATGACAATTGTCATACATGTTGGAAACAAGCCACACTAAGAGGGGGGGCTGAATCAGTGTTGTACAAAAATTAACTTTATTAACCTTTAACTTCCAAGTATTAGGAACATTCAATCATAAATCATAAACAAGAAAATAAACACAACACCATAACACCAAGATTTTTACATGGAAACCCTGTTAGGGGAAAAACCATGGTGGATGGCCAATCCACAATTATGATTCTGAGTATACTCAAAATGAAGATTACAAAAGGGGAATGCACTTGCATTCAGGCACACTGCCTAGAGCTCATTGCTCAAAGTAAAAGAGGGCTTTCTGCCCAAGATTTCAGATTAAAACCATCTGAAGATTTTAACTGAGATGATAGCATCTAAAATGCCTAATTGCAATTCCAGATTAAGCATAATAATAGATCGGTTGCCTTATAGATTGATTTTGTAATTATGTTCTGCTTTGCTCATACACACAACACATATCTTCTATGCACAAGTGAAACCACGCTTTATCACCCCTCTGCTCTGCTCTAACTCACAATTCAAACATTAACTCGACATATACATCATGCAAAATGATACATATGATCATGTATATATATCCGCAACATAGGATTTATTTATAGTTTGTTGGCTTCAATAAAACACAAAAAAATTACAACTGTCGGCTCACATTATGAGAAATATGCAATGTGTACCCTTAATGGTCGGCCACAACTTGGCTAGAACCCAAACAAAGATATACAAACATAGAGATACTCAATTAATTAGTTCTCATACATCCGCGACTTAATACATTCATGAGGTCGGCCTTAATACAAGAAGAACTGAGAATATGCCAACCGAATCTTCTAATTCCCATATGAGTTGACACGAGCCATTGTGCTTCAATCTCAACAGAGATACTACACCAATAATCATTTCCTGAGGTGCACAACACAAAATGATAACCTGAAATCTTTACACAGATCAATGAATGTTGAGTTACCCGATACTCTGTTGTGCCTTGTCGATTTCCAATCTATCTGTTGGTAAGCTTGAATGAGGATATGCGTACCTGATCAACGCATAGGGTTTCCATCAATGACAACACCAGATGACAGTTGCAGTGTCTCTTGCCAACAATCTCCCCCTTTGGCATTGATGGCAACACTTAGTGAAAAATGACTAAGTGCCAAATCAGTTTCAAGATAAACTTCACTGTAATCCAAAATTTCAAAAATTCTACTCTCGCCCTGAGCTAATTATACATTTTTCACTCCACTTCTCCCCCTTTGACATCAATGGAAAAGGTAGGGGTCACATACCAAAAAGAATCAATCAAAATTGTGTTTGTACAAGGGTGCTTCTTTACCTTACAAAAGCTGAAAGATGTCTGCAAAATCCTTCTTTAGCTATGCCAGGTTTGAGTCCCAAACTCGTTTGAGACTTTCCATGATGGTTATGTGTCCACAAATCAGATAGGACAACATTTATGCGGATTCTAGGCTGGTTGGATCCTTGACTACCATAGTTTCCTCTCCTTCTTTTAGGGCACTGTCCATTACATCAATTTTGGGGCTAATGATGCTTCTAAGTTCACAGGTTCTGGAGATAATTTTATCATTTTCATGCTTCAACCCTTTTATTTTATTTAGTAGAGACATTACTTCACCTTCAACTTTCCCAACACCACCAGATAGTGGATCAAAAGTCTTAGAGATAGTTGCTAACTGATTTTCCAGGTCTTTCACCTTCTTCTCATTTGCTTATGTAAACTTTGAAAAAGACAAACAGGATTTGTAAATCTTGCCTCCTTCAGATAAGGAATCATGTATGTGCTTTACACAAGTGGCCAAGGTGACTTTTTCTTTGGCAATCAATATTTTCAGTCCACTGAACCTTTTACCATCAAATTCATTCTGCACTTTTTCCAAAGCAGACTTTTCAAGAGACTCAAAATGAGTACTCACCGAGCTGATAAGCCTCTTTAGTTCACTAGATGAAGATTCAGTTTGATCTTTCACAAAGGAGGGCATGATCTTCTCCAGTACTTCAGATGCAAGTGCCAACAATTCACTATCTTCAATATGAGATTTTAGCAGCTCTTCTTGAGATTTTACTAGAGAAAATTAGGCCACCTTCATTATCTAGATTGGGCTCAAGGTTGATAGGTCAATGGGACCTTTAATTAATTCTGGCTCAATCTCTTCCTTATGTTCCACCAAGAATTTCTTAACTGCCTCAACAGTGTCTCTTGTCTTCATCTTTTCATCACTTTTCTTTTCCTTAACTAATGCTTCCTCAATTGAAGCTTTTGATTTCTCTCAAGTGTTCTCTGCCAACTCAACTGATACATTCATAGTTGCTTCAACTTCCATGGGGATTTCTATGTTGTTATCTGGAAGTGGAATCTTGAGGTTTTCACCAGCATCAAAATTTCCTTCTTCTGCATCTTTGACTAGATCAGATGAGACATCATCTGTATGAGTCTCCTCAGTCACAACTTCAATTATGTCACTCAGTAGTAGCTCTTTCAGAATTTGTTTCATTTCTTATGTAACTTCGTCTATTTGACCAATCATCAGTTTATTGACCCTTGACTTGCTTCTGAACTTCCCTTTTTCTTTGTTCAGGAATGCTTGCATGTCTTCCACAGACATTACCAGACATAGTTCTATGAAAATTCTCTCTCATTCGTTCTTCTTCAGTTAGGGCATTTAATCTACTTGATTCCAGAATATCATACAATTTTTTTGGGAGGCTAGGCATGATTTCAACCAAAAATTTGTTGAAGATATTCATGTACTTTATTGTAGCTTCTTCTAGAATTCTTCTATCAGACTCAGAGAAAGATTCATACCATTGATAAAGTGGTTTAAGATTTCCATCTGAGATTATTGCTTTTTCAATTTGTTCAACATTCATACTAGGTGTATCAACCTTGGTCTTCTTCTTTGCCTGAGCATCTACACTAGAGGGTTTTGCCATAGTTGCTGCTTTAGTGCCTTGTTGTTTGATTTCCTTGACATCTTCATTGAATTCTATTTCCTCATCATCTGAAACGGTCATCTACATTCTTTTTCTTTTTCTTTTCCTTCCTTTGGCTTCCTTTCTGGATCTCTTTCTTCCACTTTTCACAGGAGAAGATTTCACTGCATGAGCTGAGTGAGATGCCGAGATTTTGGTTGTTCTAGATTGGGCAGGTGGTGCTGCCGGACCAACTGATTGTGCTTTTGTTGCCACTTTAGCAGCTTGTCTTGCTACTTCATCTTCTGCCCTTTTTTTCCTAGCTTCACTTAGTTGCTCTGCGGATATACCCAAGCTTTCTGCAAGAACTTCAACTTCTTTTCTTACTCTTTTGGTTGTTACTGGTTTCTTAAGCTCAATATGAATTTGAGTATGCTTCTCTGCATAGGTACCAAACCTCTCTTCAATTGGATCTAGAGGTTTGTTTAACAAATGTTGGGCATACATTTCCAAAATGTTTTCCTCAACCTCATAGCCCATAGGCATGATCCAAACAATTCTTGGATCTATTGCTTCCATCATGCACTGATCGAAATTCACCATAAAGCAGATTTAATATTTTTATTTCTCCATAATGGTTGTGGGAATTCTTTCCCTACCTTGCATTCTAGCTTGAAAGCTTTTGAAATAACTCCAGATATCTGCATTTCTGGTTTTGATATCTATAAGATTGTACAATAGATCCCTGATCTATTCGGCTACCGACATGTTCTTTTGCCACTGAAATTTTCCAACACCAAGAGTTCCTCCATGAAATAAAAAAATAAACATAAAAGCAGACTGCCATAATTGAATGAATTTTTCTTTTCTTTCTTGATCTTCGCAAGGTTTTCCATCAACTGAATCCTTAATAATTCGCAGAGATCATATTCCATATTTTTGTTCACCATTTGGTAGGCGACATAAATTGCCATACCAGATATAGAGTTTTCTCCGCTAGAGTGTTAAATCTTATAACCAATTACCATAGATGAGAATCTAACATTTATATCAACAATATTGTCAACATTCATTTCTCTCTTGTCATATGTCGAGCCTATATCGTCAGTGACAGTTTGATTTTTCATAGATTTCAAAACAAGTAGACCATCAGAAGAATTCAGATTGGTTATTGCACTAATGGATTCCTTAGTAATTTTTAAGGGAATAGTAAGCCACATAAACTCATCATGTACTCGACTTAAGACATAACGGACCCATTCTAATTCCATAAACATGAGAAATTTAACCATCTAAGTGAATTATTTGTTTCTAGGATTTGGTGTTCCGATTTTACACTGAAGTCTTCATCAATGATATGATGATTGCACAAATTCATAAGTTGAGAGCTTCCCAACTCTTCAATATTTGCATGAATGTAAACCCTAATACCCTCTATATGCAAGACTTTGTGCGGAACTGATGAAAATGCCCCTATTGGATCAGTCTCTAAAAACTTGTAGGGATGCAATTTAAATTTAGGACGAGGTCTGTCCTTAACTTATAACACTAAAGGAGTATTCATCTTGCCCAAATCAAAAAATCCAAGAAGTTCTTGATAAATACCTTTTTCTATTGGACCCGAAATCAGTTGCTGAATCACCTTCACACTTGTTTTTCGCCTTGATTCGCCTTAGGTCACCTGGAGCTTTCCAACTTCTTTCTCTCCAGAGGGAAAAGTGAAAAATGTGGAATAGAAGTGACCTTTTATCACTCTTATACCTAACCTTTTTGTCATATTAAATGCATTTTCCCTAATTCATCCAGTTGTGCCATTTCTATGTATAGAACCTAATAAATCTTTTGAGGAATTTTAATACAGTATACCACTTCCTCTAATGAGTCAAAAAATATTTGTTGGGAATCTGTCCATCTCCAGTATGTAGTTACATCCGGAGTCATTTACTAGATAGGGGGTTTAATGATTTTCTTGACTGCTCCCCCTAGGCCAAAGGCCTGAGACTAATTCCTGGAGGAATTACCGGAATCAGGTTCTGGTGCAGGTGTAGTTTCTTCAATGAAGGGACTCTTCTTCACCCATTTTTTCTACATTTGTTCCCTGACCTCATCTATAGTGACTTTACCTTTTACTTTCACATCCTTTTGCGTATTTCTTCTTTGATTTACTAGACCTTTTCTATTCCGACAGAATGTAGCAATGCGTCCAATTTTGTTGCAATTGTAGCATACAACATTCCTCTTACCAGACCGGTTGTTCCATTGATTTCCTCTTGATCTGTATTGATTAGCAATATGTCCAGGTCTATTACAAGTACAACATCTGATGTTTCTATGAAATTTATTCATCATAGTTTTGCATTCATTTGACTTATGACCAATCTTATGATAGTTGAAACACTGACTTGAGAAAGATGGACCACTTTGATTCATTCCACTTCTGCATTAAGAAGCCATGTGTCCAAACTTGTTGCAATTAAAATAATATCCATTAAATCTCTGAGCATTAGGTTGTCTTACCAGAAACCTGCCAACATTGTTCATCTGATTTCCTTGCCTGAATCTCCTTTGTCCATAATCCTTTTGTCTAGATTTTGAGCTTTCTCCTTTTTCAAATCCAAAACCTCTTTTATCACCATGAGTCCTCTGATTATCAATTAGTTCATTGAGCATGGCTGAGCTAGCTTTGAATTTCTCCTTGTACTCATTTGTAGTAGCAAGTTCATTTATGAGATCATCCAACTGTCTTTCAAGTGCATCTTCACTATTTCTAGATACTTCCAATTCATCATCCAATCGGCTACATACTTCAGATTTTTCTTTCAGGGACTATGCTAGGATTTCTTCATTCTTCTTTCTGTCTTCAACCTCTTTGGTCATTCTCATCATGATGGATTCCATTTCAGCCTTCAGAACTGTATTCTCTGGGGTAAGCTTTTCACATTCTTCTATCTTTTCTTTCAAGGCTTTACTGGTTTGTTCATCTTCAGTGCTCTTATTATCTTTTTGTTGAATTTGATCACATAGTTCCTTTCTCTTCTCTCTTGACTTGTTGATTTTGTCTTTCAGAGTCTCAATGAATTTTTCTGCATCATTGAGATTCGCTTGTAGTTTCTGGAGTTCAACTTTTGACTGATCAAGGTCATCTAGGGCCACCATAAGCTGTTGTTCAAGACTGCTTGAATCCATTGAAACTTCTTCCAAGATCTCCCCAAGCTATTAAAATTCTTCTTCTAAGGAACTAGCTCTGATACCAATTGTTGGAAATAAGCTACACTGAGAAGGGGTAGTGAATCAGTGTTGTGAAAAAATTAACTTTATTAACCTTTAACTTCCAAGCATTAGGAACATTCAATCATAAAGCATAAACGAGAAAATAAATACAACACAATAACACCAAGATTTTTACGTGGAAATCCTGTTAGGGTAAAAACCATGGTGGATGGCCAATCCACAATTATGATTCTGAGTATACTCAAAATGGAGATTACAAAAGGGGAATGCACTTGCATTCAAGCACACCACCTAGAGGTCATTGCTCAAAGTAAAGAGGGCTTGCTGCCCAAGAGTCCAGATTAAAACCATCTGAAGATTTGAACTGAGATGATAGCATCTAAAATTCCTGATTACAGTTCCAGATTAAGCACAATAATAGATCTGTTGCCTTACAAATTGATTCTGTAATTCTATTATGCTCTACTCATACACACAACAAAGATCTTCTATGCACAAGTGAAACTTCGCTTTATCACCCCTCTGCTCTGCTTTAACTCGTAATTCAAACATTAACTTGACATATACATCATGCAAAATGATACAGATGATCATGTATATATATCTACAACATAGGATTTATTTACACTTTGTAGGCTTCAATAAAACACAACAAAATTACAACTGTCGGCTCACATTATGAGAAATATGCAATGCGTACCCTTAATGGTCGGCCACATCTTGGATAGGACCCAAACAAAGATATACAAACATAGAGATACTCAATTAATTAGTTCTCATACATCCACAACTTAATACATTCATTCGGTTGTCCTTAATACAAGAAGAACTGAGAATACGCAAACCAGATCTTCTAATTCCGATACGAGTTGATACGAGCCATTGCACTTCAATCTCAATAGAGATAATACACCAATAATCATTTCCTGAGATGTACAACACAAAATGATAACCTGAAATCTTTACACAAATTGATGAATGTTGAGTTATTGGATACTCTGTTCTGCCTTGTCAATTTTCAATCTATCTGCCGGTAAGCTTTAATGAGGATATGCGTACCTGATCAACACATAGGTTTGCCATCATTTACAACACCAAATGATAGTTATAGTGTCTCTTGCCAACAATACATGCCAAAAATAACAGATTCTCCAAGGGAAAACACCTACCCTCATTTACCATTAGTTTTTACATTTGCCAACAGTAAATGTCACTCCGTAATTACCTCCGGTGACTCCAAAATTACCCCTATCAGTGAAACTAGTATATCTCCTCATGAATAATTACAAATTACAAATAATAAATGGAATAAATACAATATTGGGATTTGCAAGATTAATGACATCTTATCCCAACATTCTCCCACTTGACATTATACATTGTAAATCAACCCATAGGAAATCAAATGAAAAATAATCAGGCTCTAGAAACAAGGCCCATGGAGTCTTTGCACCAAAAAAATTTCTTTGTGCTCACAGGTTTGTTCAATGAATCTGCAACATTCTCCTAAGTGTCTATCTTATTTAGCTCAATATCTCCATTTGCAACAAACTCTCGAACAAAGTGATACTGAACATAAACATGCTTAGTCTGAGCATGATACATAGGATTCTTGGCTAAACAGATAGCACTTTGGCTATCACAACCAATCTGAATGATCCTGCAATCAAATCCAATCCCTGTACACAGTCTCCTCAACCAAACTGCCTCTTTAGAGACATGAGTAGCAGCCATATACTATGCTTCTATGGTGGAAAAAGTAACTATGGGCTGCCTCTTACTCATCCAACTCACCGCACCTCCAAACAAAGTAAACACATAGCCACTAGTGGACCTTTGACTATCCAAGTCACCTGCCCAATCTACATCAACAAAACCATGTATGTCCAAAGATTTATCAACACTATGAGTACCAGAACAAACTAGACAATGATCAAGAGTACCTCTAAGATATTTAAACACCCTCTTCGCATAATTCCAATGTTGTCTACTAGGGTTAGACATAAATCTACTCAAAAATCCCACTGCTTGGGAAATATCTAGTCTAGTGCATATGACACATTAGATATATCCTCAAAATCATCCTTAGTCTTTGGACACATATCTAATGAAAGATTAGTACCAATGGGTAAAGGAACTCTATCTGGGTTACAGTCTTGAAAACTAAACCTCTACAAAATAGTATTCACATACTTAATTTGTGACTACCAAAGATTTATGTTACCTCCGTCCCTCCTGATCTCCATTCCCAAAATATACCTTGCAACACCAAGATCCTTTATATCAAATGCACCTGAAAGTTGGGATTTAAGCTCACTGATCATACCCTTAGTATTGCTGAAAGATAACATGTCATCAACATACAAAGCAGTAAATAGTATAGAATCATCAATACAATGAATGTAAACACAATGATCCTCCTCACTTCTAACAAAACCAAATTTAAAAACAAATGAATCAAAATTTTGATACCACATTCTGGGGGACTATTTTAAACCATAGAGAGACCTCTTCAACCTGCAAACCCAATGTTATTTTCCTTTTACCTCAAAACCTATAGGTTGTTGCATATATATTTCTTCCTCAAGATCTCTGTGCAAGAATGTAGTCTTAACATCTATTTTCTCAATCTCCCAATCATAAGCCGCAACAATGGATAAGATAAATCTAATAGAAGTCAATTTAGAAATAGGAGAGAATATCTCACCAAAATCAACTCCCTCTCTTTGGGAGTAGCCCTTGGCTACCAGTCTAGCCTTGTACTTGTCCAATGATCCATTTTCTCCAAACTTCTTCTTGAAGACCCACTTACATCCTATGGCCTTTCATCCTTTGGGCAAACAAACAAGATCCCAGGTGTTATTAGAGTCTAAGGCCATCATCTCCTCCTGGAGGGCTAACTGCCAAGACTCACTATCATCTGCATAAATAGCTTCCCTGTAGGATCTAGGTTCATTATTAGTACTCAATAAAGCATATGCACACTAGAAATCTGGTGGGCTATACCTGCGAACTGGATTTCGTTGTCTTGTGGATCTCCTCAAGGGTGGAGTAAGAGACTCAACTATTTCTTCTACATGATCATCTATACCAACTTCTTCTGTAACAACAGATTCATCTTCATCAGAATTAATTGAATCTTCTTCTTCTTCTTCACCCCCCAATCCATCATTTTATTTTTCTTGAGGTGCATCTTGCTGCTTTAAATCAAAGTGCACCTTCTTTACCTTTTCTTCTTTTTATTTTGGCTGCTCAGGTTTAGAAATAGCTCTAAGTTCCCTAAAAATAACGTCTCTAGAAAAGATAATCTTGCAAGTTAGTGGATTCCAAAGATTATAACCTTTAACATTATCACCATATCCAATGAATGTACACTTTTAAGCTTTTGGATCCAACTTAGATCGATTTTCCTTAGGAACAACAACAAAATCCTCATAGCCAAAAACCCTTAAATGTGAAACTGAAGGTTTCTTACCTGTCCACACTTCATAAGGTTTCGAGTCAAGAGCCTTACAAGGAGAATTGTTTATCAAGTAGCAAGTAGTACACACAACCTCAACCCAAAATCATCTATCCAACTATGCATCACTCAACATACTTCTTTCCCTTTCCATAATTGTTTGGTTCATCCTCTCTACAACACCATTTTGTTGTGGTGTATATAGAGTTGTCTTTTGTCTTATTATACCTGCATGTTTGCAAAACTCATCAAATTCCTTAGAGCAATATTCCCCTCCATTGTCAGATCTTAATATTTTTATCTTTAAACTTGATTGGTTCTCTACTAAGACTTTGAATTCCTTAAACTTAGTGAAAACTTCATATTTATGTTTCATAAAATAAATCCATGTAAATCTAGATACATCATCAATGAAGGTGAAAAAATAATGATATTTTCTGATAGATTCAATATCCACAAGCCCAAACACATCCCTATGAATAATTTCTAACTTCTCTTTTTCTCTATTGCTTCTTGAAGGAAATGATTTTCTATTTTGTTTACCAAATATACAATGCTCATAGAAATCAAAGTGCTCATCATAATAGGAGAAACCATCCAACAAATTTTTATTCTTAATTACATTATTGCTTGTGTGGCCCAATCTATGGTGCCACAACATACATGCATTTTCAGTAATGGCCTTAGATACATAGGAGGCATTAAAAATTGTATTTCTTCAAGCTTGAACAGGTTTCCCAATATCTTCCCCTTCACTACCACCAAGTTCCCTCTCACTAATCTATAGCCATGCTTGTCAAAAGTCACATGAATTCCCAAATCATTTAGCTTTGAAACAAAAATCAAATTTCTAGCTAATCTAGGAACATGATAAACTTCAGGGAGGGTTTTAATCCTCCATCACTGAAGCACAACAATACCTTGCCTTTCCCAACAATCGAATATGAAGAGTTGTCTCCAAGGTATATGTTACCTCCATCGTATTTTTCATATGTGGAGAACCATTCCTTATGCAGGGTCATAAGTGTAAGAACTTATAAAAAGAAATAATAGGATCAAGAGACCAAAGATAGCACAAAAGAGAGAGAGAGAGAATATGATGGTAGTATTCTCAATATGCATAAAGATAGTACAATCACAAGTATGTACAAGGCTTGCTTATAAAGACAATCTAGGACACAAGGAAGGGCCATGAATGAGACAAGTGTCACAATCATGAGCAAGGGTAGGTTGAAATAAATAATAGATAATTCCATGAAAGGTGGATCACCCACCTAAAGTGGAATTATCATGCCACAATAAGTGGAGATAAAAAGGTGATAACTAGATCACACTACAAAGAGTGGGATTTCTCCTACAAACACTTCCCTAAGTGTATCAATGGCATCTCTCAATATATGAACAAACCTAGATGCAAGATGCAAATAACTAGGTGTCACAAGTGCAAACTACAATGATATGCATTCCTTAAGTAAGTTTAAGTAAAGTGTAATAAGTAAAATACTTATTTACACCAACACCCACCCTTAAGTGCAACTGGGGGAATGAAGACTCAAGTTAACCATGCAAGATAAGATGCAATATGGGTCCTAACAACTGGGCCATGTTAGGTACCCATGTACAAATGCAATGCAATCTCTCACAAGCGAGGAAAGGGAGAAAAAATTGTGGGAAAAACTACCCCTCAAAAGAGAGAAGAAAAAAATAAATGTACAAATAGATAAGAAAAAAACCCCAAGATGAGGAAAAAGTCCCCCCAGGAAAGAGAATGAAGAAGTCAAGTGACTCCCTCTGACACATCCCTCACCCCCAAGAGAGCTTGCAATTGATGGTGCTTACTCTCAATAAAGGGTTTGGTAAATATGTCGATAACCTACTCTACTGTCGAACAATAGCACAAGTCAATGACTTGATCTTGAATTAGCTCCCTGATGAAGTGCATATGAATCTCAATGTGCTTGGTCCTCTGATGTTGGACCAGATTCCTGGAGATCACAATAACACTTTGATTGTCACACCGAATGACTGTCAGACATGGAATGGAAAAACCAAACTCAAAAAAGAATGTGTTGAAGCCAAATGGCCTCAATGGAAAAAGTAACAACCCCCTTATACTCAGCCTCTATCGATGAAAGAGAAATGGCATGTTGCTTCTTGCTTTGCCATGAAACAAGTCCTGACCCAAGATGGAATTTGTAGCCAGGGGTGGACTTGTGATCATCAGAATCACCAGCCAATCTGAGTTGGTATATCCTACTAAGTCAAGTTGTGCACCTGCTGCATAATGAATCCCATGCTGATGAGTACCCTGGATGTAGTGCAAGATGCGTTCAACGACTTTCCAATGAAGCTCATGTGGTTCCTGCATACTTTGCTTTTATAAAGCAAATCATCTCATTGTAACATTGAATTCTTGAATATATCATTTTGCACATTCGCATGCAAAGCTCTTGCTTTTTCTATTTTTCTCTTCTATGGAAGGTGTTTAGGTTTGCATGTCTGATCTAGGGTTTGTAACATGGTATCAGAGCCTTGACATGCAACCTCTTCTCAAAATCTGGAGAAAACCATTGTAGATTTCGTTCGGGGTTCCTCGAGGATTTTATGCCTTGAGTTCATTTATGCAGTATTTTGGATCAGATCGGGCTTCACCATTGGATTCAGAGTGCTAGAAAAAGTCAGGTTTGGCTTTCATTTTGCAGATTTTGGCCATGATTTGCCAGATCTGTGAGGGTTTCAAGTTGGGTGTTTTTTTGCAAGCTCTGGAGGTTGCCATTTTTTTGGAGCATCTTAGAGCAAAATGGACACTGCCATTGCATTCGCAGTGGCCAAAAACCCTAAGATTGCCTTTCGTTTCGTCGATTTTGGCGAAGTTGATCCGGAAGGCAAAAAAATTTTGCCAGAAAAACCGTACGACCTCCCTGGCACGCTTCATGAGGCACATATTTTGAAATTTTTTTTAAAAAGGGCTCATGTCAGGATTTGCGCTGGCGCTCGCAGTGCAATCGGCCCCACCGCCAGGTGGCCACCCAGCAGCCACTGCCGTCGGTGGCTCCCCCACCTAGCTTCGCCGGCCGGACCAGCCCCCGCGGGCTCAAAATGAATAGGCGCAGGTCGTATGGGGGACCGGGCGCTATCCGCCCAGCCCCCGGCCGCTTCTTGCACAACCCACTGGTCATATGGGTGACTAGGGGCTCCGCCCCAGCCCCCTGTCCGCCTGCCCTTGGTCGCATGCAGGACCAGGGGCCCATTTTTTTTTAGCCCGCTGGGTTGCCTGCAGGCTTTATTGGCCATTCTGGAGCACTTTTACAAAATCAGGTGTAACTTTTGCGTATGGTGTCCGTTTTTCGCAAATGAGATACTGTTGGAAAGCTGATTCCACTGCCGATCTATTCAATGTTTTAGTTTTTCTAGATTTTGCTCCAGATTTATTTTGCAGGTCCTTGAACTTAGATGTTGTTGTTTTCACTCTAGAGGGCATATCTTTTGACTCGGTGATCCTTTTTTCGCCATTTTTGCAGCATTGGAAAGCTGGTTTAGTCCTCTACACAGATCTAAGGTCTATTTTCATTTTCTATTTATGCATGTTAGGCATTCTCTCTTTTTGCAGTCATTGGGAACTGTAATAAATAAACTGATATAAAGTTCCATCGGGGGGGTTTCTTGCATAATAATCTTCATCATGTTTTGATGGCAACTCACATGGGTTGTAATCTAGTTTCTTAGTTTCTTATTGGCCTTATTTTGTCTTAGCTTGACACATACCAGATTCATTTTTGGTTCACACTTTAGATTGAGAGCCTATGGTTAGTGATCCGCATCGGATCCATCTCAGTTTGAGGGCCACTAAATTTGTGGTTATTGTTCCCGAGTCTGTATGGTACTTTTTCCCATGGGAGAGTTTCAGTCTTACTTTGGCATTAGCATCGATATTCATGGCTTCTAGATGTTGTCATCATCATATCATCTACTGTTGCTCTATGGATTCCAGGGTTGTTCCAGTTTGGTGTTTTCGAGTGTTCTGTGGCATTAGGTCTGCTATCACATTATTATGATTCCGATATGGTTTCTTGTAGATAGAAGTATCTTTCCTTGCTTACCGGATTGCGGTTCTAGTGTTACTCCACAGTGTTTTTCAGTGCTTCTTTGCAGCAGTCATCTCATTGTAGGGGGGGTTGTCCCACTAGGTTTTTCCTTCTCTACCTCATTATTGCATTTGTACATGGGTACTTGATCAGGCCTTGTTGCCAGAACTCATTCATGATTTCTTGCATTCATCTTAGTTTTAGGTGCATGCTTATTTAGTCTCCCTAAGTTGCACTTATGGGGGGGTGTTAGTGTAATTAATATTTAATTACACTTGCATAACTTTACTTAGGTTGAGCTAATTTTAGGTCAACAATAGGGTTGCATACTTTGCTTTTATAAAGCAAATCATCTCATTGTAATAAAGAATTCCAGAATAATAATTGTTTTGCACATTACATGCAAAGCTCTGCTTTTTTGATGTTTTCTCTTGTGGAAGGTGTTTAGGTTTGCATGTCTGATCTAGGGTTTCTAATAGGAGGATCTAACATAAATTAGGAAGGAGAGGAAGTGATGAGGTAAAAATAACCTCATCATGATAACATTATAAAACCCTTCTTCATATATGCAAAATACTTATTCTCTCCCAATTATTTAAACTTTAGGCAAAATAATTACTTATCTTTTGAGAAAAATTGTACAAACTTTATTTATTTTGATTTATTGAAGTATCTTTCCAATGAAGATTTAACAAGTAGTTTTAAATTTTTTGTAGGATAATAATCGGTCATCATACAACAGTCAAAAGCGTTCAACCAACACAAGCTCCATAATAGATTAAAGACATGCGCTAGGAACATGCTCCTGAACTTTAGGATAATGAACCGAAATCATAGTTTCTTTCAATTGAAGTTTTGTTATGTTTTAAAGTTCAAAAACTTCATGGATCAACTCAAGCCTCTTTAATATTTATTTAATGGGCATTTAAAGACATAAAGTTTGTTTAAAATTTGTTACAAACTTTGTCAATGGTAATCTAAACCATTTGAAATATAGGATTTAGTTAGAAGCTTTTTATAGATATATGTAATCTCAAGAAGTAAGAGGAGGAAAAATAGTACTGTTATGTTGTCAAAATGCTTTCTGAGTATATGTGAATAAAGAAATTATTACATATCAATCTATGAGTTGTTGAAATTATGGATGAAGATTACTATTAAAGGAAGAGCTTTCGATTATATTGTGCATGTGAGCTAAGAACATAGGAACCCACGAGCTGGCCACTCAAGGGGTGATAGATTAAATAGATGAGTACTTTCCTTTAAATGATTCTATCATTTCTATTGCATGGATAATAATAAAGTTTGAAATCTTAGATTCTGAAGCTCCAGAGTACATGATTCCTTTCATTTCTGTAGTGAATTTCTGTTAATGGCTAAAACTATTAATTAGATGTTTCATGGATTGTTTACGAGTTTTTCTACTTCTGTAATTTACATGCTTCTTAGTTTAGTTATTGTTGATGGTGTTTTTATGCACTTCTCAACACAGGTAATGCGTAGGTGCATCACCTCTCTTGAAAGACAATCTTCCACAGTTAGATTGTAGAACACTATCCCAAGGTCTCTCAGATGTCAGGTCATGACGAAGCTTGGAATACATCAGTTGATTTATGTGATTTGCTCTAATCACAAGGTGGCCTTATGTGAGTTAAAGTTGTAGGAGAATCAGATCTGTAAACAAAGTTCTTTGGATAGGAAATTACTGCACTTTACTGTAGGTTTGAACAACAGTCTTGAACTCCATTTATTCATTTGATTTGGCTTTACAATGTGGAATGAACCTTAGCATAGGTTGTTTCTAAAAATAGAGGGAAAAGGGGCAGGGAAGATGGAAGGTTCATGAACCTGCAACTACCGATGAACAGTTATCATGGAGGTTCCTACTATGGACAACTTCCTTCAAATAGGATTTCACTTAATCTGAATTCTCACAATGTCATGAAATCTATGCTATCTTCTGAGGACTATAAATATTCATCATTCATTCACCATATAAATGTGAACAAAGAAAAAGTTTAAAGAGAAACTATGAAATTATAGTCCAGACTAACTTTGCACAGTGACATACCAGCAACAAATGACTAGAAGTATGGACAAGGAAATAATACACACAATAGGAAACTTCAAAACCAAAGACAACATCACTAAATCTACCAAGAACAACTAAAAGGGAAATTAGATCATCAAAGTAACTTACACTAGGATTTTAACTAATGGGAGAAGAATCATGAAACATGTGAAGAAATCCAAAATACACCAAAAAATGACTATATTTTCTATTGCAATTTCTGTAGCATGCCTTTACAACAACTCAACTCTCTTAAAATGATAGGAGGGGAGCCCTATTTATAGTTTTCAGAATAAAAAAAAATGGCCAAGATTCACTTTACACTAGGGTTTCACCTACCCCCAAATATATCATATTTTAAAATACACCTTTTGTCCTTTTCCCTATTTTGTCTTCTAGTGGCAGCACTGTAGCACTTTTGTCTTTTGTTGATTGCCCTTTGCTGCAACTATTCTTTTAGAAACTCTTCATCAATGATAGGGTTGCCCTCACTCTTCTTCAAAGACGCATAATCCATGAAGCTCAAGATCAATGGCTGAAGTTTGTCCAACTCCATGATGTCAGATCGTAGGATCTGGTAACTCCACTGTTTGGAGTTATTAACGATCTTTTCCCAGTCTTCGTCATACTTGGCAGCGTTGTCCTTGACTAATTCGGACCGGGAAAAGGCTCGAGCAATGAAGCTCATAAAATCCATGGTAGTCTCAGCTGACATCCCATCTTCCATCCTCTTTAGGAAATGAAGCTTTATGCTCTCTGGATTGACCTCAACAACAAGTATTTCGTACCCTGCCATTAGCTTGAGGTACGTGGCACAATCTCCTCTGGCCTCCTTGGCCCATTCAATATCAAGAACTACCCGTTCCAAAATCTATTGCGATCTCTCCTTCCGATGATCAAAATCTCATTTCCACACATCCACTAACTAGTGGTCATCATCCTTGAAGGCGAGGTCCTTCTCCCAAATTTCACTCGACAACATGAGGATAGCCTCGATCTTTGGATAGGTGAGTCAGTACTTTCTCGAAAACTCCTTGCATATTCACCTCGTACCCTCAAGAGACTTCTACACATCCAAGAACTTATTCACTGCTCAGACAACCAAGTTGATGCCCACGTTCCCAATGTCCAAGACCTATAGGAACCAATTTTCTATAGTCTTATCCAAGTTCCTCGTTCTTTCCAACTTATTGATTTTCTCTTGGCACAAAAAATGTGGTGGGGATGATGACATGCTAGGTAGCTCACCAGTGGACGACCACTGTTGGATGTAAGCCATCAAATCAGCCACCTGTGCCTTTAGTTCTTCCTTTGAAATCTTATCCTGTTGGATAAGGTGCACCATTGTGGCGATCGATTCCTGGAGGTGGTCAACCTTCTGTTCCTGAGTGGTTACTTCCAAGTCAATGGTGGAGACGTTGTAGGTTATTCCTTGTTCCCCAACCACTGGCGTAGCTATTTGCATTGCCCTAGATCTTGAGGCATCCATGGTTACCTTCGATCTAATTTTTGGCTTTTTCTCCTTCTTGGTACTTATCTGTGCTCTGGCCAGTATTGCCTCTAGCCTCACCTTAGGATCTTTTAGGGCGAGAGTGTTTTGCCTAAGCTGATTCCCCAGCCAATCAAGCATTTGTGGTCACTCCTTGGGTGATTCACATTGATCCTTATTGTCCTCCACCCTAAGCTCAATGGATTTGACATTAGCGGTTTCCTGCTCAGCTCCCACATCCTCCTCTTCATTGAAATCTTGTACAAGAGAAATGCGCTTGTTGAGACTTGGTGAGAAATTTCTTGTCAGAGGGGTCTTCCCTTTCGGCAACCCCCTCCTCTTTATTTTGATGATATTCATACTCCTTGAGTTTATCCTCCTGTTCATCATCATGGAGGGATGCTTCCTCATCATGCTCCAAGGTTCTATTGTGTCTTTCTATTGGAGACCTGCTGGCCTCAGTCTCTGGAGTAGCAAACATTTCAATCATAGGCTATCCTATAGCCTCTTGGTCCTCGATCTCCTTGAGCTGCCTGCTCCACTTTGCATCGAGCTCTGGATCAGCTGTTTCCCAGATTAATTTTGTATCAAGCTCCTCACTGCTCTCACTAGAAGATTCATATGCCACCCCATCGATAACCTGATGCTTGAACATTGGATGCTCATGATATTCAAATTCTTCATCCTCAGACCTCTCAGCTGCCTCCAACTGTCATCATTTGAGCTCATTTGATATTTGCATTGTAGCCTCCATTTTAGGCGGTTCCGTAGGAGGAGGGAGAGCTGGGGCATTAACCATCGCCTGGGCTATTGCAGCTTGCACCATGGGATTTGCAAGCATTCTTGAAAGCTCAGATGGTATGTTTTGCATGTACTTAACATGGGACTCAGGGAGACTAAGGGCAGGCATTCAAGTGGCAGAAGTGGACAGAAGGGAAGGGGACATAGAGGATGAGGAAACCGGTGAGGTTGTGGCAGAGGATGAATCCACCGATATGACCTGCATAATCAAAGAAGTTGAAGCAAGGTGGACATAATTGTCCACCATAGGTAGAGAGGAAGGAGCTACTGCTAATGAAGTAGGTGGGACAGGGGTGATAGCAGTAGCAACTGCAATAGCCAAAGTAGGCAGGGACTTTGGTGGTTTAGCTTCTACTTCCTTGCCCTCGAGGAGCATATCTTTGGGTATTATAGGCATCTCCATGACCCTGGCTGTTTTCCTTTGCTTCCTTGGAGGCTCACCCTCTGATGCCTTTTGAGCATAAACCTTTGGGTTGGGCAACTGCTCACCAACTTTTTTTATCTTCTTAGATTTGACAGATGGTGGGGTTTTGGATGTTTCCCTAGTTGTAGTAGAAGCCACCCCACCATCAGAGCTAGTTGGCTCACTTTCAAGTCCCTTGAACATTAAGGCGACTCCTTGTTGCTTCAGTTGAGCCACTTGTTGGTCGATCCATGCCTTTGTTCGAGCCTCCACGGGCTTGGTGAGTATATCGAGGTCATCAACCTCTTGCTCCTCCCAGTCAATCAAAGGCAATGGCATATTGGTGATGGAATTATATCCCAAATCAATCACTATGCTCTCATCTTCTTCAAGCTGATCTAGAACTGGAAATAAGTTCACTCTTCGCACGTAGAGGGTAGTCATGCACATATAGTGTCATAATTGGACTTCAAGGTCATCTTTGCAGTTGGCCCATAAATCCTCAACATTGTGGAGGTGGGCATACTCAGACCCCAGTGCCTTTCTAATATGACCATATGGGTCCATTTGCGACCGAGCTGTATGCTGCCTGAGGTGGCACTCGACTAACTCTTTCTCTAAATTACCCACACATTGGGAGGTGTGAATTTTGTACATCCCTTGGCCAAGCCCGATAGGATAAGGTGTCCCCTCCAGATGCCTACTACTCATGACATGGTGAATGTGTCGTAGCTACCAAGTCAACTCTAGTAGTATGATGCGGTCATTGGGGTACCAGGGTAGCTTGTTCGGCCTTTCCGTGAATCCTTGGGTGCGAATGTAAGTGAACTTAGGAAATTGTATATATAGGAAGGCATAATTCCTAAGAAGGGCCCTTGCACTGTGGGAGATTCTCCTCTCAAAGTCACCTCCAAGAGATTGAATGATGTAGGCAATGAATGCGTCATTCACCCTACAATAGTCCTTCTTGAAGTTTCTGTAATGCAACTGATGATATTTATCATAAGGCCTAAGCTCCTTTCCTGACGCCTTACTGGGCACTGCAGTCAATCCATTATAATGTCGCCGATTGGTGAGTGAATAGACCAGGTAGGACGTCATGTAGAACTTAGAGGTCTTCTTCACATTGATAAATTGTTCATGAAAGAAATCACTGATTATTTCTCCCCAATAGAAGACAGTGCTGTCACCATAGAGAATTTTCTCCACAAAATATAACATCCATTCTTGGAAGAAGGCTGCAGTAGGATGGCCCATTACTTGGCTCAGTAGGGTAATGAGGTCATGGTAATCCTCAAAGAAATCACTATGAAAGAGCTCCCAAGGGAGTTTGATAGCACTAGCCTGCTTGTCCTTCAACTAGTATTGATTGATCAGTTTCTTGCATTTCACAGGATCTTGATCCCATAATGCCTTGCATTCTTCTATGGTGGGGGTCTCCATGATTTTAAAGGTGGGAATGTGGAAAGTTGTAGTTATCCTAGGAGGGGACATATCTCCAAGGAAATTTCCATCTCTATCCACTATGGTTCTAGTTTTAGGTTGATATGCCTCCCGACATGCCATTACAAACTTGGGGGCCACCAAGGCCGGCGAGAAGCCTGCAACCTTGGCAAGTCTGCTACTTCTAATTAACTTTGCATTTTCTATTTTTGGGTCCACTTTGACCGTTCGTGTAAACTCATCAATATTGACATGTCCGATATTGGTATCTATGATGTCTCTCCAAAGAGTGTTGATCCTAGAGTGCAATGGCACCCCCTGGAATTTGTACCTCATCCGATCCTTGTCCTCCTTGCCTTAGGGTGCCTTGGAAGTTCCTTTTCCTTTTTCCTTGGCTACACCATAGGCCTCTGCACCGAATTCCATAAATCCTGCACAAAGAGATGAGAATTAGCAATATCAAACATGTAGGTGCAGCCTCAAAAAAATTCCTACATATCAAGGTTAGATCAACAATCATTATTCTAGAAAGGTTCAACACTAGATCATAATAATTTGGGGAGGCAAATGGATGACCTGGGCCCAAAGGGCTAGAATTCCCTTGGTAGAATGCCGTTTGGAAGGGAAAACAAGGTAAGACACTCCCAATGACCTTTTTGGTCATGGATTTAATCAAACAAAGGTTGGGTATGAAAGAAGGCTCAATTTTAGCAAGTGTGTCGAAGTCCATTTTTGATTTGGAGTCCATTTCAGCCACCATTTAGGCGTTCGAGTTTTAGCTACAGGAAGGCCATTTGGAACGGTGTAGGGAGGACAACAATTCAGGAGTCGGGTTCCAGAGTCCAGGAAGATGGTAGAGCTTTGACCGTTCAGAATGGAGAAACCGGCACAGAAACCCGAGAGGGGAATTCTGGAGTTTGGAGTCTGAACATTGTTTGGATGTTTGATTTATTAGTTGATGAGAACCTAGTGGCGGATGGACATTTGGGGTCTGGCATCTGGAAAGATGGATGAGCTTGGTCATTTGGGAAGGTGAAAGCAACATGAAATTCCGGAGATGAAATTTCGGAGGTCGGGGTCCGAAGGGAGTTTGGATGCTTTGTTTTTCCATAAGTTTAAGATGGACTTCTCGCACCTAGGGTTTGAGGGCCGAAAATATGGAGTACAGTTGCCGTTTCAAACGGTGGAGCCGAAACGAAATCTCAAAAGTGAAAATCCGGAGGCCGGAACCTAGGACGAGTTTGGATGCTGAAATGGACTCCAAATTTGACTTTGCGCACGGACGGCCGCGGAGAGGTCCGAGCCCGAGAGGCACCGTCAACTTTTTCGAAGAACATCGATGGAGGGGTGGAGTTCTGGTCTTTGATTTCATCTGCCAAATGATCGATTTTCCAATTTTAAACTTGTGAGTTTCTTGGCCAAGGCACTATTCTACCTAGTTTCGAGCTCATTTGAGGTTTTTTACTTGATTTAGACCATGATTTTTGAGAAAAAGAGACAAGGCACGTGGACGGTGAACATACCTCGAAACGCCAAAGAAGATTCCTACTGAATTCACGAGGAACAATGAAGTAGAGGTTCAGGCATGGTGGCAGAGATTGCTGGGGCGACGCTGGGCTTTTCAATCATTTTTTACATATGAAAATGACAGTTGAAAACTTTTCTATATAAGCCCAACGTCATTAATGTCGCAATTGAATGTTCGATACGATGACATATGAGGTAGCTGAGTTTAAATTCTGGGACGGCGGTGGGAGGACTGGGGCCTGGTGGTTGGGAAGATGTTTAGCCACGACCGCTTCAAAAATATGCCAAGTGAAATGTAAATGGCGACTGGAGCTCCGGGGTCCGGCGTACGGAAAGACAGAAACTAGCAGTCATTTGGAACGGAAAAGTCCAAAGAGAAACCCGGGAGGAGAATCCCGATAGATTGGGTCGGAAGGGCCGAAAATACTTTGTGCAACTACCATTTCAAATGACAGAACCAAAATAGAAACACGATTGGGGAAATCCAGAAGGGGAAATGCAAGGGTCCGGGCTCGGAAGGTGCCACAGATATCAGAAAGGCTGACAGACAAGGGAAACCCGAAATGGCTAAGATTTGGCAAAATTTCTCAGGGGAAAAATTAGGTCAACCCTAATATGGGACCTTTAAGAATATGTTGACCATCAAGGACCCCAAATGGGGCACACAAAATGAGGTGAAGCAAAAAGGACCCGACAAGCCAAAAGAAGAAAGAGGGTCCCTGTTCTGAATGAGGCATGTGTGCAATAGGCACAACAGTTATTTGTATGTTTTCTAGTTTAGTTATCATGTTTTCTAGATTAATTGTATTATGCTTTCTAGTTTAAATACTTTCCAGTTTTTCTAGGTAAATTATTTTTCAGTTAACTAGTTAAATGACCTTAGGTTGAAATTTATTTCAGTTGCTCTAAAAATATAGAAAACCCAAGAGAGATAGTCAAGTCACCTTCTATTGCAAATAGCCTAGGATACTGCCTAGTCAATATATTGATGTTTTATATTTTAAAGTAATGGGACCTAATGGAAACCTATCAATATGATGAGACAAGATAGACCTTGTGGATGGGATGGTTGATATGTTGGATGTGGATTACAGGAAGCTCTGAAATGGTATAGTTATCCAAATCATCAAAAGGTGAATTGGGAGGATGATATGATGGATAAATGAGCGATGAAAAGACATAGGAGATTGGAAAGATGTGTGAAAAAGGGGGGAGTGATGAAAATGAGATGAATGGCATTGGATTGCATGGGAGTAGCCTATAGCTAGATACCAATGACAAGGGATTATGAGATGGAATTAGGATAAAGATGGGGGGTGGAAGGGATGATTTGAGGGATGGATAGGAAGATAAGGATGTTGAGATGAAAATATTTTTTTCTAGGGTAGATAGGGAGATAAGGATGGGGAGATGAAAGGGATTGTTTGGATGGATGGATGGGGAGATGTAATAGTGGTATGAAATGGATGATATGATTGATGAATGATGTCTCCAAGGACTATGTTACAAAGGAAAAATGTGCCCCGCTCTAGATATGTCATGTGTGATGAGGCAAGAGGGATAGAAAATAGAAGGATGGGTAAATAAGAAAGGGAGATGGATTGTAGCATGATGGATGGATAAGGAAGGTAGATGGATGTGGATAGGATGCATGGATGAAAAAGGTAGATGGAGAGGATAAGGAATACAATAGTGTATGGATGAGGGGAATGCACACCAAGAGGTTTCCCAGGCATGCATATATTCTTTCCCCTATCTATGTCAAGATCACAAGGAGGATGAAATGATTGGAGATAAATGGGATACGACAGGGTAGGATATTGCATAGATTGGATGGAGCAGATGGAGGAATGGGATGAATTTTCCCCCAAGTGTAGAAGGAAAATAGATGGAGGATTTACAAATGATGCTTGTTTTCTAGGTTTTCATCATGATACTTATCTAAGGTGCTTTTTTGCCAAGTTTTTACCATTAGATGATTTTTTTTCTCTACTCTTTTTTTTGTATTTTTTGTATTTTTTATATTTTTTGGATAGGATGTGGATTGAGGTGGATAAGAATAGGGATGTGGATAAATGAATTTATAAGATATGTGATAAAGGGGATGGATGAAGGACTCAAGCATCAAGTTCCATACAAGGTAATAAGAGCCCATGTTTGAAGCGACTATTGGATGTTGGTACAACCTTATTAGAATGGATGGATTATGCAAGAGAATGGATTAAAAGGATTTGATGGGGGAGATATGTGGGATAATGGATAGGGTATTGTAAAGTGTATGGATGGAATGATGGAGTGGATGTGTGATGGGGGAATGTGTTTAGGACCAACATTGGCACATATGGTGGTGGATGTGAAAGGATAGGAGGATGAATGGATGGAGAGTATGGGGATAATGGAGGAGTTGGGATAGTGAATTTTGGGAAATAAGGACTAAAAATATATTTAGGATATGGAGGATGTGAATCATGAGCTTTTGGATTAGCCACTTTGGATGTTATAGATTTTTCATTTGAAGACATTACATTTTTTTTCTTTGGGATCCACATGGTTTTGATTTTTTCTTTAGTGGGCCTTTGTAACCTTTGGGATTGATTTGGGTTTTGAATTGGATTTTTATTTTATTCAACATGTCTTTTTAAGGGGACATGAGGAGCTTTAGATTCATGTGGATGTTTATACTTATGCATTTTTTCTTTGACATACAAAGTGCTTTTGATAGCAATGGGATGAGTATGAGGTGATGGATGATGTGGGGGAGATGTGGATGGAGTGATAGAGGTAGGATTTTGATGATGATGTGTGGATGGAGAATGTGAGATAACATGCATAGAGGGGTGCCTTTTTTGATCCTGATCAGGGATTATGAAGTTAGGATGTTTATGATGTGTACTAGGGATAGGTGATGGATGGATTAGAGGATGAAGAGGATAAATGGAGGAGGTGATTTTTGGATATAAAGGCCCAAAATGGACTTTGTATATGGAGGATGTGTGAGGTTGTGATAGAACTAGAATTTCTAGATAAATTCTAGAGGCTTTTATCCATTTGAACCCAAAATTTTCTATCTTTTTCATGAAAAATCATTCTAACGCCATCCATAATACCAAAAATGCCTTTTACCACCATACTGCTGCTTTAACATCCACCTTCATAGCTTGCACCATTTAACTCCTTACCGTAACCCCTTACATGATGGCTCATGGTGTCATGGTTGAGGGCAGTCACATTATACCCTTATTGCTGCATTGCAAGGAGTCTTAATAGAGGCCGCAGTTTAGCGGTGAAGTGAAAGGCCACCAACATACCACAGAGGGTCAACAAGGAGGCCGTGATAGAGAGGTATGTAGAGGATTATTAATAGAAAGATAATGCCATATTGTGGAGGGACGAAAAAGGCTCACGGTAGCATGGTAGAGTTGAGAATAGTGACAAGCCGATACCGCGATACCGTAAGAAGAAAAAATGAAGTGAGCGGTAGGGAAGTAGAGAGAGAAATGCTAGGAAGATAACTGCCATACCGTGGAGGGTCAAAAAGGAGACCACAATAGGGCAGTATACATAGGCGTAATGTAAAATACCACTGTGGTACCACTGGGAGTAGAAATATTGCTCATGGTAAAGCAGGAGAAGTGCAGAGACGATGAAGCCCACTGTGCCATTGTAGCAGAGGAGAAAGAAAGGCATGGTAATGCAATAAAGTAGCTGTTTCTGATGTGTCGGTTATTCTTGTTATTTTTTTGGTAGTGTTTTATTTTGAAGCGACATGAATTTTTGTTTGTCGTGAGAATACGAGGAGACCAAGAGCGAAAGGAACTTGAATTTTTTTCTGAAATGTATAAGAGAAGGAGATGGATAATGAATAGGGGTTGGTTGGTTAGACAGAAAAATATATTTCCAGAATGTTGTACACAGTAGAGACCATGATGCAAGTTTAATTTTGAGGAAAATAATGAAAGACTTCTATTTTGGTGGTTCTAGTTTGGTATCAATTATTTGTTAAAATTATTTAGTTATCTAATTGTCTCCAACTTAATGTTTTCTGGTTATTTAAGTTGATATATCCAGTATATATTCAATTTATCAATGCACGTTTGCTGTATCTGTGTGATGTGATTATTTGGTTTCTTAAAGAAAGAATTAAATTCCTTTTGGTTAATCACAGTAATCTGGGAATATTATTTAGATCAGTAAGAAGAGTTAGATAATTAGGATTGGTATTCTTCCTCTAGTAGGGTTTGTTAATCATTATCTTGAATGTTTATACAAGTTATAAATAGATACTTGTGTGCCAAAAAAAATGAATTTATGCCAAATAGAAGCCATCTATCAAAGACTTTCATTAGACTCCATTTTACCCAACAGGCAACTGGTCTCGCCTATTTTATTCATTTAAATTCATTAAATGTTTTTTAGACATCTGTTAAATAAACATATTTAATTATACATTTTTTGCCAAATAGGTTTGTATCATTCCACTTCCAAATTTCCATTGTGGATAAATTGTTTAGAGGAAACACATAGTTCAAATCTGCTTCATGCATATAGGTTTACCCGCCTAGGTTTAGTAGAGCCTAAAGAGTAGAAGGTTCAAATTCACTATTTAGCCTTGTACGTTAGCCATAAACGTTGTGAGAGCTTGGCAACCTCTCTTGGTTTAAACCTATGATTTTGAGTCCTAAAAATTTGGCGACTCCATTGGGGAGTCAAATTGAACTTAGGCCTTCATCATAGAGTTAGTACCTTGCAGGAGACTCTATTG